>OY101452.1:12763293-12819117 GCA_956483635.1 Panzeria rudis | reverse complement strand
ACAAACAGACGACGGTAAAGAATTTTTCAATAAACACTTTAGAAAATTGATGGATAAATACAACATTAATCACTACTCAACGTATAGCAGAATGAAAGCATTAATAGTGGAACGATTTAATAGAACATTAAAAGGAATGATGTGGAAAGAGTTTAGCAGTTATATGTACGTATAGTACAAACATACATTATACATATACATACATATGTACACACATACACACATTAATATGTATGTAATACAACATGAATATCCCTATTGCATTTTAGTTATTTGATTTTAAATGTGAATAGATAGTATGCATAAAAACACCTACATATTCAGTTAGTGATACTGAATGCCCAGTTGTTTGTTGAAAGCTTTATTTTTTTATTACTAAGCAACAATCATGATCGAGCATTCATAATCTTGTTTACCTGTTAACTAAGTAACAAGATTCTGCATGCCCAATATTGTTATGTTTAAAGTATTGGAAACCGGTTTGCTACTATTGTTACTAATCGTAAAGAGAAATCATGAACGATCATGCACGGCTACGTATATGCACTTCCTTACGTACATATAATGTGTATGTAAGATAAGTGGGTTACTATTATTATAAATATGTAAATTCTTGCTAATAATTTTTACAAGTATACCATGATTCTGCATGCCCAGCTTTATATTATCTTATGGTTGCTAGGCATGGACGATCATGTTCAGTTACGTTACATACATATATTCCTTTCTTTTTCAACTACATATAAGACTATACCACTTTTAATTAATTAGTCCAGTCTTGATTCAATAAAGCTAGAATATATTCGTATAGCTGCAAAGTGTAAATTAAATAAATTATATTTAAAAACTGTACAAACTATTAATAAGACAAAATAAATATTAATTAATGTAAAATTCTTAAAGAATTTGTCTTTTATTAAAAAACTGAACTAAATAACACAGTTTTTAGGTCTCAGCGGATATTACCGCAAGTTCATCAAGGACTATTCAAGAATTGCGAAACCGATGACAATATATTTGAAGAAGGATGCTAAAATGAATATCAATGACCCAGGCTACATCGAGAGTTTCAGAACGATGAAAACGCTCCTCATATATGATCCAATATTGGTATATCCCAACTTTAGCAAAAGGTTTGTTTTAAATACGGATGCAAGTAACTTTGCGTTGGGCGCTGTCTTATCGCAGGACAACCACCCAGTCTGCTATGCTAGTAGAACTCTCAACGAACATGAAATCATTTATAGCATAGTAGAAAAAGAGTTACTAGCAGTAGTTTGGGCAGTAAAATATTTTCGTTCATATCTTTTTGGAAGAAAATTTACCATAAAAACTGACCATCAGCCACTACAATGGTTGTTTTCTATAAAGGAGCCAAATTCTAGACCAATTCGTTGGTATTACAGTTAGAAGAATTTGATTTTGAAATAATTTATAAGCGCAGAGTTAATAACAGAAACGCAGATGCTTTATCTCGAATAGAGCTACAGGTAAATTTAGTTGAACATCCTAACCCTAATATTTTTATTCAGAGTAACATTCCATTCAATGCATATCGTAATCAGATCATTATAGAAAAGGGATCAAATTCCCTTAAGGTTGTAAATACTAGTGTTTTCAACAAGAATAGAAAAACAATTACAGCAAGCAGTTTTGAGGAGAATGACATGTTTTTTAAAAATTCACAACTTAAGATTGTAAGATGCAACAGGATTCTCGATGACATTTCGGATGAAGATTGTCTTAAAAATCATATTCAGAACGAGCACCATCGAAATAATCACCGTGGAATAAATGAAAATTTCGAATAACTAAAGAACAGGATTTGTCACCCAAAACTGAAACTCCGAATACGACAATTTATCAATAACTGTCACATCTGCAATGTTGAGAAATATGACCGAAATCCAATTAAGCAAATGTTTAGAGTTAGAGAAACGCCTGATGGACTAAGACAAGTGGTGCATATTGATGTTTTTTATAGCTTGCAGAGAAATTTATTTCTTACCTTTATTGACAAGTTCTCAAAGTTAGCACAAGCTATAAAAATTGAGAATAGGTCGTGGGTCGAAATAAAAGGGGCTCTTACTCATTACTTAAGCTTTGTAGGAGATATTAGGAAAATAGTGACCGACAATGAGCTAGGTTTCAAGGCACTACCTTTGATGGAGTTTTTGAGACAGAGAAATATTGAAATTCATTTCACATCCAATAATAATCATACCTCAAATGCAGACGTAGAACGTCTACATAATACGATAAACGAACACATTCGTCTCCTTCGACATGACCCAGAAAGAGACACAGACACGGTGGAGGAAAAGATTTACCAGGTAATAACGTTTTACAATAACTCCGTCCACTCAACTACAGGCTACAAACCTATAGATTTCAATAATGGTCAGGTAAGAATTGAGGACTATCCGACAATAAAAGAAAGGATCATTAAATTAAAGGAAAAAGCTATTTCCAAGTTGAACGAAAACCGCAAAGATGCTGTAGTTCAAACAGGGGAAGTGTATTTGAAACATGAGAGAGGTGGGAAGAATCATGCTAGGCTTAGGAAGATCGAAGTAGATAGGTTAGATGATGATGATAATTAGAAACTGAGGTTGGGAATAAAATATAGCGAATGAACTAAACTATTTGATTTATATAACTTGATAAATTGAGGTAATTTATATAACAAAGATGTCATAAGTTAATAAAATTGGACTTTTACAAGCTAAATTCAAGGCAAAAATTAATTCAAAAATCATATACATATGTATTAATTAAACAAATTTACTATATATAAATTAAAGCGTTGTTACTAATTTAAAATAAAAACGTACATAAAAATGATTTTGAATTTAAGAGGACTAAATCTAAGTGAAATACATATGTATGTATGTCTATATGAATGTATGTATAGATTATAAAAAAATAAACAGAATGTATTTATTTTATGTATAAATTAAGAATATTAATGTACTTCTCAAAAATTTATTTGACAACTTACATAGTGTACATAAATATGTATGAGTACATATATATAAATTTTTTTTAAATTAATATCATAGATGCAAAAATTGTAAAAGAAAAATTATATATGTATGTACGTATTATATATTTGGCTATTAGTCGAATAAAATCTTGCTGGAGCTTCAATCAAACTGTCGGGGAGTTATATGTACGTATAGTACAAACATACATTATTCATATACATACATATGTACACACATACACACATTAATATGTATGTAATACAACATGAACACATAGTATGCATAAGAACACCTACATATTCAGTTAATGATACTGAATGCCCAGTTGTTTGTTGAAAGCTTTATTTTTTTTATTACTAACTTGGAGGTTACACGTTCAAGTTTTGCTTCAAGTTTTGTTTCAAGTTTCACTTTTTTACTAACACACTCAAACATTTTGAAATTGACTACCAACTTCAAGTTTTCTTTCAATTTTTCGTTAAATTTAAACAGCTGATCTCAATTATTGTAAATAAATTACAGTAAGACTCGGTTATAACGAACTTTGTGCAAACAGCAAGAAAACCGCTCTATGACAAGTTCATAATACGCGTAGTTCGATACAAACGAGTACTCGTTAACTACGAATCCGCTATTACGAATTATTTTTGTATGAAAATAGCAACCAAAACGTCGGGACTTTAGACTTAGATCGTTACAACCGAGAATTCGTTATGACCGAGTTTTACTGTTTCGTTGTTAATTCCTTGACGACGGCATTTTGAAAACAAAATTGAATATCAACTTGCTTGCAGCCTACGTCACAGCGTCAATTTAAAGTAGTTTTAACAAGCAATACGTGTGATCAACTTGAAAGCAATTTCTTGAACGTGTAACTGCAGAGTAAGCAACAATCATGATCGAGCAGTCATAATCTTGTTTACCTGATAACTAAATAATAAGATTCTGCATGCCCAATATTATTATGTTTAAAGTATTGGAAACCGGTAGATCTACCAAATAATGATAATATACAACACCAAGCATAAAATTGGATATACTTATAAAACCCTATTGCAAACCAAACCAAAATTAAAGAAATCATCGCACAAACAACCTCTCACACAAGGAAATAAACAATTTTTGAAGTCTCTCAATTTAAAGTTGGTAAAGAAATGAGTTCCATACTAGTTGTTCTAGAAAAACCTCTATCAGACGACAGTATAATTAAAAAGGACTACCACACATATACACCGTACCTACAATCCTTCAATAAGAATGATGAGATTCGAATTTCAATACAAAATCAGGACTTGTATGTGCTACCCAGCGAAAGCTACATATATGTTGAGGGAAGTGTTGTAGATGATAATAACAGCAAAATATCTTCTTTTTTAAATCTTAAATTAAAAAATAACTTTGTGGCACATCTCTTTGACGAAATTCGATATGAACTTAATGGCATAGAAAATGATCATACAAGACATTTAGCGATTGCAAGCACCATAAAAAATTATGTTTCTTTATCACCAACGGAAAGTGTTGGCATGTATAATGCTGGATGGAACAAACTCGAGGATTTGAATATTTTAAATGGACACTTTAATTTCTATGTACCACTGAAACTATTTTTAGGTTTTGCTGAAGACTATAATAAAATTATACTCAGCGGTAAACATGAATTGATTTCTTACGTAGTAAGAACGATGAAAAACTCGTGTACTCAACTGTTGGTACTGAGAAACCAAAAGTTAGTATCTCAAACATATCATGGAGAATTCCACATGTACAATTATCTGATCTGAACAAATTGAATATGATTAAAATTATTAACAATGGTGCTTCTATACCGATGGCATTTCGGAGTTGGGACTGCCACATTAACCCTCAACTAAATACAGGAACGAGTCATATATGGAATGTTAAATTGGCTGCAAATAGAGAACGACCCCGTTTTGTGTTGATTGCTTTTCAACAAGAAAATAAGTTTGTTCACTGTAATCTAAACAATTTAAAAGTGCATTTAAATTCCGAATCATACCCATATGATCTAAATATATTTTAAAAATGACCGGTATGCCATTCTATATGATATGTATCTACGGTTTCAACAAAGCAACTATATGAGAGAATCACAACCGCTTCTAACTGCTCAAGAATTTAAAGATAGTGTGCCGATAGTGGTAGTAGATGTCAGTCACCAAAACGAATCGCTCTCTAACGGTCCTGTTGATATAAAAATTGAAATTGAAACGGACTCCAACATTCCTACCGAAACATCTGCTTATTGCATTCTCATCCACGACCGCATAATAGAATACATACCCTTGAAAGGTCAAGTTCGTAAAATCATGTAAATAAACAAATAAGATGAATGGGGATAAAGTTTTCATCGATATGCAAGGATTTAAATCTAATATTTACAAACATCTTCATTGCAAAAGAAATAGCAATTGTTTTTAACAATGAGGAGCACATAAATGTTATTATTAAACCACCGTTTAACTTCAAAAGATTATCAATAGCAAAACAAAAAGAAGCGAATTGGCTTATAAGGAACTGTCATCATCTGAATTGGAATGACGGATCAATATCATTTAAGAGTGTTGTAAAATTTTTAAAATCCAATTTAAAATATTCTTCAATCTATGTTAAGGGTGTGGAAAGGAAGAAATATTTTGAGAAACTACTTCAAGTCAGAGTTTTGAACATCGGGGATATTGGCTGCATTAGCTTTAAGCAAATACAACTTAAATATCCGGAACAGTTTTACTGTAGCTATCACAATTTTGGAGTTTGTGCCTTAAGAAATGCATATTTACTTTATTAAGAAAATATCTAAAAAATGTATTTTAATATTATATTCTTACATTGTTACAACATATATTTACTATATATTTTTTTAAATAAATATGTAGACTAAACATATATGCAAAGTTTTGTATATATATATATATATATATATATATATATATATATATATATATATATATATATATATATATATATATATATATATATATATATATATATATATATATATATATATATATATATATATATATATATATATATATATATATATATATATATATATATATATATATATATATATATATATATATATATATATATATATATATATATATATATATATATATATATATATATATATATATATATATATATATATATATATATATATATATATATATATATATATATATATATATATATATATATATATATATATATATATATATATATATATATATATATATATATATATATATATATATATATATATATATATATATATGTATATATATATATATATATATATATATATATATATATATATATATATATATATATATATATATATATATATATATACAATACAGTGCGAGCTCGATGATCGCAACTAATTCTGCCACAGCCGGTTGCGATAATCGCAAAGTTGCGATAACCGAACCCCCAATTTTACATATAAAGTAAAAGCTCAAAATTTTCAATTTTTAATACATAATGTATGTAATTATTTATTGATATGAAAATTAAATAGAAACTTCAAAAATTCGCCTTAAAAAAAACTTAAAAATAAAATTCATGAAAAGAAACAGTTTATTACTGGCTTTAGAGAGATGGAATGAATTGGGTTCAATGGGTTTTGTAGAGATTGGTATTGTTTATGTATTCGAATTTGTTGTAAAAAATCTTGTTATACTTGTCTGTTTCTTTGTGCTCTGCAACTTTTTTAATACAGCGATCTCTTTTACTTCACCCAAAGCTGCAATTTTTTGGAATGGTATGTCATTTTCAGTTGCCCATTGAATGCCAATATCAAGAGCTTTGAGTACTTGATCTGACGTAGAAAAGCAAACAATCGAACAATCACATTTCTGTATTAAAGTTGCGATAACCGAGACTGATAGTTGCGCTTATAGAGACTTCAATGCAAAAATTTTGGTGGTTGCAAACAACGAGCAGTTGCGATAATAGGTGGTTGCGATCATCGAGCTCGCACTGTATATATATATATATATATATATATATATATATATATATATATATATATATATATATATATATATATATATATATATATATATATATATATATATATATATATATATTTTTTTTTTTGTATATATATATATATATATATATATATATATATATTTTTTTTTTTTGTATATATATATATATATATATATATATATTTTTTTTTGTATATATATATATATATATATATATATATATATTTTTTTTTTTTTTGTATATATATATATATATATATATATATATATATATATATATATATATATATATATATATATATATATATATATATATATATATATATATATATATATATATATATATATATATATATATATATATATATATATATATATATATATATATATATATATATATATATATATATATATATATATATGTATATATATATATATATATATATATATATATATATATATATATATATATATATATATATATATATATATATATATATATATATATATATATATATATATATATATATATATTATATATATATATATATATATATATATATATATATATATATATATATATATATATATATATATATATATATATATATATATATATATATATATATATATATATATATATATATATATATATATATATATATATATATATATATATGTATATATATATATATATATATATATATATATATATATATATATATATATATATATATATATATATATATATATATATATATATATATATATATATATATATATATATATATATATATATATATATATATATATATATATATATATATATATATATATATATATATATATATATATATATATATATATATATATATATATATATATATATATATATATATATATATATATATATATATATATATATATATATATATATATATATATATATATATATATATATATATATATATATATATATATATATATATATATATATATATATATATATGGTATGTACAAAAGACAGAGACAAATGAAACAAATTCAATAAAGGCCGCTAATATAACCACCTGCAGGGAGAGGCTGAAAAGCCAGATAAGAAAATTGTTTGTGGTAAAAGAAAAAATCCATAGACTTTCCTCGCTCAAACACTTGTAAAAATGTCTTACAAATATTATGTCAGTAACTTCCACACATACACTACCACATTCAGTGCTAGCGTTTGTGTGTGTGTGCTTCGCGATTAAATAGAAGTGTCACCGCTTTCACTCTGTCCCTCTGCCTACATGCTACGTCCTCTGCATTTAAATTTTCATTTCATCAGAAAACTATAAATTACACATATTATGACTTTTTTGTTGACACTGACTAACAATTTTTTATTATCAATCTAACTCACTTTAAACCCAAAATCTTTTCATTTCATACTTAAACAATAAATGAAAGCTAACACTCCATAAGCAAGTGCAATCCGACCAAAATATTTCTTAATTGTACAAGATAAGAATTTTTAATCACACTTAATTTTTCCCACGACAAGTTCATACTATTCCTCAAAATTCACTTTAAATTGAAAATCCTTTGCAGTTCATGATTTAACAATAAATTAAAACAAACTCGTACAAGCTCACCAAAATAACAAATTACTTTACCGGAGATAAAAGATCGTGCATATTCTAACCACTTGACTTTAATCCACTCAGAGAGACAACAAAATTCACACTTTTTAGCATCGATAATAAATTCATTAATGCACAAGATAGGAATTGTTAAAAATAGTTAATTTTTTTTCTCATGACAAGTTCATTGTTTTATTTTCTCATGACAAGTTCATTAATACTATTCCTAAAATATTTTATTATTTTTTTTATATACATATGTACATATATTTTGTAGGTACGTTGAGGTTTTTGAAAATGATCAATAGAAAACATTTTTAACAAATTAAATACAATTTCAACAGATGGCGATACCAACTCGAATTGAAATCACCACTCGCATTGTTGAAGGTCTCTAAAACTTTACCCAACAGATACAATTCATACATATTTCGATGATTCTTATCAGCAATTTTGCACAAACAGAAAGCACTAATACAAAAAAGGATCGCTCCAAATTTATCCACCACAGAAAAGTTATGAAGAGCACCATTTGTGGTGAAAACCGATTACCAGCGCCATCTGTAGTGAAAATAGCCGCTAGTATCATACGTGGTGAAAATCATGAACAACGCAAGGTTGCGGTCTGAGATGGTGCATGTCAAAATAGATGTAATTTGGGTTTGCGTCTTTGCTAACTGATTGACTTGTGGCTCCGCTGTTTGAGCTCTTATTGCTCTGCAACAAAATTAATACCTAATATTAACAAAATGAGTCAAATAAGAAGGAGTATAAATAAATTCATATCAGATTTTGATAACTTTAGACTATACGATCATTGGGAAATGATCATATTTTTCCAAAATATGTTGGACGAGAATGATGAATTTGATGTTATGGAAGATGAAGACAACACAGAAGGACATTTCAAATGCTGTCCCTGGTACGATCCGAATTGTGAGGAAGGACCTGATACTTGTAGGTGCTCGATATACTTTCTACGGAAAGCTATATTAGAAAATTTAATGGAATCTTATTATGCAATGTTTCAACCATTATAATAAAATTTAATAAGTAAAATAATATATTCATTGTCTTGTATTATTTTTTCTAAAGGATAATTAAGAATCATCTTTTCCTTAGGAATATAACAGAAATTTGTGAGTTAAAAATTGATTGAATAACTTATCAGATTATCAAAACTTTTTTGACTTTGTAAATGTCGAAAGAAAATGTTGTGAAATTCAAATTGAAGAAATACACAAATCAAATCAAGATTATGCAGGATCTAGCAGTACAGTTAAACTTATAAACAAACAAAAATTTGCAAGTAAGCAAAAAACTTGAGAATAATGGTTTTGATCCAACAAGAATTGTTTTCTCTGCTAGCAGAGCAGTTGCTCATGCTCAGACAACGCCAACGTTTTTTCTATTTGATGACGTCAGGACTACCTATAGGCAGCCGCTAAAGCACACAACCTTTTAACTATATTCTTTCATTCACACACACTATTTCAAAATCTGTTTTCCGACGGCATTCTTTAATAAAAAATTTGTGCTAAAATAAATTTGTATCTAATAATCGATGGTGGATATTGAAACTAGTATTCTTCCCTAACCTATTCAATTACCCTATAGAGAGAAAAGAACCTGTCACAAGACAGGTCACGTGATTGGTTCGCCAAGGGATCAATTGACATAATTAAGATACCCAGTGACAGGCTCTATACCCAAACTTAAGCTACTTGTCATGTGATGGGGTCTTAATACTAGTTAAATTACTGTACTATAAACAAATAATTTTAATTTGGAACAAAATCTGCTGTATAATGAAGGAATTTTCCTATCATTTTTGTTCTAGTTTTGTGATGTGATTATTTTCACCGGTTAAAACTCAGGAAGATTTTGTACCATTCCCATTTGCACTAGTCATACAACAAGTACATTCAAAACAATTGGTATAACATTTCCCTCAGAACAGTTAAACTTAAGAGTTCTATGTGTTTTATTTGAAATGAATCCTTGTTGAATATATTGTTAGATATTTCTAAAGTTAGTGAGCTACATATTATATATAAATAGACTACACAAGTTTGTCGTACACTTTTAAGTATCTTATTGTCCACCAATATTGATCAAACATACATATATGGCTAAAAAGATATTTGTGTATAGATGTGCGAAATATATTTTTTTTTACCGAAAATCCTCAAAATTCCAGAAGTTCCCCAGAAATATCCTCGTTTGAATTTCGGTCACCCGGCGATCCTAGTATTTGTTTTAATACTTAAATGCGTTATTAATTTAATTTGTTTCATGCTTTGAATTTTCTTGTTTTCTACACAAAATGATAAGGTATTTGCCAATTGTGTAATCTTGATGGTATTTTAAGTCTAATCTAATAACAATTAAGTTATTAAATTTCTATGGGTCTAATCTAATATGTACATCATCTAATTTAATATTTTATGAATTAAAATTTTATGAATCTTCAACCAATGAAGAATGGAATATGGTAGGTAATAACATATACCATAGTCATATAAGTTGTTTACAACTAAATAACTTAGATAATTTGATTTATTTGTAAAGTTCTGTGTTACATCATAGTACTACATTTGAATGTAGTACATACTTTTCCAACATATTCATAATCATCCTTACTATATGACTAATTAGTAATCATTTCTTCGAAACTAATTCAGATAACTACACGAGGAGATATCAGTACGTATAATTAAGTAGAATTCATTGACAATTCAGTTATTTTGTTAGCAACGTCATCATATCAACCATCATCGTATAAAAAACATTCTAATGTGTTCGAACTTGATGACTTGATAGTATAAATCGAAATTGTTCTATAAAATATAGTTTAGTAATGCGTTTTTATCGTTCACTATAATTTTCTTTAATATGAATATGCATAGATACATTATTATTTAAAAATTCTCTTATAAATATTCTAAATATGCATGTATATATAGTGCATATGTCTAATGTAGGGATGTAACGATACGCCATTTTGCCGATCCGATACCGATACCGATATTTAAAAATAAATATCGCCGATACCGATTCCGATACCGATACGAATAATGAAATTGAGTTCAAGTTTAGATTAACAAAACTCAAGTGGAATTTTTTTATTATACAATATTACATTATAAGAGAGAATATTTAAAATTGATAAAACATTGGAAGTAATTTTTAAGGAACTACATTTTCTTTGCTTCCAAAAAATCTATATTCAAAATATGCAGATAATTAGTAGAAAAGCAATAAAAAATTTTTAATTCCTTTATAATTTTAAAACATACTCGCCGTGCTTTTTAAGAAATCGATTTTTTAAAGGACATTTATCAACGAATATTCTTCTAAATAACTTAATAGCTTAATTATTAAAAGACTTCTAAGTTTATATTTAGTCACTTAAATTTACATGAAAATACAGTTCTGAGTTTAAATTCGCATAAAAAAAATTGTGAAAATGGGTAATTTTTTATCCTTTTTCCTTGAGGAAAAATCATTATAGAATACCGAAAAAGAAATTTGTCCTAGCATCGCTTCCAATTCGGTAATCGAAAAACAGAACTTCTTTCAATGGCAAGGATATGTAAAACTAATTAGAAATTATCCAAATTTGCAATACTTCCAGATCGCGAATTCTACATTTTCATGAATTCTTTAGAGTATCTTTTATTTTGCTGGAATAAGATTTAAAAAACAACGACTTGAATTTGAATTCATGGTAAAATTAACAAAAAATAAATAATTTTTTTTACAAAATAACAGCATAAAATATTATTAATTTTTAAAATTGATATTAATAAGATTTAAAAAATAACGAAGTAAATTTATTTCATGGTAAAATCGAAGAAAAATAAATTATTTGTTAAAAAAAACTTTGAAAAAATTTTTAAAAGTATCGTCGTATCGACAGTAAAATATCGCCGATACCGATGTATCGGAAAATCTGAAGTATCGCCGATATATCGGTATCGGTATTCGTTACATCCCTAGTCTAATGTTGAATTAAAGGAATTCTTAATATGATAACTGTAAGCAAATGGAATATGCTTTTACAGTTATCTAACAATATTTCAGTTTGGTATATTCTCTGATTCCTAAATACAATCGAAATCTGTACATGTATACTATAAAAGGCCTATATATTTGCTTTTTTAAGTTCTCCCTTAATTAAGCACATGAATCTAATGGGAATATTTTGGTAGTTGACTTCTTATCAACCTGTAATTTAATAATATTCAAAAAGATATCGAGTAATAATATTCCGAAATATATCTACAATTAAATTGAATTTTCAAGGATATGTGTAGTAATATGAGTTTTAAAAACAGATTTTACAGAATCTCATTCATAATAATAATTTGAATTTACATTAATTCAAATAATTAAACTAGAAATGCTAAATAATTACTTTCATCTTAGATTTTGCATTTATTTGTATCAAAAATTTTCAAACATGTAATCATCACAATCTCTTTAATAAACACTTGCTTCTTTCATATTTTTAGAATGTTTTATTAAACGCTGGTGTTTTAAAACAACCAGCTTAATCTGCACATAAAAAAAATAAAAAACTAACCTTGTTTAGCAAATCAGTATAAGAAAATGTATGTATTATTAAGTAATATACATACATATGTACGTTCAATGACACGCTTCAGAAAAATAAAACAAAACTCAGGCAATAGAACACATCAATACGAAGATTATCTATCGATCACAGCATACTAATACCATCTACTACTTTCCAGCGGTCAAGAGAAAAGTTAACTTATAAAATTCCTACTTTATAAAATATTTAATGTAAAGAGATATCTTTGTATATCAAATAAACTCATTAAAATTATTAAAAATATCGGATGTAAAAGTGATACAAATAATTAATGTTCCTGTCTTCCATGTATAGGTATAAGCATTCAAATTAAAGAACAACAACCATGTAATAAGTATATTGATAGACCTTTCGCCCTCAAAAATATAAATAAATTTCCTGAGTCATGAAAACCTCCCATGACTTCCTCCCAAAAAAATTAATCTTCTGGTCCTCGTGTAGAGCTCATTGTAAAACAATCACACAAAGTGATAAAAAATAGTGATGTACATGCACAACCACTACCACTACAAGCTCAAGACTATACAATCTTTATCTGTACAGTTCAAATGATAAACAAAAATATCCAAGTCAGCAGGATTAAGAATATGTACATAAAAAAATTTTAAAAGAAAAATTAATATGTACAACCTCAAAAAGAAATTTATATACATACATACATAAACAACAACCTACAAAATAGCAAAATTTATATAAATACTAGATCGATCACAACAGACGTATATCGTATACACATACTCATACACAAAAATAACATATAATAAAATTTCATATGTACTATGTATTGTGAAATTCAAATTCCTTTGTCTAGCAATACGAAACACTGTTTCTTAAATAAATAAACGAAGGTGCCATAACAACACCTTCGTCTCACCAACGAAGCAATAGTCGGACAGACAAAACCCCATAAAATAATAATGTCACCTTAACATCTATCTACAATTGTTACATTAAAATAAAGAAATCAAAATATCCATCATAAGTTCATTAATCCTATTCAAAAACTCAGGTTATCAATACTATGGTCCCAAAATATTGAACAACTGAAATGCACTTGTACATAAAAAACCTCTGCAAACAAAATACATATTTCAAATAAAATACATCAGCATATTTATTAGCTACACCAAACGATCATGCGAATATTTTGCAAAAAAAAAAAAACAAAAGTTCTCACTTGAAAAAAATTAATACAAACATAGAGCAAACACGTATTTGTATGTATGTACATGCATACATCAAATAATTTTGCAGATATGTACATAAGTATGTACAAATATTGTCAAATTTCATACCCATGCGATTGCGTACTCAGAACATTTAGTAGAACTTAACACAGCTCCTCCCCTCTCACACTTCCATAACCATATAATAAAAATTTACAAACCGTTTACCAACCGACTGACGTTGAGTCAAAAATGGACGGACATGCTTAAATAAATAGAAACAAAACATTTTACAACTTTATATATAAACAAATTGAATTTAACATACATAGAACAAAGATAAGCTTGACAAAATAAAATGAAAAAAAATCGTCGTCCACAGTATTATAAAACACAGATGTATATAAACGGATTTTAGCATAAACATATAAAAAATAGGGAAGGTCACATACATGAGAACATTTTATACTATATATGTACATCACATGTCGCCTACAAAAACAATTAAAACTATTTTAACAACATACATCCGAATCATGGACTGACTCAAAGTCATACATTCAGACATATAGAAATTCCCACAGACAGACAGAAAGTCGCACGCCCCTCATACTTACACTAGCAAATTGAAAAAACATCAAGCTATGAACATCTCACATACACAAATATATATTCTCACGGACAGACATCAATCCACATGTAGAAATGTGATGAAATTCATATACATAGCAACAGCAAGAATTCGCACGATCAGCACAAAATCAAGGACAACACATTTTAACATTCAAATCGCGTAATATTGTGAAATTCAAATTTGACCTTTCAAACACAAAAAAAAAATTGTAATATACATCCAGACATAAAAACAACTTCACATATACCTACATATATAAACAACAACTCACAAACAACAAAATTTATACAGATACTACATCGATCACAACGTACATACGAGTACATCACATAGACACACTCACACAACACAGACATACACAATTATCTTTTTTTCCCCACGCATATTAAATTATACTTTTGTTTATTAAACAATTAAAATTTCAAATTTTAATTACTCAAATTTTAAAACTTCGGCAAAACTTCAAAGGAATATTTTTAGTGAATTTTGTGCAATGTCGCCCTACTGTGGGGTAGAATGTTCAAAGAAATATACAAGATGGGCAGACATCAATCCACATGTACAGACTCTTAATGTAAACATAACCTCTAAACAACCCTCACCAACAAACCAAAATTAGGATGATGACTCATTCTCCAACACATCCACTTGAATAAACAAAAACACCAACAAGATTAAGCATGCATATTTAACGTAAACAAACATTTCAGACCATCTGTCACAATAAGCAACACAATTACAAATCAAAACGATCATGCGATTATTTGATGCAAAAAAATACCCCCACTTGACAAAAAAAAAAATATTATAAAAAAAAAGCAAACGCTTATTGTATGTACGTATGTATATGCATACATATTAATTGGAACTTAACACCCCACCCCCTCTCACACTTCCATAACTACATTCTGAAAATATACAAACCCTCCACCAGTCAATTGGTGGACGGACATGCTTAAATAAACACAACTACATTTTAAATGTAACCACAATCACCACAAAATAGCCAGAAATAAATCCCTGTAGGATCCATGGGGCCAACTGTCTTTAAGTCACCTCTTTTGTCAACAAGTTTGGTGACATTGTCACCAAATAGTCTACACTGTTTATTCTACCTATAATGGACAGAGAAGTTTTTGACAGCCTCTCTAGTGCGATCTCCAATGTCTCAATATAATCCCCATTAGAACCATCTAGTCTATACTCAATCAATTGTTCCTAGGTCACTATCTCAACACAACCACAACCCACGAAGCAACGGAAAACATCCAGGGTCTATGGTAGGAATCGAACCCCACGACCTCTCTACTGACAGGCTACCATCGCTACCACTCACCCACAGAGACACCCATATCCGAAATTCATATAACACAAAACATTATCTATATTATAATTTCACACTAACACTCATCAGTAACTCAATTATAATTCATCACAATTTTTTTAACAACATTTTGCCTACAGGGCACTTTCATTTTTTTCCCCACGCATATTAAATTACACATCTGTTTATTTAACAATTAAAATTTTAAAATTTCAAATTTTAATTACCCAAATCTTAAAATTTTAATGGCCGCAGCACGAACAGTTCCCTACTACTTGTATATCATATATATTTTAAAAATGTTGTAAAAAGAACTAGTATCGAACACACCACCTTCTTCATGTGTGAAACAGTGTATGTTCTTGTGCTTTGTACTAATACATTATTCGTAATAGAAAGTGTTCTTAGATTTTCTGTACGTCATGTGTTTGTTGTAATTTTACCCTTTTTTTATTGTTGTAATTAGTTTTCATACATTATTATTATTATTATTATTATTATTATTATTATTATTATTATTATTATTATTATTATTATTATTATTATTATTATGCATTAGTTTTCGATGCGATGTCCATCATTCACAAGCTTCTATCTCGTGAACCGTAATAGTTAGAGACCTGAAATTTTCAGAGGATATCTATAATTAAGGTTACCGCAACAACAAACAGTCAAAATAAAAAAGAGTGATAATAAAAAACAGGTAATACTGATGTATTCGGCTCACCCTCTACACCAGAGAGGCTTAGTTAAATGATTGGTAATTTGAGCGTATATAAGGTAAACATATTTTTTGGTGCAATTACCCTTTTTTTATTAGATTTTATTTAGTGTCCAGAGGGGGGAAAATTTTTTTCAAGGATGGAAAACCAACATTTTAAAATGGTTTAAAAATTCAACTTAAAATTAACTTTTCAAACAATTTTTTTATAATATACCTACAATTATATTATATATATATGTAAAAAAATAGGAATAGTTCTCTTCAAAGCTTTTTTCATAATTAAAACTAAATTTAAAGATTTTTAACCGGAATTTTAACCGGTTTTATATACATATTTGCAAAATATTTGTACGTAATTCCGACCTATTTGCAAAATATTAAAGGTGATATTTTGAAAATATCGAAACCAGAATATTTATTATGTTTTTATGGACGATAAAAAAACTATAAAGAAAAATAATGTTGTTCTTCTCCCTTTCATCAAAAACAATAATAATTTTGAAGTTTTAAATTCGATTTGTTGTTTTTTATATCTTTAAAAAGTGAATTTCTTTATTTTTTTGTCTTTGCTCAAATATTAGAAGATTGCGATTTTTCCTTTATTAGAAAAGATTTAAGCCCTAATGGTGTAAATCACTTCATTAAATTGAAATTTATATACACTGAAAATAATCCATGCAACATTTTACGAAAAAAACTTTCGTAGTGACTTTCGTAAAAAAATACACTCCAAGGAAGTCATGAAAATGTAGAGTTTGCGATCCGGAAGTAGTGCGAATTTCGAACATTTCTAATGATTATTACATAGTGTTGTCATTGCAAGAAGTTCTCTTTTTCGGTATATAATCACTGAATTGGGAGCGATGTATAGGAAAATTTCCATTTTTGCGTTCTATAATATTTTTCTCCAGGAAAAAGACTAAAAAGTTACACATTTTCGAAACTTGTTTCTTTTTATAACGCAAAACACTGTTTTCATGTATATTTAATTAAATAACTTTTAATTTTTAGACGAAAATTAGTTCATAAATTTCTTTATAAAATCGATTTTTCCAAAAGCTTGGTGGATTTTTTCTAAAACTGTAAAGGAATTACAACTTTTTATGTGACTAAAAAAATTTTAATGTACATACTTGCTTTTGCTGAGTAAGAATATATTAGTAGATCATGTTGTTGTTGGTTTAAGTAAAAATTTTCCAATAACACAAAAACCATAATTAGTTGTGTAAAAAGTATTTTACAAAATTTATATTTTTGAAAAATTAATTTTTAGGTTATACAGTAATTTCGACTTAGCTGCACAATCAACTTATCGCGATTTTTTGTACAGATAAGTAAAAAATGCTGTTAGTTTCAATGTTCTTCGTTGTCTTAATGTGCTAACTGATATTTGATTTGAATATAATTCAAATCTGCAAAAAAGTATGTTAAATATGCAGGCATACAAAGTGCATTTAAAAAAGTATTTTAAAGAATATTTGCAGAAAGCAAATGAAGTTAAGGCAAAATGCAGCTAAGATTAATTTTCTGTGCCATAGTAGTTTTAAAATGCCAAAAATTAAAGGCGTTTATCTTAAAAGTGCAAAGCGGACTTAAACATCGAATTTATATGGGATTTTAAAGAATAGTGAGATAAATTAATAGTTGTGTGCAGTTAAGTAAAAAGAGCACTAAAACACAGGGCAAATAAAGCAAGACTACTGTTGCATACAATTACTTTTGCGTTAAATAATAAAATATGAATTTTGAATCATTTGAGCTCAAAAATATAGGTTTTCTAAACATTTTTCCCAAATAACTATTTTATTGATTTTATTTATTTACTATTATTAATTTGTTTAGTATAATTAATTTTTTCGGTTCCTGACTCTACTATCTCATGAAATAATTATTAAGGAAAGAATTTTTTGTATACCTACTATGTTCTTAGAACTGACTGTCAAGAAAACCAAATGTGCATAGAAATCAGCTAAGTACAAATACTTCAAATCGCATGTCGCTTCCCACTTTTTTTAATCATAATATTGTATTGTCACTGAAAACCAATGCCTGTGCAAAATTCGAAGCCACTAGCTCATCAGAAAGTTACCTTAAAATGAATTACGATTTTTCACTCGAACAGACATACATCAAAGCGAGTAAATAATAAAAAACGTAGTAAAATAAGTATTTTAACATTAAAAAAAGAGAATTTAAGAACATTTCGGCCGCCGTGATCTGAACACGTTGCGAGAGAAAAATGTACAGACATACCGCTCAACGGTATGCACCACGGTGGCCACAACAAATAAAGGCGTTTAATTTCAACCTAGATAAGAAACTAATGTTTTTAAATAGTATAAGCTCAAGTATTTAAAAATGAAAAAATAGCGAGAGCCTCTGACGGTCAGGGTGTGATACGAATGACTGCCAGTCGAGACGATGTTGGTTCGATAAGGGTGCCGTTCAAAAAACTTTTTGTTTGCTAATTAAACATAAATTTTCAAAACTCAACAAATATAATACATAGACTTTGTACAAAAAACGTCATACCATAAAAGGAAAAGAGCATACATTAAAATAAATTATTTATGGAAAATAATAATTTAAGAATTATTTTTCGTAAAAAAAAGAAATAATACTCAATATATCGTCAGCTTTTTATTGGTTTGGCGCACCGAATATTAAACAAAATTGATTTAGGTATGGGGTGTATATTAAATAACCCCTTTCAGAATCCAAAACCTGTTTCGCGAAATTTTTTATGGTTTCTACGATATCAAGCATTTATTTTGCTCAAAGTCAACAATTTTAACAAAATTTTTGTAAATTTTTTTTACTAAAAATAAAAAACAATCTTACTTGTTTGTCTTATATTCGGCTATGCCAAATCTTATATACCCTTCACAAAGAAATATAAAATTTATATCTTTGGTCACAAGGTATAGCAGTTAATTCTCTTAACTTAACTGTTGTTTCATTATAAACTAAATTACATATTAATATAGCATAAAATTGCTAGCATTAGCTTAATCTAATTTCCCTGATTTTACACTGCGATTTTGAAATTCTCACTAGCCAAAATCGAGTTTAGTCGTTATTCCTTGTGGGCACAGATACATGTACTTGCAATTATACACGAAATATCTATGCAATAATTTCCAAATAACTTTCTTAATTACTGTTTTCGTAAAATATGCAAACTTTTGTATATATGTAGCTATTACGTAATAAAGTATTGTGTAATACATACATAATTTATTCAATTGAGAGTTATTTTTAAATATCTAATGTGTAACTTACGCATCAGATACATACCTATTTGTTACACGTAATCGTATTAGTTGTACAAAAAGTATATTACAAAATTGGTACTCTTAAACAAGAATTTTTAGGTTACATGTATACAGTTCATTTCGCATTAATTTATGCAAATATAAATTTAGAACCATTCGAGCTCAAAAAATATTGATTTTCGAAAAATTTTTAGCAATTTTTCTGTTTGATACTAAAAACTTGTATCCCAAATAACAATTTTATTGATTTTATATATTTGCTAGTAATTTATTTGCTATAATCTATTTTTTCTGTTATTGATTTTAATATGTTATGATATATAAGTATATTAATTACATTAAAAGAAAATTTTAAAAAATTTAAGTTTCAGGCGCCGTGATTTGAGCCTGGCTCCCGAGAGAAAAACAGCAGTTGGGATACCGCTTAGCGCTCTCAGCCGAACAGCCACAATGTTAAATGGGTTTAATTTAATATAAATTCTTAACAGCTGACTGTTACAAAAGATCAGATGTTAGGGATGGTTGCCAGATTTGATGATTTATTGTCATTTTGACGATTTTCGGTGTCAACTATGGGATTTTAACGACTAAACGATTTTTGCCTTAAATTTGACGATTTTTAAGAATTATAAGTTAGTTAATACAATATTTTAGAACTTTTAAAACAATTTTGATTTTGATTAAGAACTTTGCAGCTTTTGCTACAATATGTAATATAAGTAAGGAGTAAAAGGGATAGTTATGCCAATAACTAATCATTTTAATGTGAATATTTTTAGTATTATATGTTTTTTAAAACCTCTTCTCTCCATGCATACATATGGATGTATATCAAATATAAAAATGTTTAAACACTAAAAAAAACGCTCAAGTATAGCTTTGCCTCCTATGCGAAATTTTTTGATAAATTTTAATAACATATTTCAAATGATTATACTGCGTATTTAAAGAAGAAAATTCCAAAAACCATACAATGTTAAATTTTTATTAAACTTAAAAGTTGATTTATTCAATATTTTTGTGGCTTACCGAGTTACTGCACTGTACTTATATTGTTTTTCTAAAAGCAAAATTCACTAAACATGTGACTATACTGTTTATTAAGTTAAAACAACAATTGATCATTTTATTGATAAGAATTTCGTATATTTTGTGTAAAAATGTGAATTTATTTGTTATGTTATTTATTATTAATTATCATTCTGTTTATTAAGTAGATTTCTATACAAAATTAGTTTTTATCCTCGAAATAAGTGTTTTTACTTTTGACGAAATTTTGACGATTTAAGATAATTATTTTAACGTTTTTGACGAATTTTCGCTCGAAATTTGACGAATTTATCCCTATTTCATCTGGCATCATCCCTGTGCTTCGTTTCTGTAATTTGTGAGAATTTCTTACATCGAGAAAAAATTAATAATTATACCTATCATCTTAGTTGCATTTTGCTTTTAGAAAAATAATATACATACAGTGCAGTAACTCGGTAAACCACAAAAAATATTGAATAAATGGACGTTTAAGTTTAATCAAAATTTAACATTGTATGGTTTTTTGAATTTTCTACTTTAAATACGCATCATAATTATGTGAATTATATTTTTAGAACTTATCCAAAAAATTCGCTAGGATGCAAAGCTGTACTTGAGCGTTGTTTTTTTAACATTTGTTATATATGATATACATACATCCATACAGCGGCGGACCAAGGGTGGAACGAGTGAGGCGGTGGCACAAGGCGCCAGGTGTAAAGGGGCGCAAGAAATCCAAATGCGAAAAGCAATTTCTAGAGCATTTGTATATTTTTATTATAAACATTTATAATATATGAAAGGTGAGCGTAGTTTTGGTAAATTGAAGCTAATAAAAACCTACTTAATGCTAGGAACACAACTGGGACGAACGACGAATTTTGCCCAACGCGATGAATTCGTCGATAAAAATTCGCTGTTTAAATTCGTCGTATGAAGCAAATTAAAGTTCATTGCTGTGTGTAAGGTGTGATTATATTAAAATAATAAATACTTAAAAAATTTGACACTAACAAAAACACAACTAAAAGCAATTTTTATAGTTATTTATTATCTATATATATTTCAAATGCTATAAAATAAAAATAAATAAAGTAAAAATTAACTTTATTTACTAAAATGCTTCAAAACTAAAACCAAACATGGTCACTTCGCACTGATTTGTTCGTCGTTCGCCGGCATAAGAAATAGAAAAAAATCTATTCAGAGTTCGCCGCGTATGACGAATTTCGTCTGACGCCGTTATTATGTGTATTTTCATATACACAAATATGTTTTATTTTTGACGACGAATATTCGCAGCCAAAAATTCGTCGTTCGTCCCAGTTGTGTTCCTAGCATAAGATCGACCTTACCTCAGGAAAATAAATCAGACCTTGCAATTTTATCAATTGAAAATGATAATGCTCAATCCATAAATAAAGATATTTAATTGTAAAATTTGCCAATAAAGGTTTAATAGGTTTAAATTAAATCTATAACGACATGCCGAACGTGGTATCTTTAATTAGTTATTAAAATACCTACATAGATATACAATATCTAGTGACTGATTGAAATTGGCGCCAAATACTAATTACGTTATATATCATTAAGAGCTTTCTTAAAGAAACAGTAGTGTAATAATTTGACTTAATTAATTTAATAGGAATCGATAAATAATATATATGTTCCTAAAATCATCGACCCTTTTCTGTAACTCAAGTCGATTAAAATCGCCTCGATTTGATAAAACTAATGCCGCTACTGGCAAAATGTTTTGTCTTTTTTAAACTTTGTATTATTTAGGGCCATTATTACAACTTGGTAATAGTTAAAAGCAGGATTTTGTCGAAATGATAAACAGTTTATCGTTCTTACAAATTTACTTTACCCTGCCAGAAAAGATGAATTTGCCTTTAACTTATCGCTCACTTGCAACCAAAATTTTTTGTTTTTATTTATATAGACTGTTTAATATATCGACCTTTTTTCTATATCTCTGTATATTTTGTTTTGATTATCTATAATAATCGGGCTTTTAAGGTCTATTTATCTTTGGATGTAAATAAAAGATTATATTTTCATTTTTCTTCAATCCTACGTTTCGTTGGTATTTTCCAACTTCTTCAGGGATTCATTTATTTTATTTTGATCTGGCAACCACAACATATAAATGTAAATAAATATTTTTTTAGCAATCAAAAATACACAAATTATTGCTTTCTAGAATAATTAAACTTACATATTCTTTTATAAATTCAGTACATTTCTTAAAATATCACAGATTTGTATGTATGTGTAAAGGGGACAAAAACACAAACATAATAAATTAAAAAATGTAAAAATTAAACTAAAAATATCACAGCTCGTTGATTGTTCTTCAAATCGTCGGTATTAAACTAAAACTATGTTGTAGTTTGCACTGGTATTGTCTTTATCTTCTTTAGTGTTTATTGCATTTTCTGATCTTTGTTGTATTCGTAAACTCTCCATTGTATACCTCTTGTTTACTTTTTTCTCTTTGTCCAGTATCCTTACTTCGTCAAAATTGGGTTTGTGTTTATTTTCAATACAATGTTGCGAGAGCGCAGTTGAATGTTTTCCTTTTCTTATATCTGCCTTGTGTTCATCTATTCTCACTCCTAAATTTCTTTTCGTTGTCCCAACGTAAACTTTGCCGCACCCCTCGTTATCATTACCAATGCATTCAATCTCGTAAACAACATCACTTTGATCTCTCTTTTCAATCTTAGTTTTTGTTTGTGTAAACAGATGTTTTATTGTTTTATTCGGTTTGTGTGAGAATGTTATGTTTTCGTCTTTAATTATTTCTCTAAGTTTGTTGTTTTCTGTGAGTTTTGGTATAAATGGTATACCGTAGTATTTGGTGCTGCCAGATGTGTTTTCTCTGTCATTATCCCGTCTGTTCATACTGTTTGTTACTTTGTTGATTAAATTGTTTATCATATGTTTTGGAAAATTATTTTTCATCAGGATGTCTTTTATAATCATAATGTTTTTTGGTTTGAATCTATTGTCACTGAGTATCATTACTCCGTTTATTAAATTGCTTGCTGTATTTATTTTCTGTTTCATTGGTTGTGTTGAGTCATAATTAATTAAGCGCCCAGACGCAATTGATTTTGAATACCAGTCAGTGATTAATTTTTCTTTTTTACGGTATATTTTCATGTCTAGATACGGGATTGAGTTATGTTCTTCTCTCTCTATTGTGAATTTTAATTTTGTATGATAGCTGTTGAATGTTTTTAATATTATCTCTTCATCTTTTTGTTTAATAACAGCAAACAAATCATCAACGTACTTCGTTATAAGTTTGATGTGTACATTTTCTTTGCGTAGATCTTGAATGCTATTGTCAAGAAGTGTGTCTAAAACTATGTCTGCGATTGTTGGTGAAAGAGGATTACCCATTGGCATACCGTACGTTTGGTTAAATATTTTTCCCCCATACATGAAATAATTATTTTCATTAAGGCAGAACTTTAATATTTCTAGAAATTTGGTCCTTGGCATTTTTGTGTGTATTTTTAATGTATTCCATTTCGTCATAATGTTGCTTATTGCTAGATAAATAGGTATGTTAGTAAATAACGATACCACGTCTAGAGATATTAAAATTTCATCCTCGTCCAAAGATATGTTGTCTACTTTTTCTTTCAGCTCTATTGAGTTCTTAATATTGTACTCATTACTTACTACATTCCTTAAAATACTACCAATATATTTGGATAGGTTGTAACATGGTACGCTTACTGATGACGAAATTGGTCTTAGTGGTACATCGGGCTTATGTATTTTCGGTAAACCATATAATCGAGGAGCTGTTGCGGAATTTGATGTTAATTTTATTTTGTCCCATTTCTCTATGTATCCACTTTTGTATAGGTCCATAACTATTTTGTTTTTGGCTCTCTGGAGTTTTTGTGTTGGGTCCACTCGAGTGGTTTTATACGTGTTTTTATCATCCAATAGTTTATTCATTTCTCTTTCGTAATCTTGTTTATATAGAATTACTGTTTTATTTCCTTTGTCTGACTTCGTTACAATGATTTCATCTTTATACCTCTTCAAAAATCTCCTCGTGTCTTCATAAATACTTAGTATGAATTTTTCTTTTTGATCGTTCATAAAAGTCCTCTTGTGCGTCATTATTCTATTGGCAATTCTTGATCTTATTCTTTCTTTTTCTTCGTTATCATTCAAATTTTGTACCCATTGCTCTAAATCTGCTATAAGTTGGATGGTCGAAATATTGTTGCTATTAGTTGGTAAAGCAAATTTTGGTCCTAGAGAGAGCAGCCATTTAATGTCTTCTGGAAATGATATTGTTGTCTTGTTTATAAACCATTCTGGGTTCAGTTTCAAATTATATTTTTCTTTTTGTTTCTGTCGTAAGTGATTAATTTTAGACGAATGGATGTTTTTATCTTTTGCTATAATATGAGTGAATCTATATTTTTGTCTAGCCATAAAGTTGTCATATTCTTCATTATTCAGGGAACGCTTAAGTATAAATTTGTCTTTATTTATTTCCCTACGTACGTCTTTTAAGTTATAATTTGTTTCTTTAATTTCTAAATTCAAAACTTTCAGTTGAAATTTTTGCTCTGTTTTCTCTAGTTCCTGAGATATTTTCTCCGAAGTGAATAACTGTCTTGTACTCTTCGTCGTATTCTGTAGATGTTTAGGTATTAGTCCTTTTCTTCGGCAGTCGAGCAAAAATTTCAGTCTCTCATTTTGTTTCGCAAGTTTTTTGACGTTCCTGCAATATTTCTTTAAAATTAAACAGAGGTCATCGTTGTATTTTACTTTTATATGTGCGAAGAAATGTGCCATGTTGCTATAGTATTTGATGTTTTTTTTTTATTCGGCGGGCCCTCCGATAATATATTTATATAGACTGTTTAATATATCGACCTTTTTTTCTATATCTCTGTATATTTTGTTTTGATTATCTATAATAATCGGGCTTTTAAGGTCTAATTATCTTTGGATGTAAATAAAAGATTATATTTTCATTTTTCTTCAATCCTACGTTTCGTTGGTATTTTCCAACTTCTTCAGGGATTCATTTATTTTATTTTGATCTGGCAACCACAACATATAAATGTAAATAAATATTTTTTTAGCAATCAAAAATTGTTTTTAATTTTAACACAGCTTTAACAATTAATATATTTTGAACTGGAAAAAATTCAATTAAAAATATTGAGAAAAATAAATGATACCTATTGTTAAAAAAATAGTCGCCAGCTTCAAAAATTCTTCCTTATTTTGTATATTAAAATAGGAAGTTTTTAAAACTAAAAAGCGTTTTCATAGTTTTAGCTGGCTGCCAACATTAACGATAGATATGTAAATGAAAAGAAATAATAAGTCACACAAAATTATTCATCAAGCCAGATAAATACAACAATAAAATTTTAAATCAGCTTCAAAAACATGTTTTAAAAAAATATATGTATCATATTTTTTTCTGTTGACCAAAGGCCGCCGATATCAAATCTCGCTCCACCCTGGCCAAA
Organism: Panzeria rudis; assembly: GCA_956483635.1. NCBI lineage: Eukaryota > Metazoa > Arthropoda > Insecta > Diptera > Tachinidae > Panzeria > Panzeria rudis. The sequence continues at coordinate 12,792,185 of OY101452.1, read as the reverse complement.
TGCTAAGGCGGGCGCTGCATTCATATGTATGTATGCAGCAGTTGATAAATTATGGAGAGAAGAGGTTTAAAAAACATATAATACTAAAAATATTAACATTAAAATGATTAATTATTGGCATAACTATCCCTTTTACTCCTTACTTCTATTACATATTGTAGCAAAAGCTGCAAAGTTCTTAATCAAAATCAAAATTGTTTTAAAAGTTCTAAAATATTGTATTAACTAACTTATAATTCTTAAAAATCGTCAAATTTAAGGTAAAAACCGTTTAGTCGTTAAAGTCCCATATATGACACCGAAAATCGTCAAATTGACAATAACTTAGCAAATCTGGCAACTATCCCTATCATCTGATCTTTTGGAACAGCCAGCTTTTAAGTATTTATAATAAATTAAACCCATTTAACTTTGTGGCTGTTTGGCTGAGAGCGCCAAGCATTATCCCAAGTGTTGCTCTTCTCTCGGGAGCCGTGTTCAAATTACGGCGCCTGAAATTTTTATGTTTTATTTTTTTAAATGTTTCTTTTAATGTTATTTATCATAAGGTATTAAAATCAATAACAGAAAAAATAGATTATAGCAAATAAGTTATTAGTAAATAAATAAAATCAATAAAATATTTATTTGGGATACAAGTTTTTCGTATCAAATAGAAAAACTGCAAAAAAATTTTTAGAAAATCATTATTTTTTTAGCTCAAATGGTTCTAAATTTATATTTGCATAAATTAATGCGAAATGAACTGTATATATGTAGCCTAAAAATTTTTGTTTAAGAATACCAATTTTGTAATATACTTTTTGTACAGATAATACACGTAATCTCAACAACTCTCAATTGAATAAATTATGTATTTATTACACAATACTTTATTACGTCATAGCTACATATATACAAAAGTTTGAATATTTTACGAAAACAGTAATTAAGAAAGTTATTGGGAAATTATTGCATAGATATTACGTGTATACTCGTAATTGCAAGTACATGTATCTGTGCCCACAAGGAATAACGACTAAACTCGATTTTGGCTAGTGAGAATTTTAAAATCGCTGTGTAAAATCAGGGAAATTAGATTAAGCTAATGCTAGCAATTTTATACTATATTCATTTGTAATTTAATTTATAATGAAACAACAGTTAAGTTAAGAGAAATAAACAGAATTATAATGATAAATACACTTTGTCCTAACTCGAATTAACTGTTATACCTTGTGACCAAAGATATAAATTTTATATTACTTTGTGAATGGTATATAAGATTCGGCATCGACGAATATAACCCTCTTACTTGTTTTCTTTAGATACAAGTAGAAAAGCAATGACCATATATAACGATTTTGTGCTAATGCTCTTTTGATTTTTGCAATAGCTAGCTTAAAAAACAGATGTCAAAAAATAAGACACACAAAATAAGGGATTAGCTTTTTTGCACAAACCAAAAAGAAGACGTTGGCTACTGCAATTAATTTCTAAAATTTACAATGCAAAGGCAAAAAAAAAGCACTTGGTGACACCTTCTTCTAAACACTGCATGAAACCCTCCACAGGCATAATTTTTGTAACCAAAACCTATCCATTCCAATGTTTATACATGGGTATATATTTATTTATAAGCTTTCAAAACTGTATTTAGTAAGAACAAAAATCTTCAATATTCAACTTACCATTTGAGTTCGATAACGATAAACCACCACTGATGAGATAGAAGTATATGTTTAAATGCAAAATTATGTAAATTATTGGTCTTAATTTATAAATAAACAAGAAAGGGCCCGCTGATGATGACGCTCTCATAGTTATGGTTTTCAACTCGTCTCCGAATATAGTGGCCAATTGGATTGATTATTTATATATAAAAGATTTACATTATGCTCCGTTCTGCAATGAAATAAGATAAACAACTTAATTTCAATTATATAAACAAATACAAGTATCTACATATGTATTAAAAATACTAGAATTTTAAGGCCAGTTGGCATCCTAAAGTCAACATGGCGAAAATTGTAGCTAAACCGGAGAACTCTATTTAAACATAATGGTCCACAGTCACTCTCTAAAGTCGAAAGAAGCAAAAACATCACCAGAACTAAAAAAAACGGAAAAACTAAAAAAAATCCCCAGCAACCGAAAAATCACCAAAACCAAAATGCGCGAAAACGCAAAATATCACCAAAAAGAAAAAAATCGCAAAAACGAAAAAATCGTCAAAACGAAAAATAAATCCAGAACCAACTAAAATCTAAAAAAACTAAAAAATATCGGCTCAAAAAAAAACGCAAGATGGAAAAATCTTTAAAAATAAAAGAACCGCCACAACTAAACAAATCGCAAAAAGCCAAAAAAAAAATTCCAAAACTAAAATAAATGGCAAAAAACCTCAAAAAATCGCCAAAAGGTAAAAAGTGCCTAACTAATAAAATTGCCAAAAGTAAAAATATCGTAAAAACCCAAAAAAACGTTAAAACAAAAAATATTAAAAATATCACCAAATCCCGAAAAATCGCAAAAATCTCCAAACCTAAAATAAATCGCCAGTAAATAAAAATGTCGCAGAAACGAAAAAAATGCCAAAACTAAAAAAAATCGCCTAAACTAAAAATATCTTTAAAAACTGAAAATGAAATTACTAAAACGAAAAAGATCCCAAAAAACGAAAAACATTTTCCGAAAAACATCTTGAACGAAAAAATTAGAAGAGTCCTAAAAAATAAACGAAAATCGCTAAATATCAAACAATCGCCAAAACGAAAAAAGCGCAAAAAAAATTCGTCAAAACGACCAAAATCCAAAACCAAATAAAGTCATAAAAGCTAAAAAAGGGCCAAAACTAAAAAAATCGTAAAAATTAAAATAATTGCCATAACTAAAAAAAACCGCCATAACTGAACAAAACGGAAAAAGTAGCCAACAACAAAGAAAAAATTACCAAAACTAAGATAAATCGCAAAAACCAAAAAAGTGCGCCAATACTTTAAAAAATCGTCAAAAGCAAATATATCCCAAAAGCCAAAAAAACGAAAAACTCCCACAAAATCGTCAAAAAACAAAAAAATCACAAGAAAATCATCACAACTAAATTAAATCGCCAAAACGGAAAAAAGTGCTAAAGATCGGTCTTTTTAATGAGATTTCCCAAAAAATTTGCGGGGTCTAGCGATGACCGGCCGTGTCTAAGAAAGGTTATTTTTATAGTTTTTAAATTATTTTCGTATTTTCTCCCCAGACAACATATAACAAAATTACATCGTTTGAAGGATATTTGTATTAAACTTTACCATTCATACTATTAGCAATGCGTTATTCCATAAAACCCATGATTTTTTAAGCATTTTTATTGCAAGCGCTACTTTTATTAAAATAAATTTTACTTTTTTAATTACTATTTGATTTGAGGTATTGTATATTTATTTCTGTTTTTAGTTCTCGCAAAAATTCGCACGATTCTACGTTAAACATATTATTACTGTTAAACATCTTATTACAAACTTAGCCAATATTTGTTTTTAACTTTTAAATTTATTTATTGAATCTTCAATTGTAAATTGAACTAACAATAAGTATTCAAATCTTATAACTAAAATTCTGCTAGACAAAATATTTTGATTCAACGGTTGCTTCTATAAATGTCTTAAGTCTCTCGTGATCTCCTTCTCAGCTGAGAGTGCCCTCTAAAATTAATGATGTTGCGGGCTGGGGATGTGGATGCGATTCGAGCTTTTTTTTATACATTTGTTGTCACATGGTTTGAAAACACAGTCTAATGGAACATCTAGATCTTTATAAATACGCTGGTTTCTAACATACCAAGGTGCCACTGTAATCAAACGAAGAATTTTATTTTGTCGCTTTTGAATTTTCTTTATATTTGATGCAGAAGCGGTGCCCCATAACTGGATACCATAACACCAAATTGCTTTTATAATCGTGTCGTATAGGAGAAGCTTACAGTCTAGACTAAGTGTGGAATGTCTATCTGTTAGCCAATTATCTTGAACTGCTTACCATTTCATTTGGGTCAGCTTTAAATATATGTGTATCTTCCATGTTAGACGACGATCAAGGTGAATTCCTAGGTATTTAACCTTCAAGTGCTGCGGTATTATATGTTTATTGATATAAATAGGCGGACATGTTTCCCTCCGCAATGTAAACGTAACATGTAAACATTTCTTTTCGTTTATTTTTCCACTGCTTTAACAATTTTTCCAGTTACAATACATATTCCTGCATTTATATAGATGCTTCTTGAGGGCTTACATTTACGCTTAAAAAAAGCTGTATGTATCATCAGCAAATATTGATTTGTGAATGTCATAGGCTGTTGGCATGTCGGAGGTACACATATATCAGATAAAATGCTGCCTTGAGGAACCCCGGCTTGAATCATCTGTGGTGTACTTAGAAAATTACCTTCCCTAATGATGAATTTTCTAATAGCTTGTGAGTGGTAGAAGGTAAATTTTGTTTTAATTTCTGGATTAATCCTTCATGCCATACTTTATCAAAAGCTTGAGAAACATCAATAAAGAGAGCAGAACAATATTTCTTTGTTTCGAATGTTTTTCTAACCACAATCACAAGCCTATGCGTTTGTTTTATAGTGCTGTGTTGACTCCTGAAACCAAACCGATGATTTGAGATGCATCCACTCTCATTTAGTATGGAGACCAACTTACTCATAAGCAGTTTATCAAATAGTGTCAATAGTAAAATTGTACTAGTTCACTATTGACTTTCTCACCAGTACTACTGACTAATTGTACCCCAGGCAATGTTCTGTGCTATAGACATTTAACATGTGCTTGTCATTGAGATTTCACTACTGACCTCGCAACTATTGACTTACTATAGACTAGGTGGCTCTTATGGAGACATAGGTACCAGAGATTCAGTAGTGCATTTTAAGAATTGTAGTCAACATATATAAAACTTTTTACTAGCTAAGGCAATTAAATTAAATTTTTTATGAACATTTTTAGTTCTCCGTGCAGTCGCATTTACTTTCAACACAACAAAATGAGATAATAAAAAATCGTTTTCTAGCTATTACAGTACTTTTCGGTTATAGTCACAACCCTTTGCTGCACGTAAATTGTGGACTATATCGCTAATGTGACTATAAGCCTAATTTTCATATATGCCATTCGGAGGCGTATAACCAAGTTCGCATACGAAAGTTAATAAAAAGGTATTTCATCCCTGGTCTTATTTTCTATATCCTACGCCTCACCAAAATATCAATTCACCAAATTCTATATGAATTTGGTGAATTGATATTTTGGTAAGCACTTTAAAATGGCAGGTGATTGCTAGCGTTGAACACCTGATTGTTACGTTATTTTTTATATTAATATATTAAAACAAAATTTCATAAAACGTTTTAGTGTTTAAATTTTTCACGAAAAGTTGCAAAATTTTAAACAAGCCACAAGTAATATTGATTAAAAATCGGTAAAACTGTAAGGAATGCAAAAAAATCGGTAAAAATCGGAATAATGGAGAAAATTCACAAAAACTTACTAACAGCGCGATGATAAGAAAGTCTAATATTGTTTAAAAATCGGCAAAATTGATAAGAAGCTGTAAACTTGCAAAAAGTCGTTTTTATTGCGAACTTTGCAAAAGTTCGCGAGAAGTTGCAATATTTTAAACAAGCCATAATATTGATTAAACGTCGCTAAAACTGCAAGAAATGCAACAAATTCGGTAAAAATCGCGAAATTGAGAAAATTCGCAAAAACTTACTAACAGCAGGGTGATAAAAAAAATCTAATATTGTTTAAAAAAAGCAAAAGTGTTAGAAAGCTGCAAACACGCCAAAAATCGATTTTCTTGCGAAGTTTGCAAAAATTCGCTAGAAGTTGCAAATTTTTGAACAAGCCATAATATTGATTAAAAATCGCTAACACTGAAGAAAAGCAAAAAATTCGGCAAAAAATCGAAAGTGGCGAAAACTCGCAAAAACTCACTAACAGCGGGATGATAACAAGATCTAATATTGTTTAAAAATGGGCAAAACTGTTGTAAAGCTGAAAGCATGCAAAAAGTCGATTTTCTCGCGAACTTTGCAAAAATTTTGCTACAAGTTGAAAATCGGAAACTATCCCTAATATTGATCAGAAATCGCCAAAGCCGTTAAAAATAAAAAGTTAAAAAAAAGGCGAAAAACTGGAAGTTAGCGAAAAATTTATAATTGTAATAAAGAAATTACCTGTAAATAATAAAATTAGCAAAAAATTGTAACTGCAAAAAATAATCATGATATAATAAATAATATTGATATTGAATGAAAAATATTGATATTAATTCATAGTTCTATGTGAGTAGCTAACAATGGAATATTTATATATTGGGAATTCAAGTGATAAATGTAGCAATCAAACGCATGTCGTAGTGTTTTACAAAATTTACTTATTTTTATTCTGCGTTTACCTTAAACAAGCCATAATATTGATTAAAAATCGCTAGAGCTGTAAGCAATGCCAGCAGAAAATTCGGCAAAATATCGAAAATGCGAAAATCCGCAAAACCTCACTAACAGCGCGATGATAACAAAGTCTAATATTGTTTAAAATTCTGAAAAATTTTTGTGAAGCTGAAAACATGAAGTTGCTTTTATCGTGAACTTTGCAAAAATTCGCGAGAAGTTGCAAAATCGGAAGTTACCCCTAAAATCGAATAGAAATCGCCAGAGCCGTTAAAAATAAAAAGTTCAGAAAAAACACGAAAAAATTGCAAGTTAGCGAAAAATTGCTAAATGTAATAAAGAAATTAACTGTAAATTATATAATTCCCGAAAAATTGTAACTGCAAAAAATAATCTTGATATTAGTCTATGTAGGAGGGAATAGGGTGAAGTTTTGATTTTAATTTGCTTAAAAAACTTGCTAAAATACTAAAAACATAACTTTGAAAATAAGGCCAAATTCCTATCCAAAAATTTCGTCCGTTAAAAGTACTGAGAACAAAATTATGATCAAGTTCTTGATAGGTATAATAAGCTAACTTGGCAACATTTTCCCCATAATTCTTCCTAATATTAGAAATGTGAAAAAATATTGTCAAATAAGAGGTTGCCTAAAAATTACCTGTCAAGAACTTGGTCTTTGTACTTTGATCTCAGTACTTTTAACTACCGAAATTTTTGGATAGGAACTTGGCCTTATTTTTAACCGACTTCAAAAAAGGAGAGAGGTTATCAATTCGTTATGTATTTTTTTATGTATGTTTCCTCAAAACTCCGCCATTTATGAACCGATTTCGGATTTTTTCTCTATTCAAAAGGATGTACTTCTAGATTGGTCCCGTTGAAAAGTGGGCGGGGCTACGCCCATACAAAGTAATTACACATTCGCAAAAAATGAAAAAAATCACCAAAACGAGAAAAAGCGCCAAGCCCCCAAAAAGCGCCGAAACTAAAAAATTGCCAAAAACCAAAAAAATCGCCAAAACGAAAAAAAGTGTCAAAACTAAAATAAATCGGTAAAACTAAATATATCGTCAAAAAGCGAAAAAAAAGTTGAAACAAAATAAAAGCGCCAGAACCAAAAAATATAAAAAAACGCATAAACTTAAAAAACCGAAAAAATCCCCAAAAACGAAAAAAGCGTCAAACTGAAAAAAATTGCCACAACTCGTTAAAACTAAAAGTATCGTAAAAAAGTGAAAAAACGTAGAAAAACCAAAAACAAAAAATCGCCATTACTAAAAAATCAGCAAAAAAAAAAATCAAAAATGAAAAATCGTCAGAAAAAAACGATAAACCACGAAAATTAAAAAAGCGTCAAAACCAAAAAAAAAAAAAATCGACAAAAACAACGCAAAATACTTGAAAAATAAAAAATAAAATTAAACAAAAAAGCACAACGAAAAAACTGCAAAAATGAAAAAAGGGGCAAAAATGAAAAGGGATATACATATGTATATTCAAACGAAACCCTTCGTGTGCGAGCCAAAGTCGTACTTTACTTAATCACCAATCAACAATCACATGGGGGAAATGAGAATGAAATGAATGACTGTCGAACCACTCAAAATTTTTTTATACATTTGGTATTTTTAAAAGTTCCGGGAAACTTGGTCTTGTTCGTTCCCTTCGACTGCCCTCCCCTGACATAGCACATTTCAGCTATCCATGGCTCCTGTTCGCCGGATATTCTTGTTCTTGGAACCCCTAATTCAAACTTAGCAGTTACTTCGCCTTCCTCACATCACCAACCTAATCTTATAGGCTTGCACAAAGAGATAAACGGAACCCAAGGAATAGAATGTTTATTTAAAACTGCAGTTTACCGATGTCTTATCGCTAACAAACAATTTGATCTAAAATTATGGTTTACCAATTTCTTATCACTAATAGACAAGGAAAAACTACAAAACTACCGCACATTAGTGAAATTATCCTAAGTTAATATATCTATACACATTACCCATATTGTTATCACTAACAGACAAGGAAAAACTTAGCATCCCTTAACTAATGAAATTATTTATATCTTAAGATATATTGATAAGTAACCTAATAAACATTTCTAAATTTCTATGTTCAATTGTCTTTGAACATTCTGCCGGGGCAAATTAAATATAACATCTACTCCCCTCTGTCTGTTAAAATATCTTAATATTACAATTATAACAATGATTATTATAGCTATTTTAATAATAATTAAAGATACATGGCCTGTAGAATGATGCCAATTTAAAGATTTCAATTCAATGTTTTCTTTCTTAATTTCGACAATCTCTTTTAGTAAAGTATTAATCTCAGGTGAGTAACTCCTCATGGTGTTGTTCAGCGGATTAATCATCTTAAGATCCTGAACGTCTTTGAAAATGTGATCCTTAAAATTGTAGTGCTGCACAGAACTCCATTCTTGATGTGATGTCAGGATAGTACGTCCTACTCTTGCTGTGCATCCAGCTCCTAGCGTTATAATCCCTTGCATCGGTAACTCAACTATCTGCTGAGTTACAGTTGAACACTTGACTTGCGCTACTGACTTCTCATACACCCTGAAAAGCCAGGTACCCTTCTCATGAAGTTCCAGCCATACACTTTCAACCTCTCTTCTATCATAAGAACAATGATATGCATTTGTTGGCTTTAATGAAGCCAATTCACAGGAGTGGTCATTCGCATTCTCCCAAGCCCAGCTACCCTTGCACAGGTATTCATCATCATCATCATTTTGGCACTTGTTTAGCACTGGTTGGGAAATAAAATGATAAGCATCTGTTTGATATGTGTATACTAAAAACTGCTGTCGTGTAACGGCTTGAATTTTTACACCATTGTTTAGAATTGGGAGCGGTAAAATATTGTATACATCGGAAGACTGTTTCTGCAATAATGGGATCTTAATTTCGATAACCAACTTCCCATCTATGGACACTCCTTTTGCTGTTATTAGCCGATATATCGATTGTAGAGTGACTTCTTTCGTTTTTCCCGGCAGACGCAATGTTGATGTTAGCTGCTCCTTAATCTTAAATACTTCTTCCAATAATTGTTGAGGCCGGATCAGATTCGGGTTGAGTTTGCCATGATTGATATCCATAAGTAGACCGATGATTTGAATTTGTATTTGTTCTGCATCGCTGATCATCGATTCTAGCTGCTTTGTCATCATAAAGAAATTAATAGATTCTTTATATAAGAAATAATCAGTATTTTTGATCTGGCTTATATTATTTATCTTCGCATTAATTTTTCTGAACTGCATGCTTACTTCCTCAGTGGATTTCTTTAAAATGTTGATTGTTGATTCAACAACCGATGTTTGCCTTTCAACAAGATGTTTTATATTATGCTCGTTCTTTTTTATTCTTTTATATTATGCTCGTTCATTTGGCTTTATTATTATTATTATTATTATTATTATTATTATTATGATTATTTCTCGTTCCTCTATACTGACTTCAATTTATAAATTAATCCATCAGGAAAATTGTTATTTCTTAATATATTGATAATCCTAATTCTATTTTTCTTGTGAAACTAACTGTCGTTAGTACTCTTTCTATCAATTTTTTAGCCGTATTAATAACAATTTTCTCGAAGCTGTTGGTTTCTGATACCAATCAGTTACTAATCTATTATTTATCCTTATTAACATGGTGTCCAAGTAGGGAAGTCTTGATTCACAGTCCTCTTCAATGCTAAATTTAATGTTATTATCAAATTCATTAAATGTTGTCAGCATTTTATCTATTTCACAATCAGATATAATACAAAATAGGTCATCTACATATTTAGTAATTAATCTTGGTTTAACACCCAATTTTTCAATGCATGAATGCAGTAATTTTTCCATTATAATATCAGCTACAACTGGAGATGCTTGCGATCCCATTGGGAGTCCTCTTTTCTGAGAGTATATGTTAACATTGTACTGAAAATACCTATTGTCTTCTATATAAAACTTCAAAATGCGTAAAAATAAACCTTTTTCAATTTCTGTATATTCCTTTAATATATTCCATTTCTCTTCTATTGCACTTATTGCTAAGTCAACAGGTATATACTAGGAAATAGTGAAACCACATCTAATGAAATAAATTTTTCATTATAATGTATATTTTGGTTCTTTATTTTAGTCTTAAACTGTAACGGGTCCTTAATATTATATTTAGAATGCTCCGTTAATTTTCTTAGAATATTGGTAATATATTTACACAAATTATATGATGGAGAATTAATATATGAACATATTGGTGTCAAAGGAAAATCTTCTTTGTAAATTTTAGGTAGTCCGTGTAACTTAGATGCAATTGCAATATTCGTCTTCAGTTTATTTTTCTCTATAGTTCTTATAATCTTTCGATTAAAAAGTTGTTCTACAAAATCATTATTAATCTTTTGTAGTCTATTAGTCGGATCCCTACTTAATAAACTGTATTTTGTGCTATCCTCTACAATATTATTAATCCTTCTCTCATAGTCATGTTTATATAAAGCTACTGTGGAATTACCTTTATCGGCCCTTAAAATAAGTACATCTCTATTCCTCCCCAAGAATTTCTCTGCATCTTTAACTTTATCTAGCATAAATCTGTCTATATTTGTCAATCTCATTTTGTTTAAATGGTTGTCAATAATCGTAGTTAATCTATTTCTAGCAATTTCCTGTTCTTCTTTTCTTTGTATTGTCAGTATAAAATCTTCCCCCTCTGATATCATTTTTATCGTAGGAAATTCTTCTTTTCTAACCCGTAATGCATGCTTATGTCCTAATGAAAAGATCCACTGTAATTCCAATGGGATATCTAAGTCAGTCTTATTTACAAACCACTTATTATTAAATTTAATTCATAGTTTTTTGTTCTGTTTATTTCTAAGGCATTCAAATTTCTTTATGTGATTTCTCCTTACCTTATTATTTAATGATGTTGCTAATCTATCCTCATATTGTAAAATTGTTTGCATTTCATCTCTTGGAAAAATCTTTCTAAATTTCTTTCTATTATTTCTAGCTCCCTTTGAAAATGTTTCAGTAGTTCATGTTGAGATTTTAATGTTAATCTCAAAATTTTATAATGTAAATCTTGTGTGTACAGCCTCCATCTTAAATATATTTAATACATTTTTCGTTCAATTTGCAATGAAATTTGGAGTGATGCCTGAATTCCTACAGCGTATTAGGAAAGTTATTGATGACTTAGTGCTAATTATCTTTTCCCTTATGGATTTGAATCTGTTGATGTATCCTCTAACTTGCTGGTTTTTCTTTAACCTATTATAATTCATCCTTAACTTTTACTTGATAATTCTTTCTAAATGTTCCTTATAGATTTGAATCTTGCTGGCTCTTCTTGAATTTGTTGTAACCCTTTCTTGAATTTTATTCTTTCGTGCTCTCTTTAATCAATGATATTCAGAATTTTAATTGACCTTTAAATAATATCTAAGAAGTTTTTATTCAAGATTGAGGTCTTTTTTATAAAAATTAACAATATTTATTTATATAATCGATATTTCGACACGCCTTTGGGTGTCTTCTTCAGGAGAAATAATTATTGAATTAACAAAAACAAAAAGTAATGAAAAATATTTGTCATACATACAAACATATATAAAAATTTTCCAATAAACTTCAAATACGTTTTTACAAAACCAAAAATGTTCAAACAAATAAAATACAATTGGAAAATTTATAAAGTTTACAAAAAACATACAACTGGAAAATTTATAAAACATACAAATACGTAAATAAATTTAAATTTTAAAATCTATCTTTTATCCACTGCAAATCACAGAGCTATATAATGCTATTCCTATTTACAAAACTACATTTCCAAAAATACAATTTCCTATTTTGTATAACTCTTACTTACTAAATGCCTATAATTTTGTGCTACATTTTCTGTGTCTGTCTTATAATTTATTCTGTGTGTTATTGGTGTATTAATTATTTGTAGCATTTCCAACATATAACGACGTTTATAGTTGTGTTCTGTGTTCAATACTGATACATTTTCAAAGTCTGGATAATGATTTAATTCTGCACAATGAGATGATGATGCTGTTTTTTGCGAATTAATATGTCTATACTTTTGGTCCGATTTATATCCCGCTATTCTAGTTTTCAATTTATTCTTCGTCGTACGTACATATAACTTATTACAACTTTCCATATCATTACCTCTACAAGGAATCTTATATACTACAATAGACATGTCACATTTTCCAATTTCATCCTTTATTTTACTAAATAATCTATTCAATGAGCTATAAGTTTTATAAGCCATTATATATTTCTCTGTATCAAAAATTTTGGACTTTCCTAATTTCCGATATTCCGGGTACAAAGGTTAACGACTTATAAATCTTTGGCTCTATCGAATTCGCAATATTATTGTTATCATTACTATTATTATTATTATTATTATTATTATTATTATTATTACTATTATTATTATTATTACTATTATTATTATTATTATTATTATTATTATTATTATTATTATTATTATTATTATTATTAGTATTATTATTATTATAATTATTATTATTATTATTATTATTATTATTATTATTATTATTATTATCATTATTATTATTATTATTATTATCATTATTATTATTATTATTATTATTATTATTATTATTATTATTATTATTATTATTATTATTACTATTATTATTATTATTATTATTATTATTATTATTATTATTATTATTATTATTATTATTATTACTATTATTATTATTATTATTATTATTATTATTATTATTATTATTATTACTACTATTATTATTATTATTATTATTATTATTATTATTATTATTATACCAATGAAGGCCCGAGAAGGATGTCAGTCACCTCGGGGGCTGCACAGGGGTCAATTCTAGGACCCGCAAGCTTTGGAACGCAAGCTATGATGACATCCTTAGAATAGAATTGCCCGAAGATACCTTTTTAGTCGGCTATGCAGATGACATTGCTGCAGTTATTACAGCAAGAAACACGGAAGACGCCGAAAGGAGACTCCGACATGTGATGATAAGAGCCAAGGCTTGGCTAGACTCTCACGGACTGGAGCTAGCAACGCACAAAACAGAGCTACTGCTCCTCAGTAGGCGGCAGATCCCCACTGAAATCAACATGCCAACGCTGGTCTGCCGGATGCGAAGAAATGGAAATAATAACCGGGACGATCACAGCCATTAACCTGATCGACAATATAACAAGCGACGAAGCAACATGGGATGCTGTGGCGAAATACTGTGAGTACGTGCTCCGGACTAAGAAAAAAGATCTGGACAGAGCGTCGCTAGAGCCAGGCGCAAGTCAAAACAACGGCAATTAAACAAATTAAAAACAGCAGGGGCCTGGAGGCAGGCAAAGAGAAGATGGTGGTTTAAGACCAAAGAAGGGAGCCATCTCGAAGTAATGCGAAAACGGTCCCGAGGTGGACATAACTCCCAGTGTTCCGAGGTGGGGTTTTAGTCGGTATGCCCAACCGGGAGAGCCCGACATATCACGATAGACGACGTTCCACGTTTGAATGCAGTAATGCCTATCTCGCCCAAAAAAAAATATAAAAAAATTATTATTATTATTATTATTATTATGTTGGGGCTAAGCTCAGGCTACCACCGGGGTCGCAGGTGGCGGATAGCGAAAAGCTGCATAGTGCAGCCCCCGACCAAGAGCGGCAGGAGCAGAGGGTGGGAGTCAAAACTTCGTTTTATGCCCAGCGAAACTCGAGTAGGCACCGCCCTTTTAAATACGAGTAAGTGCCAGAGAAGAAGAAATACTAGATTTCAGACCACCCTGCAATGACACGGAACAACGATTTGAACAACGAACTTTTGAATAGCATGAACTGGGCTGACAGCTGCGGCATTCTGTTACCTGAGTATACGGGAGAGACATCGCGTAGAAATGGCTTTCAGGGAAATGATGCAGCTGCCTTCCGTCCCGCTAAATCCTTGGCAAGGTCTTGGAGAACGCTCTATGTCACGCAGCCATTTAGTTGACCGTGCAGGTTCAGTTGATATGATATCCTGATTAATGACCGATCTGGCTTTGAACACATGGTCCCATAAGGACTTGTGTCAACCCTCGCGAGGACCTCACTGTTTGCAAAGGGACCCTCGGGGTCATTCAAGGGCGACTGCACAACGAGCATAGATAGCGACTCTAAGATGGGACCCAATTAAATGAATATGACAACACAAAAACTAAATCAAACCCCCATAAATATAGAGAGAAGAGACGCCGATATGATTTTTCAGAGCAGCTCAAAAACAATGCGCTCCCCGGTAAACAGTCCTAGGCCGACCACCGATGCCCGCGGGAGGGAAAAAGAGTCAAACCCTGAAGCCCCTCAGGGAGGAGATAACAGGCAACATGACGCTGCGACCACACACAGCTCCTCCAGACAAAAGTTCATCCTGTAAATGAGATACTCTGAGGAAGAGGCTCTAGGGAAGTGCCAGAAGGTGCTGCGAAAAATAAGACAAGCTATGAGCAAGCAGAGAAACATCAGCATGGATGTTCATACCGGAATATCTGAGCTGGAGGAGCTCATCGATGTCATAGGTGACTACCGCAAGAATTGGAAAAATGCGGAGAAAGATAGAGAGGCTAGCAGAAGTGCAGGAGAGAAAATCAAATGCATCCAAACTTGCGAATATGCCCAGACGCCACCCACATCGCAAAATAAGCGTAGCGCATCAAGCCCTACAGAGAAAAATCCCAAAAAAGAAACAGAAGGCAACGGCAACAGAGACGCCGATATTAGAGAAACGTGCGACGCACAGAGAAACACCAAGCATTAAAACGCCTAGAAGGCGGAAAAATGATTCCAAGAAAAGGACCCGGAAAAAGAAACCAAAAGAACGTTCAGAAGCAGTAATAATCAAACCGATAGAGGGACATAGCTACGCCGAGGTCCTAAAAGACTTAAGAAATAGTGTAAAACCGGAGGAAGTAAAAGTAGCTGTACGGTCCATCCGCAAGACAAAAACAGGTGCAATATTACTTATGATGGGAAAAGGCGGAAATAAGGAAGAGTTTTGCGACGCATTCAAGGGGACTCTGAAAGAAGCAGCAGTAGCAGCGGAGCTCAATACAAAAGCCACAGTAGAAATACAAGACTTCGATGCACTGTCCACTGTAGAGGAGGTAACGTCAGCTATAAGCCAGGCCACAAATTTAGAAAAAGATGCGATCAATGTCCAATTAACTGCAACGAACACCAGAGAACAAAAGCGAGCGTTTGTCACATTACCTGCACGTGGGGCAAACGAGCTCCTTCACATACAAAGAATAAAAATCGGAATGACGAGCTACAGAATAAGATACAGAGAGAGAATAAAACGCTGTTACAGATGCTTCGGCGCAGGCCACCTCCAATGGGAATGTAAGGGGCCTGATAGAAAGGGGGTGGGACTTTGTATACAATGCGGAGAAAGTGGACATAAGCTAAAAGAATGCAAAAACCCCCGAAATGCTGCTTGTGTTCACACGAAGGAAAATGCTCAACGCATCACTTACCTGCGTGAAGAAACTGCAAAGCAGGCAAACAGAACACGCTATGAAAATCCTTGAATTAAACATGCATAGGGGGAAAGTGGCAGACGCTCTCCTGCCCCAAATTATACTTGAGCAAAAAACAGATATCGCAATCATCAGCGAACAGTACACGAAGAAGAGAACTGGCCTGTGGTTTGACGACGACACAGAAACGGCTGCTATATGGATAACAAATAGCGGAAGACTACAGCCAATAAACTCCGGAAGAGGAAATGGTATTGTGTGGATAAAGATAGATGATGTCACAATCGTAAGCTGCTATCTCACCCCAAGCGACAACACCGATGTCTTTCAAGACAAACTTGACGCGATAGAAGACGCCTTAAGAGACTTGGGGGGAGACCTCTTAGTGGCAGGCGATTTAAACGCTAGAGTTGTAGAATGGGGAATGGAGACCACAAATTCAAGTATCGGACAGAATAGCCACAAGACTCTTGAATTGGAAGGTGCTCGAAATATACACGGCTAGTGACCACCAGTACATCTCCTACTCCCTCCAAACAAAAACCACCACGCAACCGAGGAGCACAAACAGCAGCACCCGCAGATGGAATGTAAACAAGCTGGACACAGGAGCACTCATAACAGAACTTGATAACAAAACACGGGAACTAGAAATAGAAGGAGACGCCGCAAATATAGTTCAAAAAGGTATGAACATAATCCGGATGGGTTGCAACAAAGCGATGCCGAAGACGAAACGGCGAAACACAGAAAAAACTGCGGTGTACTGGTGGAACAGCAAAATAGATGAGCTCAAACGAAACTGTATATGTCAGCGACGCAAATACACCAGAGCCAAGCGTAGAGGAGCAGCAGAGGCTGAACACGCTGACTACAAGGAAGAGAAAAAACGGTTGGGGAGAGCTATAAAAGACAGCAAAAAGAAACAGTTCGAGGAGCTCAGAGAAGATATAAACAAAAACCCATGGGGTCTTGGCTACAAAATAGTCATGAAAAAGCTCGGAATTAAAAACCCTAGTCAGAAAATGGACGAGAATACAATGGAAATTATAGTAAAAACCCTCTTTCCAACGCACGAATTAAGAGATGAGTCCCAAAGCGATCGTGAAGAAACAGCAACACATACTCCATTTACTTCAGAGTAGCTCAAAACTGTCGCCCGTAGCCTCCAAAAAACAAAAAGGCACCCGGACCCGATGGTATACCCGCCGAGGTCTTGAAGGAGATAGCAATGACGCGACCAGAAGTGCTGCTACAAATGTACAACAGCTACATGAGGGAAGGCGTTTTTCCAAGTCCCTGGAAGCAACAGAAGTTAGTGCTCATAAGCAAAGGCGAAGGAGACCCGAACCTGCCATCGTCATACCGGCCATTATGTATGCTGGACACGGCAGGAAAATTATTGGAGAGACTAATAAAGCCTAGACTAGAAGAAGCTATTCACAGGAGCGGAGGTTTATCGAGAAGACAAAATGGATTTTGGCCAGGTAGGGCCACAATACACGCCATAAGAGAAATGGCGGACGTTTTCAAAGTAGCGCAACAGAAGAACCATCACACTAGACCCATAGTCCTTCTCGCCACTCTTGACGTAAAGAACGCTTTCAATAGCCGAAGATGGATAGACGTACTTAAGCCCTAGAAGAAAATTTCGAAGTGCCAGCATACTTAATGAAGATAATTAGAAACTACCTAAAAGATAGAGTTCTTACATATGACACCAATGAAGGTCTGAAGAGGATGTCAGTCACCTCGGGGGCTGCACAGGGTTCAATTCTAGGACCCGACCTGTGGAACGCAAGCTATGATGACATCCTTAGAATATAATTGCCCGAAGATAACTTCTTAGTCGGCTATGCAGGTGACATTACAGCAGTTATTACAGCAAGAAACAGGTGATGATAAGAACTAAGGATTGGAAAGACTCTCACGGACTGGAGCTTGCAACGCACAAAACAGAGCTACTGCTCCTCACTAGGCGGCAGATCCCCACTGAAATAAACATGCGATTCGACGACGTGTCTATGACCACCAAGAGAAGCGTAAAATATCTTGGCATAATACTCGACTCGAAGCTGGCATACTCGGAGCAGTTAAATCATGCAGCCACAAAAGCTGCAAATATAACAGCGCAATTAAGCAGACTTATGGCGAACATTGGAGGCTCCCTCCCATGTAGGAGAAAGCTACTGATGAAGACGTGCAACAGCATCCTTCTATATGGCTGCGAAATATGGGCAGAAACTCTGTACACCAAAAGCAGGGCAAATAACCTACATAGAGTGCAAAGGACTGCGGCACTACGTGTAACATCGGCATACCGTACGGTATCGGCAACCGCTGTCCTTATAATAGCAGGAATGATACCAATCGACCTTCAAGCTACAGAGCGTATGCGGATATTTGCAGCAAGACAAATATCAGTCGAAAATTCATCGCCCCCACCAGACTTTAGACGCGAAACCATCGTGCGGTGGCAGGCTCGATGGAACTAGGACAGGTACGGTAGGTGGACAGCCAAACTTATCGCCGACATACGAAAATGGATACTCAGAAAGCACGGAGAAGTAAATTTTTAAACAACGCAGATGCTATCTGGCCATGGCTGTTTCAGGAAGTATTTGCAAAAAATGCGAAAATGCAGAACGCCGTTCTGTCTGTACGAAGAAGCCGAAGTACCCGACGATGCTGAGCATACGTTTTTCTCGTGCCAACGCTGGTCTGCCGGACGCGAAGAAAAAGAAAAAATAACCGGGACGATCACAGCCATAACAAAATAACAAGCGACGAAGCAACATGGGATGCTGTGGCGAAATACTGTGACTACGTGCTCCGGACTAAGAAAAAAGATCTAGACAGAGCGTCGTTAGAGCCAGGCGCAAGTCAAAACAACATCAATTAAACAAATTAAAAATAGCATGGGCCTGGACGCAGGAAAAGCGAAGATGGTGGTTTAAGACCAAAGAGGGAGCCATTTCGTAGTAATGCGAAAACGGTCCCGAGGTGGACATAACTCCCAGTGTTCTGAGGTGGGTTTTTAGTCGGTATGCCCAACCGGGAGAGCCCGACATATCACGATAGAGGATGGTCCACGTTTGAATGCAGTAATGCAGTTCCCCATCTCGCCCAAAAAAAGAAAATTATTATTATTATTATTGTTATTACTATTGTTATTATTATTATTATTATTATTATTATTATTATTATTATTATTATTATAATTATTATTATTATGTTTCTAAATTTCTCAATCTCTATGAGATTGGAAAATACCTATCCCGGGGTATGCCAAGGGATTAGGCTCTGATGATGCACAAATTAATTAAAATCACAGCGCACAATTATTATTATTATTTTAATTATTATTATTATTATTATTATTATTATTATCATTATTATTATTATTATTACTATTATTATTATTATTATTATTATTATTATTATTATTATTATTATTATTATTATTATTATTATTATTATTATTATTATTATAATTATTATTATTATTATTATTATTATTATTATTATTATCATTATTATTATTATTATTATTATTATTATTATTATTATTATTATTATTATTATTATTATTATTGTTATTATTATTATTATTATTATTATTATTATTATTATTATTATTATTATTATTATTATTATTATTATTATTATTATTATTATTATTATTATTATTATTATTATTATTATTATTATTATTATTATTATTATTATTATTATTATTATTATTATACATCTACAGGCAGCTGAACGGATGAACATATACAACGCTAAAATAAACAGCTCTGAACCAGGGGAAGAAATAGAAGCCATTAAGCAGCAAACTATAGCGAAATGGAAAACGCGATGGGAAAATGACATCCACGGAAGGTGGACTTTCAAACTAATCTCCGATATTCCAAAATGGACAGAAAGGCAAAGCGGAGAAGTAGACTACTACGTAACACAGATGTTATCTGGGCACGGATATTTCCGGAAGTACCTGCACAAAATGGGCAAGTGTACGACACCCTTCTGCATCTACGAAGAAAAAGAAACAATAGATGACGCTGAACACACGTTCTTCAAATGCTGCCGCTGGAATGAGAGTCGTAGGCGATTAGAAAACTATACGTCCGAGCTAAAGGTCGAAAATATCGTTGATAGGATGATAAGCAGTGAAGAAAACTGGAAGGCAGTTGCAGGATACATTGAGCACGTTCGCCGCTCAAAAAAACAAGACATAGATGCAGCTTAAAAATAGCTTAGAACCCCAAAACTAAGCTAAAACAAGAGGGTGGCCTGGACGCAGGCAATACAAGAGGAGGTGTACAAATACACACACCAAACATCGGGATCCACCAGGAAGTAATGTTAAAACGGTACCCAGATGGGAAACATATCCCAAAGCGCGACAAGGCGGGTTCTTAGCCGGTATCGCTAGACGGAGTCCGGCATACGGCGTGGATGACGATCCGCGTAACATGCATAAAGCATTTTCCCACCTTGCACTATTATTATTATTATTATTATTATTATTATTAATTATTATTATTATTATTATTATTATTATTATTATTATTAATTATTATTATTATTATTATACATTCTCAGCTTGAGCTGGAATTCACGTACCGGGTCATAAACCAAAGGTTACGCTCTGTGGGGATATAATCCAGGTTTTATATCCGTTATTCTATTGTTTTCCTCATTATAGTTGTTGCGTTAATAAGGATTGCCTTTTACATTTCCGTGAGTATCTTTAAATCCAGGTTTAACCTGTTTATTGCACTTGTTGTTTCCTCAGGAATTGTTCCTATTGAACTTATTATAATTGGAAGTATGTTTACTTGAACCAAATTTTGTGTGTTTTTGATATATTGAGCTAATGGTATGTACTTATTTTTTTTTGTGGCTATTGTTTCCTATATGTTATTATCGTATGGTATTGCAAAATCTATTATTTGGGCTATTTTGTTTTGTTTGTCTATGATTATCATATCTGGTCTATTGGCTATAGTCGTTTCGTTGGGATTATTGACTAGAATTGATCTATCCCAATAGATGATGTAGTAGTTATTTTCTATAATTGGTTTGGGGTTGTATTTATAGTAGTATGTTGTTATTTCGTTGATTTGTAGTTGTTTTATTACGTTTATATGTACTATTTTCCCAACATTGTCGTGTCTTCGCTTATAGTGGCTTTGGAGTAGTGTTGGACAGCTGTTGAGCAGGTGTGGGATGGTTTTCGGGCTGTTACCACACCTACGGCAACTATCGTTTGTTATCGTTCGGTCATGGATTATATATTTTCTGTAATTTCTTGTAGGTATTACTCCATCCTGGATAGCTGTTATAAAGCCTTCTGTTTCAGTAAAGATATTGCTGTACATGAGCCAGTTGTTGGTTTTCGTCTTATCTACATATGGTTGAGTGATCATGTTTGGATACTTTCCGTGTAGTGGTTTTGACTTCCAGTTCTGTATAAGGGTTTCTATTGTGGTTGGTTGGTTGTTAGTATTATTTTTTAGGTTGAGCGGTGTAAGATTGTCATCCGAATTTATTATATCTCTATATAGCTGGGATATTGTTGCTTTGGTTAAGAAGTGTTTTTTAAGGTTATATAGTTGACGACTACATAGAAACTTTATACTTAGTACACCCCTGCCTCCTAATTTTCTGGGGATATTAATTCTTTCCAAAGATGCTCTTGGATGATGATATTTATTTTTGGTTAGGGTTGTTTTAATTTTCATATCCATATTATTTAGATCCGTATCCGACCATGATATAATACCGAATGTGTACGTGAGCAATGGAATAACGTAGGTATTATTGCTTTTACTAGATTTCGCCCATTTAACTTGCTTTTGCATATTTTATTGAGTCTATTTACGAACTCTCTGCTGACGCCTTCTTTGTGTTTTTTGTGATCAATGGTGATATTCTGCAATATACCGAGATACTTATAGTGCTCGCCTACTAAAAGTGGAGTTATGTGCTCATTCTCTGTAGTTGTGAAGTTTGTAGTTGATGTATATTTTCCTCTTGTGACATTTTGTGTTCTACATTTGTCTATTCCGAATTTCATTCTTATGTCAACTGAAAACATCTCAACTATTTTTAGGAGGCTGTCTCGGTTTGGTTTTGTGCTCGCGTAGATTTTTAGGTCGTCCATATAGAAGCAATGCGAGATTTTGTTGGTATCTGGGCCAAGTTTGTACCCGTATTGGCTTTGTTGGAGTAGTATGGACAGCGGATTTAGTGCTATGCAGAAAAGTAAAGGGCTGAGGGAATCTCCCTGATATATACCACGCTGTATTTTGATTGGCTTGGATATGATGTTATTGCTTCCGTCTCGGATGTGTAGTGTAGTTTCCCAAAACTTCATAAGCCATTTAATACAATTTATTAAGGTATCATCGATCTTATATATTCTCAATATATCTAGGAGCCACGAGTGCGGCACTGAATCGAATGCCTTTTGATAATCGACGAATGCTGTGTAAAGGTTTTTTTTATTTCGGATAGCTTGTTTGGTTGCTATGCTATCGATTATTAGCTGGTCCTTGCAGCCTTTTGTTCCTTGACGACATCCTTTTTGTTCTTCCGCGAGTATATTGTTACTTTCACAGAACTTGCTGATTCCTATGGCCATACAGGAGGTGAAAATTTTATATCCTGTGTTTAGACACGTTGTTGGTCTATACTGGGAAGCAGATGTTGGGTGGTCAACTTTGGGCTTCAGATAAGTCACTCCTACACACATGCCTGGTAATATATTATCTGGGTGAGCTATAAGATCATTAAATATCGTTATCATTTGGCTGTGAAGTGACGTGAGATACTTGTAGTAGTAATTATGTATTTTATCACATCCTGGCTGTTTCCAGTTATGGAGTTTTCTGATCGCCTTTTTGAAAATATCGTTAGTAATTATACTAGAGATCACTGCTGTGTTAGTGGCTATATTTTCACGGATAGCGTCGATCCATATTGGTGATGGGTTATGCGTTTCTTCTTTATTCCAGATTTCCTTCCAATAATTTTCAATATCGTTTATATCAACATTATTAACCTGGGTTGTTTGATTTTCGGGCGGTTTTGCGATCATGTTGTAAAAACGTTTTTCTTCCATTTGAAAGATTCTGTTGTGTGTTGTTCTATTATAACTTTTTGTGTAATTACGCATTCTTTCTGTATATTTTGTGAGTTTTTGCCTGACAGTATCACGTACTTGCTCCATGGTATAATTAAGTTGATCATATTGCGTGTGTACTAGATGTCTCCGTTTAATATTTAGTAGTTTTATTTCGGTTTTTCTGCCGGTTTTATTGGTTTTGTAGCCGGTGAGGAAGCCTAAGTCTTTCCTTAGGTCGTCTATCCTTTCCTGTAGTCGTCTTTGCCATCGTGGCTGTATATCCCGTTGTTTTCCCTTGGGTTTACTTTTTACGTTTCGTTCGCGTGTGCTTTGACTGTTGTTCCTTTCGCCTGGATCGTGTTTCGGGCGTTTTATTAACTGTGTTACCGTATATGCACTGCAGTAGGCTAGTCCAACTATATGGCTGTAGTTGCTTTCTGTTGTTATTTCTGCAGGTAGTACTTCTTTATTAATTATTTCGGTTACTTGGATCATTTTCCTGCTCGGTTTGTGTTTTGGGAGGTAAGGCCTATATTGTGCATCCATTTCAAGAAATTTAATTTTTGCTTCATAGAAGGTTGTCCTGATTGTTGTTAGCATACTTTCATCTTCTTGTGTTGGGATGCTTATGGAAGGTGTGGTTGCGTTGCTCTGTACATATATTCCGTCCTGGCTGGGTATTGTTTGATGAGATGTTGGTGGTGTTGTCGGCATATGTTGCTGATCTGTTGCTATTTCTGTGGGTTGTTGAGATAGCTCATTAATTACGCTCAATCGTATTTCTTCCCGTAGTGCTGGGGGAATTAAATTAGTCCTAAATATTGTAGCTCTTCTATCAGCTAGATTTTGTTGCGTTAGCTCACTCAGGTGAGGGTTTTGTTGGATAAAAATTTCATACATTTGCTGCCTGTAGTTTATTAAACTATCGTTGCGTGTTGCCATATAGTAGGCTCTAAGGACGGACACGTTCATTTCTTGGGTCCATTTAATTCTACGCCTGGGCAGCCCTGCTTGGGTGAGCTCAGTAAGATTCTGAGTAGCACTTTCAGTAGGTAGAGTTCTAGTTCTATTTTGACTCCTTTGTATCATCGACTGTGATTCGGGGTTTCCCCGACCGGGTCGTCGACTGCTCCCCGGCCGCTGGCCGCTCGCATTGTCCCCCATTCCAGGACCAGCTCCAGTAGGGGCGCCCTCCTCGGGCAATCGCATTTCACTATTATTTATGTTCATTTTTGTTTGTTTTCACCATAAAACATGGGTTCCATTTATCCCTTGGAAGGGCCCACGATCCCGCAGGGCACGTGGGAAGATAACAGCTGCTCACTATGAGTCATGGCTGACCAGGAAGCCGCCCAATCTGGGAACCGTCGCGCCTGGGTTTTTTTGACTAGGGTCCGCGAGGTCGTCACACACTCGTCATACCAATCCTTAGGTATGCCCTTGCGGGCTTATTATTTTATTATTATTATTATTATTATTATTATTATTATTATTATTATTATTATTATTATTATTATTATTATTATTATTATTATTATTATTATTATTATTATTATTACTATTCCCTACAAGAGCAATGACAGTCATTTGATCGATCATATGACTGGTAGTGCTGATAGAAATATCCATCATCAGGTAGAACAAAGTTTCTATCATTTTCTTAAAACAATTTGAAAAAACTGATGGAAACTTTTGTATACGTGTGATTTTGCGTCTTTGTCGAACTTATGAATTCTATCGACTATAGAACATATAGCTGAACTGCTCATTCCACTGCTTTTTTCTAAAAAGCTGATTAGTCAGCCCTGATGAATATATCGGTCAAAGCTGATTAGTCAGTCTTGATGAATATATCGGTCAAAGGTGATTAGTCAGGCTTGATGAAAATATCCATCACAGCTGACTAATCAGCCTTGATGAATATATCGGTCAAAGCTGACGGATATATGTGTCTATTGTAATAAAACACAATTTATTATTTTTTATATATGTATATATTATATTCAACAATTAAAAGCAATGTTGTTTTTTTAATGTTGTGCTTGTTTTATTCTTGCCACTAGCTTGTAATAAATGTATCTTGAAAGACACCTAGTTCATTGCTATTGAATACCTATGAAGTAAAGGATTTTTCAATGATTATGCAAATTATACTATGATAGCCGCGAAATGTAAGGACTCACCTTAGTATACATACATATCGCTAGCTATCGTTTGCTATTGTATCAGCCGTCACAACAGAACACTCTACCACGTTCATATTTCTCTGGTGTTTATTGCTTTTTGACATGCATAATCCCCGAGCAGTTTGGACAATCATAAAATCGTTCATCGAATCAATACTAGTCCGCATGCAGCCACGCAAGCCAACCGTGCCAAAAGCCAAATGATATGTTAAATAAACGATTTAAATCACACAACTATCACAACACAAATTTTTGGGATTCAAATTTAAATTAATTTTTAACGTCATAAAATTTAAAAAATGAAACAACATTATAAACAACGTACATTCGTCAACGATGATGGATATCTCTATCAACAATGACAAAATTTATTGTAAATGTATCAGTAAAAAAATTGTGTAGGTATTAGTTTCGGTCATACATTTCTTGTAGGGATTATTATTATTATTATTATTATTATTATTATTATTATTATTATTATTATTATTATTATTATTATTATTATTGTTATTATTGTTATTATTATTATACAACAGGTGCCTGAGAGAAGGCGTTTTTCCAAATCCCTGGAAGCAACAGAAGCTAGTGCTCATAAGCAAAGGCAAAGGAGACCCGAACCTGCCATCGTAATACCGGCCATTATGTATGCTGGACACGGCAGGAAAATTATTGGAGAGACTAATAAAGCCTAGACTAGAAGAAGCTATTCACAGGAGCGGAGGTTTATCAAGAAGACAATATGGATTTCGGTCAAGTAGGGCCACAATACACGCCATAAGAGAAATAGCGGACGTTTTCAAAGTAGCGCAACAGAAGAACCATCACACTAGACCCATAGTCCTTCTCGCCACTCTTGACGCAAAGAACGCTTTCAATAGCCTAAGATGGATAGACGTACTTAAAGCCCTAGAAGAAAATTTCGAAGTACCATCATACTTTATGAAGATAATTAGAAAGTACCTAAAAGATAGAGTTCTTATATATGACACCAATGAAGGTCCGACTACGATGTCAGTCACCTTGGGGGCTGCACAGGGTTCAATTCCAGGACCCGACCTTTGGAACGCAAGCTATGATGACATCCTTAGAATAGAATTGCCCGAAGATACCCTTTTAGTCGGCTATGCAGATGACATTGCTGCAGTTATTACAGCAAGAAACACGGAAGACGCCGAAAGGAGATATCGACAGGTGATGATAAGAACCAAGGTTTGGCTAGACTCTCGCGGACTGGAGCTAGCAACGCACAAAACAGAGCTACTGCTCCTTACTAGGCGGCAGATCCCCACTGAAATCAACATGCGATTCGACGACGTGTCTATGACCACCAAGAGAAGCGTAAAATATCTTGGCATAATACTCGACTCGAAGCTGACATACTCGGAGCAGTTAAATCATGCAGCCGCAAAAGCTGCAAGTATAACAGAAGAAAGCTACTGATGGAGACGTGCAACAGCATCCTTCTATATGGCTCCGAAATATGGGCAGAAAATCTTAACACCAAAAGCAGGGCAACTACACTCCTTAGAGTACAAAGGACTGCGGCACTACGTGTAACATCGGCATACCGTACGGTATCGGCAACCGCTGTCCTTATAATAGCAGGAATGATACCAATCGACCTTCAAGCTACAGAGCAATTATAGAAAATAACCACTATTATTATAATTATTATTATTATTACTATTATTATTATTAATATTATTATTATTATTATTATTATTATTATTATTATTATTATTGTTGTTATTATTATTATTATTTTTATTATTATTATTATTATTATTATTATTATTATTTTTATTATTATTATTATTATTATTATTATTATTATTATTATTATTATTATTATTATAATTATTATTATTATTATTCTTATTATAATTATTATTATTATTATTATTAGTATTATTGTTATTATTATTATTATTATTATTATTATTATTATTATTATTATTATTATTATTATTATTATTATTATTTATATTATTAATATAATTATTATAATTATTATTATTATTATGATTGTTATTATTATTATTATTATTATTATTATTATTATTATTATTATTATTATTATTATTATTAGGGATGTAACGAATACCGATACCGATATATCGGCGATACTTCAGATTTTCCGATACATCGGTATCGGCGATATTTTACTGTCGATACGACGATACTTTTAAAAGTTTTTTTCTGACAAATTATTTATTTTTTTTTTAATTTTACCGTGAACTAAACTCCTTTCGTTATTTTTTAAATCTTATTAGTATCAATTTTAAAAATTAATAATATTTTATACTATTATTTTGTAAAAAATGATTTATTTTTTGTTAATTTTACCATGAATTCAAATTCAATTCGTTGTTTTTTAAATCATATTCCAGCAAAAAAAGAAAATGTCATCAAAATGTAGAATTCGCGATCCGGAAGTATTGCAAATTTGGATCATTTCTAATTAGTTTTACATATTCTTGCCATTGCAAGAAGTTCTGTTTTTCGATTATCAATCACCGAATTGGTGTTCTATAATGATTTATCCTCAAGAAAAAAATATGAAAAATTACCCATTTTCACAATTTTTTTTTATGCGAGTATGGCGATTATTTTTTTAAAATGATAAAGGAATTAAATTTTTTTCTTGCTTTTCTACTAATTACACTATGCGACAAATAAAGACTTTTGGAAAAACACAAGAACTGGACAGTACAGGTTCGATTTTCCTACAATGGGGTAGTAAAACCCTTTACTCAGTTTGGCGAATTTGTTGACCAATTTTTTTTATGGACCTCCAAAGTTTCTGAAAATCGGTGGGGTCTCAAAAAACGGTGTCATCAGTATTTGGCCAACAGCTAATTCAAACTTTATAATACTGCTTAACTATATATGGCAATAATATTGCTAAGAGTCTGTTTAACAGATTTTTTTAACATTTCATGGCAAAAAAATTTTTTCGTGAAGTTTTTGTTGACAAAATTAAGGAAAAAATTGTTTCTTTCACTTTTTTCAGAATAACTTACAGGGACTTGTAATTTTTAACTAACAATATTTGGCAAACTTATAGTTACGGTAGAACTGAACAACTTTTGTGAGCATATCAATACAATCTAAACGTATCTAGGCACTAATAGCTCACACAGACCACCTTTTACCTTAAAAATTTAAATTTTTCACTATTTTTTTATGCTAAAAAATTTTTTTTTTGAAAATAGTATATTCAAGTGCATACTTCACTGTTGTGTTTCACTAACATTTTGTGCCCATATTATTTTATGTTCCTGTACTTTTTTTGAAAAAAAAAATATATTTTATTCACTTTTTTCAGTATAACTTATAGGGACTCCAAATTTTTCATTACCATTATTTGGCAAAACAACAACAAACAACAAACAATAAAAAATAGTAAATACTAAAATCAGCAACATAAGAAGTGGAACAATAACAAAGAAAGCAAGAAATGCAATAAAAATATAGCATAACTCGTAAAAAACGAAAACTTTTAAGGTAGTTTTTCTGGGCTGTTTAGGGTGCCCAGATACATTCAGATTGTATTGA
>OY101452.1:12700793-12758293 GCA_956483635.1 Panzeria rudis | reverse complement strand
TCGGAAGTAATTATATTCCCTATATAATGCTGGAAGGTGTTAAGAAAGTTTGTAACTCATTAATGGCCCAATTAACAATTTTCGGATGGATGATAAGCGGACCCGTTGATACCCAAACATTTCATTCATTCTCTATAAGAACTAAGAATCTGTTAAAGATCCCATTGAAGAACAGATAAAGAGGTTTTGGGAAACAGAAGAAGTACCTTACGAACATCCTGCCCTAGAAGAGCACCAATATTGCGAATCACTTTTCACAAAAACAACAACATGGAATGAAGATGGCCGTTATGTGGTAAATCTACCCTTTAAAAAAGGTTTTCCTCACGCACTGCCTTTAGGTCACTCCGGTCCAGCAGCTTATGCTCAGTACCTACGTATGGAAGTATCCCTTCAAAATAAACCAGAATTGGCTGAAACCTATCACAATATGCTGAACGAGTACCTCACACTCAATCATATGGAACCTACAACTGAAAATTATGCTCAAGACAACAATTGTTCATTTTACCTTCCCCACCACGCTGTTTTTAAGCCTGAGAGTCGAAGCACTAAGGTAAGGGTTGTTTTCAACAAACGAACAAGCTCTGGAAACTCGTTGAACGACATTCTCCACGTCGGTCCCACGCTGCAAATTGATATTATGACTCTCATTTTGAAATGGCGACTCTACCGATATGTTTTTAACGCGGACATTGAGAAAATGTACCGCCAAATATTGGTTCACAGAGAGGATCGACCATTTCAGCGAATCCTCTTTCGCCGCGACAAAAACTCTAACGTTGAAGATTTTTGTGTGAATTTTGATTTTGCATAAGCTAATGAGGCCTAACGTACTTTATGTTAATAAAAATGCATAGTTTTTTATTACATATTTTCCCAACGTTTCGTGAATTTTTTGTTCACTTTCTCAAGGGATTCGTCTATTTTATTAAAAAGAAAAATTATTTCAACACCGTTAATTTAGTGATAATTAAAAAAATTTTTATAAAATTAACTTACATTGTAAGTAATTACTACGTCATCTGTGGAAAAATATACTTAAAATTATTTTAAAATTACTTAAAAAATTTTTTAAAACACACAAAACCATAAAACTAGTATCACAGGTTGTATTTTAATTTTATGTTATTGCCACTCTATAATTCGCGCTCAAGTTGTCAGTGTCCTCCTTTATATTCATTGTTTTATCTATTTTTTGTTGTATCCTTAAACTTTCTGTTGTGTATCTCTTTCTTACATTATTCACTTTATCTAATATTTTTATGTTGTCAAAATCGGGCTTATGTTTAGTTTTTACTATGTGTTGTGACAGCGCGGTACTTTCCTTATTTCTATTAATGTCAGCTTTGTGTTCGTTTACTCTTATCTCTAAATTTCTCTTTGTTGTGCCAATATAAACTAGATCGCAGCTGTTGCTTTCATTACCTTTGCATGGTATTTCGTAAACAACGTTGTTTTGTTGTAATTTGGCTATCGGTGTTTTTGTTTTTGTAAATATTGTACTTAGTGTTTTGTTGGATTTGTAAGCAAAGCAAACGTTATTTTTATTTATTGCAGTTTTTATGTTTTTATTGTCCGTAAGGCCAGGAACAAATTTTACACTGTAAAAACATTTATCTTCTCTGTCAGTGTTGCCGTGTTGGTTATTTTTTGACGATTTATATTATATGATTAGGGATTTTATTAGTGATGCAGGAAAACTGTTATTAGTTAATATTCTTGTTATTTTTTGTATATTTTGTGTATGAAATTGATCGTCACTTATCTCTAAAACCCGGTGAATGAAGTTTTTGGCTGTGTTGATAATTTGTGATTTAGGCTGCGTTGAGTTAAAATTAATTATTCTACCTGAAGAAGTGTCTTTTGCATACCAATCAAATACGATTTTATTTTCACCTCTCAATAGTTTAGTATCAAGGTAGGATATTCTTCTGTCATCCTCTACTTCAATAGTAAATTGTATTTTCGGGTGGTAACTGTTGAGGGTGTTTAAAATTTCATCCTTGTCGTCAATGTTGATTATGGCTAAAATGTCATCTACGTATTTTGCTACGTATTTAATATGAATGTTTTTGTTTTTCAATTCAGACAGTGCCACGTCAAGTAAGTTATCCAATACAATATCAGCAATTGTTGGAGAAAGTGGGTTTCCCATAGGCATACCGAAAATTTGATTATAAACTGTGTTATCATGGATGAAATAGTTGTTATCGTATAGACAAAACTTTAATTTTGGTATTAGTTTATAATTTGTTCAATTTTTCTATAATATTATTAATAGCGGTGTTAATAGGAATATTAGTGAAAAGAGATATGACATCGAAAGATACCAGAGAGTCATTGTTGTCCAATTTTATGCATTTCAGTTGTTGTTTCAAATCTAAAGAATTTTTTACGTTGTATTTCTCCGATATAATGCTTTTCAGAATATTTCCTAAATATTTGCTTAATTGATAGCAGGGGACTTGAACGGATGACACTATAGGTCGCAAGGGTACACCTTCCTTATGAATTTTGGGCAATCCATATATTCTAGGAGCGGTTGCCGCAGAACAAGTGAGATTGCGTTTCAGACTGCTGTCTATAAGTTCTTTTTTGCATAGCTCTGAGACTGTATTGTTATTTATTTTCACCAGTTTGCTGGTAGGATCTGTTCTCATTATACGATATGTATTCTTATCCTCCAGTAACATCTTCATTTTGTTGTTGTATTCTTATTTGTATATGACTACAGTTTTGTTGCCTTTGTCCGATTGGGTAACCATAATGTTCTTATGTCTTTTTAAAAATTTTTTTGTTTTCTAAAAAACTGATAAAATAAGGTTCTCTTTTTGAGTATTTCTAATATTTCTTTTAAATTGTGTGACCCTGTTTGCTACTATTGTTCCAGCTACTTGTTTTTCTCCATTCGTGTTATCTTCAATTTTCTGGATACATTGTTCGATGTTCGAGAGGTGAAAAATTGCTTCTGTTAATGGGCAATGCAAATTTTTTCCCTAACGATAATAACCATCTACACTCACAAGGTATTTCTAAATCCGTTTTATTTTCAAACCAAAGGTCGTTTAAATATAGCCCATGTTTTTTGAAAAGTTTTTCTTTGAGTGTATCTAGTTTTTTTATTTGTTTTTCCTTTGTAATTCTAGTAATATGTTTTGCTCTGTCCATTTGGTTTTTGGTAAAAGTTTCAAAATCGTCTATTGTTATGAACTGTTGCAACCCTGTTTTTAAATGATACATTTTTGTTCTAGTGGTATTCAGATCTACATTGGCTTGGGAAATTTCAAGATTTAAAATCTTTTTATGAAAGTTATATTCAATTTTGTTTAATGGTCCCTTTATTGTTCGGCATTCAAAAAGTCTAGTAACCTGCGTAGTAGTATTCTTCGTGTGATTTGGTATTATACCATACCTCCTACATGATAGTAGAAATATTATTCTCTGTTGTATTTGTACCAACCTTTTTACTTCGTTGCAGTATTCCTTCATTGTTCTGTATGATTCACCGTCATATTTTAGTTTTATGTGTTGAAAGAATCCTTTCATATTCGTGTGTTACGATGCTTAGTGTGATTAAAGATGTTGAAGTTTCCAAGTTTTAATAAAAATCGTTTTTCATTCGGCTAGTTATCCGATGTTCAGTAACATTGGTAATTTTTTGGCCAAGTCAATTATGTGTGAAGTTTGATTTTGCATAAGCTAATGAGGCCTAACGTACTTTATGTTAATAAAAATGCATAGTTTTTTATTACATATTTTCCCAACGTTTCGTGAATTTTTTTGTTCACTTTCTCAAGGGATTCGTCTATTTTATTAAAAAGAAAAATTATTTCAACACCGTTAATTTAGTGATAATTATCAATATTTACAAAAACAAAAACACCGATAGCCAAATTACAACAAAACAACGTTGTTTACGAAATACCATGCAAAGGTAATGAAAGCAACAGCTGCGATCTAGTTTATATTGGCACAACAAAGAGAAATTTAGAGATAAGAGTAAACGAACACAAAGGTGACATTAATAGAAATAAGGAAAGTACCGCGCTGTCACAACACATAGTAAAAACTAAACATAAGCCCGATTTTGACAACATAAAAATATTAGATAAAGTGAATAATGTAAGAAAGAGATACACAACAGAAAGTTTAAGGATACAACAAAAAATAGATAAAACAATGAATATAAAGGAGGACACTGACAACTTGAGCGCGAATTATAGAGTGGCAATAACATAAAATTAAAATACAACCTGTGATACTAGTTTTATGGTTTTGTGTGTTTTAAAAATTTTTTTAAGTAATTTTAAAATAATTTTAAGTATATTTTTCCATAGATGACGTAGTAATTACTTACAATGTAAGTTAATTTTTTAAAAATTTTGTTAATTATCACTAAATTAACGGTGTTGAAATAATTTTTCTTTTTAATAAAATAGACGAATCCCTTGAGAAAGTGAGCAAAAAATTCACGAAACGTTGGGAAAATATGTAATAAAAAACTATGCATTTTTATTAACATAAAGTACGTTAGGCCTCATTATATTATGCAAAATCAAACTTCACACATAATTGACTTGGCCAAAAAATTACCAATATTGTTGAAGATTTTTGTTTGAATATTGTTACCTTTGGTGTGAATTGTGCCCCCTACCTAGCGATTAGAACGCTTCATCAACTAGCTAGTGACACGGAGGATTTGTATCCCCCAGCAGCACACATTTTAAGGAATGAGACGTATGTTGATGATATTTTATCCGGAGCTCACACAGAAAAATCTGCTCTAGATTTTCTTTCCCAAGTTATTTTAGCCCTGAAATCTGCAGGATTCCCATTGAAGAAAATAACCTCGAATTCTGCTGAAGTCTTAGCCACCATACCTAAAGAAAACCTACTAGACTCCGATTTTCAGAAGTTCGAAGAAGCCAGTACTATGAAAAATCTCGGCATTCAGTGGAATGCGATCTCTGACGAGTTCTCTTATACATTGGATCCGCCTAAAGTCTCACATCCAGTTGCAAAAAGGAACATCCTGTCAGCTGTCGTCAAGCTCTTTGACCCTGCTGACTGGATATCACCTATCATCGTGCGAGCAAAAATGCTGCTTCAACAACTTTGGCTTGAA
Source organism: Panzeria rudis (assembly GCA_956483635.1). Lineage (NCBI taxonomy): Eukaryota > Metazoa > Arthropoda > Insecta > Diptera > Tachinidae > Panzeria > Panzeria rudis. Next base: position 12,753,165 of record OY101452.1, on the reverse strand, counting down.
GGCATAAGTTGGGATGATGAAGTTAAGCCTAGTACCCTTATATATTGGAATAAATTTATTGATGATCTCTGTATGACCACACAAGTAAATATCCCTCGCTGGGTTAATTCCCGACTAGAAATTTTCATGCAAACACATTTGGGATCTAACTGGGATCCCAATTGCAATGTAACGCAGAAACGTACTTGGGGCCCAATTGGTTTCCTGTGTGGAAATATCAAAATCTTCCGAAATTTGGCTCATATCGGAAAAATATCAAACTCTAATATTGAATTAAAATTGCTGAAGCTATCTAAGGGACAAAAGTGAGTAGCCATTAGCTCTATTGAAGATGAGCAAAAATACGATTAACAATCTGTGTTAGATTTTCTCAACAAGTTCCCAATAGTTTCCCACTTAGGAATAACTTATGTTAAGTCACTAATCTGCAGATGGGTTACCCCAACAAGTTCCCGGTTAGATCCCAAATGGGATAACCCTTCTGGGTTTGTTACATGCATTCCCAATCGGGCTCCAATATGAGTATTGGGAAAATTTCTAGTCGGGTTTTGCACCATCCCTCAGAACTCATATTCACGGTTTCAGTGATGCCTCTGAAAAGGCCTACTGTGCAACGGTATACATAAGAACCCAACATGAAAGTTATATCTCCTCCTCTCTACTCGTTTCTAAGACAAAGGTAGCACCTCTGGACCCTATTAGCCTTCCTCGTTTGGAAGTCTGTGGCGCAGTTCTGCTTTCTAAGCTAGCTAAGCAATTACTTTTACATCTGCCCATACGAAATTATGAGCTCTACCTATGGTGTGATTCCTCAATTGTATTGGGGTGGTTAGGGAAACCCCCGTCGACACGGAAGACTTACGTGGCTAATCGGAAGGCAGAAATCATCCGAAATGTTGGAAATATCGGTTGGCGCCATGTACGTTCAGCTGAAAATCCCTCCGACTTAAGGTCACGTGGCTGTGGAGTCCAAGAACTTTTAGATTCATCCTTATGGTGGAATGGTCCTGATTGGCTTTTAAAACCCCCCGAAGAATGGCCAAAGTCCATGTTTCCTATAGAGGACCCGCCAGAAAAAAGAAAAGGCGTTGACGTGTTTCACTTATCCACCGAAATTAGAGATGAAGAAGACGAAGGCATACTGAATCTCTTTTCAAAGTGGGATAAGGCCGTAAGAATTGTAGCATACATATTTAGATTTATAAATCGCAGAAATGCGATGGCTCTACTCTCAAAAAAGAAAAATATCTCACCAGCAGAATCAGTAACATTAATGATTAAAGATATGTCCCCCATTAAAAGTAACGAATTTCTTCAAACCAAAAATGTGGTTATTGTTCTGACATAGAAGGCCCACTTTAAAACAGAATACCTCTCGTTAAAGGCCGCCAAAATCGTTAGTAAAAAAAGTTCGTTGTACTCTCTAAGCCCCTATTTAGACGCTGATAGCCTTATTAGAGCCAATGGCAGGATATCGAATTCTACACTCGCCTTTAACGAACGAAACCCAATAATAATCCCTGTCAGATCGAAATACTGCCAACTATTCATTTCTCTTACGCATAATCTTCTTATGCACGCAGAAATAAATCTTATAATTAGAGCGGTAAGAGCTGAATATTGTGTTTCGCGGCTGAGATCTGCTATTCGACTCTGTATTCGAAAATGCGTAACATGTGTGCGTTATAAACAGCAAGCATAATCCCAAATGATGCCAGCGCTCCCGTTAGAACGTAGTTCATTCTCTCCTCCCTTCACCATAACCGGACTGGACTTTGCTGGACCTTTCTCCACAAAAACATCGATTTTACGAAATGCCCCCTACCATAAGAGTTACGTTTGTCTCTTTGTATGTTTCAGTACAAAAGAATTGCATCTCGAATTGTATTCTGATCTTAGTTCCGGATCATTTCTAGCTGCCTTCACCAGATTTGTCAGCTGACGAGGGCTTCCCAAGAAACTCATGTCTGACAATGGGACTAATTTTGTAGGTGCAGACCACATTCTTCAATATGAATATGAAAAATTCCTAAGAACTGTGTCAAAGGATGCAGTTGACAAGTATTTAGCTCACAATTTTGAATGGTCATTTATCCCCCCGAATGCCCCACACATGGGAGGACTCTGGGAGGCAGGAGTCAAATCCTTTAAAACACATTTTAAAAAGGTTGCTCAAAAACAAAAATTCACTTTTGAAGAGTTCACCACTCTTCTCTCCCGCATAGAATCAGTATTGAACTCCCGTCCGCTTACGCCAATGACTGACAATCCCCACGAGCTATTGGCGCTTACTCCTGGTTAGTTTTTACGAGGATCGTTAGTTGCAGCACCAGAAATCTTTGAAGAGCAGCAGAACTTAAGAGATCGCTGGGAAAGACTAAAATCCCTTCAGCTCCACTTCGCACAGCGTTGGAAAGACGAGTATTTAAAAGAATTACAGCGGCGATATAAATGGCAGAATATGGAAGAAAATGTTCAAGTAGGACAGCTCGTAGTTATAAAAGATGACCTCCTTCCTCCCTGTGAATGGAAACTCGGCAGAATCAGGAAAATTTATCCCGGCCATGATGGCCTTGTTCGCGTAGCTGACATCCGGACTCAGAACGGGACTGTCACTAGACCTATTGTCAAACTTTGTGTTCTTCCAACTGAGCTGTAGTCCTATACATATTCTCTCCTAACTAATTCCCTATATGCATATATTCCACTTTTAGCCTTAATCATCTTCTCTCCAAACACACATTCTTTTTCACCATATCTTAGAAAATCATCATGAAGCTTTCTAACATTGATTATTTTTCACAGGGCTCCAAGGAACCCAAGTATCCACCAGTGCCTAATTTGTAAAATGTTTCACTCATTAAGGTATTGCAAGAGGTTCTTAGCCATGAGCATTGAAGGTCGTCGTCGAGTTGTCCGTCAGCATGGGTATTGCAAAAACTGCTTGGCGCGATCGCACAACACTGAAGAATGCACATCAGCAGACGTGTGCCAAAAATGTGGGTGGGCACACCACGCTCTGTTACATGTAAAGCCTAATAGCAACAATTTGTCATCATCTGGTCATAACCGTAGCAGCTCCTCTCACCGACAACATGTTCCACAACAGCAGTCTGGACCGCGTCTATATCAACAGTCACAAGGTCGACAATACCGTACGAGTCACCAACAAAGAAGAATGCGCTCCGAAAATCGTGAAAGTCCGTATAGACGCCCACAGGTAACTCACAATCTCCCTAACACATCCACTAGTCCACGACGCATCCTACGAGAGGCTTTACGCACTCTTTCCCGTCTCGAGCACTACCTCTAAGATATTCAACCATTGGTCTTACAGACCAAGACCGGCAGGATGTTTAATTTAATATCACCTGCTTTAATTTTTTTTATATTGAAATATAGAGTTTCCTTTTTCACAATGAATTGTTAGATAAATAATGAATTAATTGTTACATATATATTATATATTTAGATATGAAGTAGCCAACTCTGATTTGTATGAAATATCCACCTCTAATTTGTACTAGATTATAATATAAATATATTATCTATGTTTAGTAAACATTTCTAATGTTAAACATATGATTGGTCGGCTGAACTTCTGCATGAATCCGAGCTACCTTCGCAGATTTCCGGCGTGACTAGGATTCATTCAAATTAGTCAGCTACACCAGCACAGACGTGAAATTTATCCCTTTTAATATTGAATTCTCAAATAAAATGTAAGTTGGTTTCATACACAAAATTAATTATACTTGTCTTCTTATTCATATAAAGGAAATAACACTCGTTTTGTTTTTAAACACGATATATTCCTACTCGATATTCTTCCTCCTGAATAATCCCTTGCACTAGGTTCCATTTTACCCCATATTCTTACTCAAAATTCCCCCTTTCAATTTTGAATAAGATTGCAATTATTTATTATTAATCTTTGGAATCCAATCTTCCTTGGAATTAAACTCCTAAGATTAAACATGGTCCTTCGAGTGTACTGAATCCAGAATATATGGACAGTATAGTTCAATTGATTTCCTAACATAAAGAAATTAATTGAAGAAATAATTAAAAGTAAAATATCAATTAATCCCATGTTATTGAAAAAAAACCCATCCCATCCCTGGATGTATAACCACTCTGCCTTTAAATACGATTTTGACGGCAAATACAGAAAAAGCAAAAAGTAAGAGATTTTTTACATTACATGGTTTCTATGCAATTGGTCGGATGTTAAGCGCAGTGAAATTTTTTATTAATATTAAAGTGAAAAAGTGCATGCTAGAACTTAAAATTACACTGGTAATTAAAAATATTAAGTGTTTTCTCAAAGCATGGATTAAAACAAATTATTAATTTGTACAACGATACATCGTTTCGCATATAAAAAATTAAAAAATTTGCAACATTCAAGTGAATTGAGAAGATGTATGTATGTATGCAATTACATATATGTAAGTGTCCCAACATCCAATAAGAATTTACAAAGTGATTATCAGCAACCTACAACTATTAAAAGGCATATTACGGGTCAGTGGAATCATCGAAAGAATAAAAAAAGCGTAAGTCGAAAATTCCTGTATTAAAATGTGCATGGAGAGTTATGTACGCATGCACATAGATACATAAAATCACACCATATATGCACATTTATTCCCTATCACACAAAAATACATGCATTTGAATATGCATATTTATAGAGACATAAAAACCCTAACCTCAAAGTGTTCAGCATGCCCATCCCAATTCCAATTGGAATTGAACATTCCAATTCATAACCCATACGTAAAAATTCATAACTGTATCTCAATTCCAGTTGGAAACCCAAAGCTGAAGCTTCATGTAAGTTTTATTAACTAAAATGTGTATACATACATACATATATTTATTCCAATTCCAATTGGAATAATAATATCAACTCATATTACATGATAATTACATCTTCAATTGTATTTAATATTCTCATTGGACGATTATGTTGAGAAAAAAATTGGAAGATTTGCAAAGAAGACAGAAACAACGAAAAAAAGAATAAGATATATTATTTCAATGATATTTGCATTCTTTATACAATTGAAATTTCACTCAAAATGTGTTGCCAGATCATCTACTCGTTAACTTGAAAATACAGCATTACACATAAATAAATCGTATTTTAGCTAAATATAAATCGTTACACAAATTTATACCCTTTTTATTTTATCTTTATTTGTTGTTATTGGTTTGAAAATGTATACATATTTAAAAGTAAAAAAAACTCACAAAGCTATTAATAATTGATAACATTATTGGTGTATGATGATTACATCGATCAATTATTGATATTTTATCACTAAGAGAGATTTTTTTTATTTTACATTTATGAATATTTGAAATATAACATGTAATAAAGTAATAAAGGCATCTACGCTAGTACATTGTCCTGAAGCATAAAATTGAAAATCCCCTTTATAAAAAACCTGAATATAATTTTTCAAACCCTAAATTTTCCCCTAAAATATTTTGTATACCAAAATTATCCATATAATTAAAATAAATAATCGTATAATAATTACATACAAATAATAAAAAATCCCATAATCTCCCAACACTGAGCTGAATTCTACACCTGACTTATACAAAAAACACATGCACACAAACAAGTAACTTGTCAAACTTAAACAGAGCTGTAAAGGAATCACTAGTTACAGCCTTTTAAACCTTTTCAGAATTACTTCGATTTAGTCAGAGAATTACTAATATTTGTTCAGCACAAATTCGAACCAAGCAGTCAAGTGATCATTGTTTAGCACGTCTAACTTTGATGTATCACAAAATTATAGCGATAGTTTTCCGCAAAAAAACTACACATTTATCATTATTATTTCATCTGAAATTGTATCAACGAGTAAAAGTATTATTCATTTAATAAAATCCATAGAGATTTAAATACGTAGTGCATGATCTAATATTACTTTACAAATTCACAATATAGTTGTTCAATAATTTCTCAACTTTTATACATTGACTTTTTTGAATAAATTATAAAAGTTCTAATTTCACTGGACCGGAAAGCTCATTCCATCAAACTAAAATTTTTATTCATTCGATTTTTTTACATTTAAAAGCTTTTGCTCAAAGAAAAATGGATGAAGAATTTAAATTTGAAACAGAAGACTTCGCTCTCTTTTGTAGCGGTCTTGACGAAATGTCCCCAGAAAACACTGCAGACTCAGCTCTCGAAGTTTATGGGCAAGATCTGAAAGCTAGATGGAGTCAGATTCAAAAATCATACAAGTCCCTTTGTATTAATAAAAATGAAAATAATAGCCAAGAAAGTTTAGATCTTGCACGCTCCAAATACATCGAAACCACTAAGGCGTTTCACAAATAGAAATCATTGATTCTAGATTTGCAAAAAACGCTAATTGTCCCGACCCCACAAATCTTTCAAGAACAAATTATATCCGAAAGTGCATTCGGATACATACAAATCCCTCCTTGCGATACCGAAAATTTTTACGGTGGTTATGAAGAATGGCCATCGTTTCGAGATATGTTTACCGCTGTGTATGTAAACCATCCCAGACTGTCTCCAGTGCAAAAGTTATACCACTTAAGACTAAAAGTTCGTGGACAAGCAGCTGCGATCGTAAAACGATTTCAGTTGTGTGGCGAAAATTTTTCTCTCGCGTGGGAAGCCTTACGTGAACGGTATGAAAATAAAAGAATAATTATCGAAAATCAACTAAATTTACTATGGAAACTTCCACAAGCCACATGTGAAAGTAGTGAATCTCTTCAGCGTATTCAGTCGACTTTTAGTGACACTCTAGCACTGGTTAAGGCTCAAAATGTTCCTCATGCAGATTGGGATCCCCTTCTCGTGGTAATATGTTGTACCAAACTTCCATATGAGACCAAAGCGTTATGGGAAGAAACCCTCCATTCCCATAAATCAAATCTCCCTAAAAGGCCAGAAATGAACTCATTTCTGACAAAAAGGTACGAACTGTTAGATCGACTTAAAAGTATTCATGGTATAAAACATAATAATAGAAATCAGCCTAATACACAAGCCTCAAGTACAGAAAGTAGCTCTCAATTTCTCTGCAAGCTTTGTAATTCTAATCACGCAATCAAAAATTGTACAGATTTCAAAGCTCTAGACACCCAGTCTCGATTAGATTTCATATCCAAAAATAAAATGTGTGTTAACTGCCTCTCTTACAATAGCAAATTAAATGCTCTTACTGTAATAGTACTCACCACACCCTTCTGCATTTTCCGAAACCAAACACTCGACAAAGGGCGTCTTCGCAGAGCAATTTTGAAAGTGATAATCAACCCAGTACTTCCACCCAAGCCCCTAAAAGAGGTCCCAAGCAAACCTCTACGTATTTTATATCAAGTTCCAAAAAATCACCATTGGAAAATATATAGCTTCCTACTGTCATTATACAAATTAAGAGCCGAGGGGAACTTTTCAAAGCTCGCGCTTTCATAGACCAAGGCTCGGAAAAGTCATTCGTTTCCAATAGACTACAACAACGTCTAATGCTACCCACTGAACCAACAAACATTCGAATTCTTGGTCTAAGCGCAAACGTAGTTGAAAACTCAAGCTCGATATGTGATTTGAAATTACATTCGCTAAAACATGACAAGGATGTAGACATGAAAGCTATAGTAGTTCCAAAAATTACCCGCTTGTTAGCTAATTTTTCACTTACGGCATCCGATATATCCATTGAAGAGTTAGAGGGTTTAGAGTTGGCAGACCCGACCTTTTATTCTCCAGGCCAAGTTGATATGTTAATCGGAAGTAATTATATTCCCTATATAATGCTGGAAGGTGTTAAGAAAGTTTGTAACTCATTAATGGCCCAATTAACAATTTTCGGATGGATGATAAGCGGACCCGTTGATACCCAAACATTTCATTCATTCTCTATAAGAACTAAGAATCTGTTAAAGATCCCATTGAAGAACAAATAAAGAGGTTTTGGGAAACAGAAGAAGTACCTTACGAACATCCTGCCCTAGAAGAGCACCAATATTGCGAATCACTTTTCACAAAAACAACAACACGGAATGAAGATGGCCGTTATGTGGTAAATCTACCCTTTAAAAAAGGTTTTCCTCACGCACTGCCTTTAGGTCACTTCGGTCCAGCAGCTTATGCTCAGTACCTACGTATGGAAGTATCCCTTCAAAATAAACCAGAATTGGCTGAAACCTATCACAATGTGCTGAACGAGTACCTCACACTCAATCATATGGAACCTACAACTCAAAATTATGCTCAAGACAACAATTGTTCATTTTACCTTCCCCACCACGCTGTTTTTAAGCCTGAGAGTCGAAGCACTAAGGTAAGGGTTGTTTTCAACAAACGAACAAGCTCTGGAAACTCGTTGAACGACGTTCTCCACGTCGGTCCCACGCTGCAAATTGATATTATGACTCTCATTTTGAAATGGCGACTCTACCGATATGTTTTTAACGCGGACATTGAGAAAATGTACCGCCAAATATTGGTTCACAAAACGGATCGACCATTTCAGCGAGTCCTCTTTCGCCGCGACAAAAACTCTAACGTTGAAGATTTTTGTTTGAATACTGTTACCTTTGGTGTGAATTGTGCCCCCTACCTAGCGATTAGAACGCTTCATCAACTAGCTAGTGACACGGAGGATTTGTATCCCCAAGCAGCACACATTTTAAGGAATGAGACGTATGTTGATGATATTTTATCCGGAGCTCACACAGAAAAATCTGCTCTAGATTTTCTTTCTCAAGTTATTTTAGCCCTGAAATCTGCAGGATTCCCATTGAAGAAAATAACCTCGAATTCTGCTGAAGTCTTAGCCACCATACCTAAAGAAAACCTACTAGACTCCGATTTTCAGAAGTTCGAAGAAGCCAGTACTATGAAAAATCTCGGCATTCAGTGGAATGCGATCTCTGACGAGTTCTCTTATACATTGGATCCGCCTAAAGTCTCACATCCAGTGACAAAAAGGAACATCCTGTCAGCTGTCGTCAAGCTCTTTGACCCTGCTGACTGGATATCACCTATCATCGTGCGAGCAAAAATGTTGCTTCAACAACTTTGGCTTGAAGGCATAAGTTGGGATGATGAAGTTAAGCCTAGTACCCTTATATATTGGAATAAATTTATTGATGATCTCTGTATGATCACACAAGTAAATATCCCTCGCTGGGTTAATTCCCGACTAGAAATTTTCATGCAAACACATTTGGGATCTAACTGGGATCCCAATTGCAATGTAACGCAGAAACGTACTTGGGGCCCAATTGGTTTCCTGTGTGGAAATATCAAAATCTTCCGAAATTTGGCACATATCGGAAAAATATCAAACTCTAATATTGAATTAAAATTGCTGAAGCTATCTAAGGGACAAAAGTGAGTAGCCATTAGCTCTATTGAAGATGAGCAAAAAATACGATTAACAATCTGTGTTAGATTTTCTCAACAAGTTCCCAATAGTATCCCACTTAGGAATAACTTATGTTAAGTCACTAATCTGCAGATGGGTTACCCCAACAAGTTCCCGGTTAGATCCCAAATGGGATAACCCTTCTGGGTTTGTCACATGCATTCCCAATCGGGCTCCAATATGAGTATTGGGAAAATTTCTAGTCGGGTTTTGCACCATCCCTCAGAACTCATATTCACTGTTTCAGTGATGCCTCTGAAAAGGCCTACTGTGCAACGGTATACATAAGAACCCAACATGAAAGTTATATCTCCTCCTCTCTACTCGTTTCTAAAACAAAGGTAGCACCTCTGGACCCTATTAGCCTTCCTCGTTTGGAAGTCTGTGGCGCAGTTCTGCTTTCTAAGCTAGTTAAGCAATTACTTTTACATCTACCCATACGAAATTATGAGCTCTACCTATGGTGTGATTTCTCAATTGTATTGGGGTGGTTAGGGAAACCCCCGTCGACATGGCAGACTTACGTGGCTAATCGGAAGGCAGAAATCATCCGAAATGTTGAAAATATCGGTTGGCGCCATGTACGTTCAGCTGAAAATCCCGCCGACTTAAGGTCACGTGGCTGTGGAGTCACGTTCGTTGTTTCACTTATCCACCGAAATTAGAGATGAAGAAGACGAAGGCATACTGAATCTCTTTTCAAAGTGGGATAAGGCCGTAAGAATTGTAGCATACATATTTAGATTTTAAAATCGGATTAAGCGCAGAAATGAGATGGCAAACACACTCTACTCTCAAAAAAGAAAAATATATCACCAGCAGAATCAGTAACATTAATGATTAAAGATATGTCCCCCATTAACAGTAACCAATATCTCCAAACCAAAAATGTGCTTATTGTTCTCACACAGAAGGCCCACTTTAAAACAGAATACCTCTCGTTAAAGGCCGCCAAAATCGTTAGTAAAAAAAAGTTCGTTGTACTCTCTAAGCCCCTATTTAGACGCTGATGGCCTTATTAGAGCCAATGGCTGGATATCGAATTCTACACTCGCCTTTAACGAAAGAAACCCAATAATAATACCTGTCAGATCGAAATACTGCCAACTATTCATTTCTTTTACGCATAATCTTCTTATGCACGCAGAAATAAATCTTATGATTAGAGCGGTAAGAGCTGAATATTGTGTTTCGCGGCTGAGATCTGCTATTCGACTCTGTATTCGAAAATGCGTAACATGTGTGCGTTAAAAACAGCAAGTACAATCCCAAATGATGGCAGCGCTCCCGTTAGAACGTAGTTCATTCTCTCCTCCCTTCACCATAACCGGACTGGACTTTGCTGGACCTTTCTCCACAAAAACATCGATTTTACGAAATGCCCCCTACCATAAGAGTTACGTTTGTCTCTTTGTATGTTTCAGTACAAAAGAATTGCATCTCGAATTGTATTCTGATCTTAGTTCCGGATCATTTCTAGCTGCCTTCACCAGATTTGTCAGCCGACGAGGGCTTCCCAAGAAACTCATGTCTGACAATGGGACTAATTTTGTAGGTGCAGACCACATTCTTCAATATGAATATGAAAAATTCCTAAGAACTGTGTCAAAAGATGCAGTTGACAAGTATTTAGCTCACAATTTTGAATGGTCATTTATCCCCCCGAATGCCCCACACATGGGAGAACTCTGGGAGGCAGGAGTCAAATCCTTTAAAACACATTTTAAAAAGGTTGCTCAAAAACAAAAATTCACTTTTGAAGAGTTTACCACTCTTCTCTCCCGCATAGAATCAGTATTGAACTCCCGTCCGCTTACGCCAATGACTGACAATCCCCATGAGCTATTGGCGCTTACTCCTGGTCAGTTTTTACGAGGATCGTTAGTTGCAGCACCAGAAATCTTTGAAGAGCAGCAGAACTTAAGAGATCGCTGGGAAAGACTAAAATCCCTTCAGCTCCACTTCGCACAGCGTTGGAAAGACGAGTATTTAAAAGAATTACAGCGGCGATATAAATGGCAGAATATGGAAGAAAATATTCAAGTAGGACAGCTCGTAGTTATAAAAGATGACCTCCTTCCTCCCTGTGAATGGAAACTCGGCAGAATCAGGAAAATTTATCCCGGCCATGATGGCCTTGTTCGCGTAGCTGACATCCGGACTCAGAACGGGACTGTCACTAGACCTATTGTCGAACTTTGTGTTCTTCCAACTGAGCTGTAGTCCTATACATATTCTCTCCTAACTAATTCCCTATATACATATATTCCACTTTTAGCCTTAATCATCTTCTCTTCAAACACACATTCTTTTTCACCATATCTTAGAAAATCATCATGAAGCTTTCTAACATTGATTATCTTTCACAGGGCTCCAAGGAACACAAGTATCCACCAGTGTCTAATTTGTAAAATGTTTCACTCATTAAGGTATTGCAAGAGGTCATGAGCATTGAAGGTCGTCGTCGAGTTGTCCGTCAGCATGGGTATTGCAAAAACTGCTTGGCGCGATCGCACAACACTGAAGAATGCACATCAGCAGACGTGTGCCAAATATTTGGGTGGGCACACCACGCTCTGTTACATTTAAAGCCTAATAGCAACAATTTGTCATCATCTGGTCATAACCGTAGCAGCTCCTCTCACCGACAACATGTTCCACAACAGCAGTCTGGACCGCGTCCATATCAACAGTCACAAGGTCGACAATACCGTACGAGTCACCAACAAAGAAGAATGCGCTCCGAAAATCGTGAAAGTCCGTATAGACGCCCACAGGTAACTCACAATCTCCCTAACACATCCACTTGTCCACGACGCATCCTACGAGAGGCTTTACGCACTCTTTCCCGTCTCGAGCACTACCTCTAAGATATTCAACCATTGGTCTTACAGACCAAGACCGGCAGGATGTTTAATTTAATATCACCTGCTTTAATTTTTTTTATATTGAAATATAGAGTTTCCTTTTTCACAATGAATTGTTAGATAAATAATGAATTAATTGTTACATATATATTATATATTTAGATATGAAGTAGCCAACTCTGATTTGTATGAAATATCCACCTCTAATTTGTACTAGATTATAATATAAATATATTATCTATGTTTAGTAAACATTTCTAATGTTAAACATATGATTGGTCGGCTGAACTTCTGCATGAATCCGAGCTACCTTCGCAGATTTCCGGCGTGACTAGGATTCATTCAAATTAGTCAGCTACACCAGCACAGACGTGAAATTTATCCCTTTTAATATTGAATTCTCAAATAAAATGTAAGTTGGTTTCATACACAAAATTAATTATACTTGTCTTCTTATTCATATAAAGGAAATAACACTCGTTTTGTTTTTAAACACGATATATTCCTACTCGATATTCTTCCTCCTGAATAATCCCTTGCACTAGGTTCCATTTTACCCCATATTCTTACTCAAAATTCCCCCTTTCAATTTTGAATAAGATTGCAATTATTTATTATTAATCTTTGGAATCCAATCTTCCTTGGAATTAAACTCCTAAGATTAAACATGGTCCTTCGAGTGTACTGAATCCAGAATATATGGACAGTATAGTTCAATTGATTTCCTAACATAAAGAAATTAATTGAAGAAATAATTAAAAGTAAAATATCAATTAATCCCATGTTATTGAAAAAAACCCATCCCATCCCTGGATGTATAACCACTCTGCCTTTAAATACGATTTTGACGGCAAATACAGAAAAAGCAAAAAGTAAGAGATTTTTTACATTACATGGTTTCTATGCAATTGGTCGGATGTTAAGCGCAGTGAAATTTTTTATTAATATTAAAGTGAAAAAGTGCATGCTAGAACTTAAAATTACACTGGTAATTAAAAATATTAAGTGTTTTCTCAAAGCATGGATTAAAACAAATTATTAATTTGTACAACGATACATCGTTTCGCATATAAAAAATTAAAAAATTTGCAACATTCAAGTGAATTGAGAAGACGTATGTATGTATGCAATTACATATATGTAAGTGTCCCAACATCCAATAAGAATTTACAAAGTGATTATCAGCAACCTACAACTATTAAAAGGCATATTACGGGTCAGTGGAATCATCGAAAGAATAAAAAAAGCGTAAGTCGAAAATTCCTGTATTAAAATGTGCATGGAGAGTTATGTACGCATGCACATAGATACATAAAATCACACCATATATGCACATTTATTCCCTATCACACAAAAATACATACATTTGAATATGCATATTTATAGAGACATAAAAAACCCTAACCTCAAAGTGTTCAGCATGCCCATCCCAATTCCAATTGGAATTTATCATTCCAATTCATAACCCATACGTACAAATTCATAATTGCATCCCAATTCCAGTTGGAAACGCAAAGCTGAAGCTTCATGTAAGTTTTATTAACTAAAATGTGTATACATACATACATATATTTATTCCAATTCCAATTGGAATAATAATTTCAACTCATATTACATGATAATTACATCTTCAATTGTATTTAATATTCTCATTGGAAGATTATGTTGAGAAAAAAATTGGAATATTTGCAAAGAAGACAGAAACAACGAAAAAAAGAATAAAATATATTATTTCAATGATAGTTGCATTCTCTTATACAATTGAAATTGCACTCAAAATGTGTTGCCAGATCATCTACTCGTTAACTTGAAAATACAGCATTACACATAAATAAATCGTATTTTAGCTAAATATAAATCGTTACACAAATTTATACCCTTTTTATTTTATCTTTATTTGTTGTTATTGGTTTGAAAGTGTATACATAATTAAAAGTAAAAAAAACTCACAAAGCTATTAATAATTGATAACATTATTGGTGTATGATGATTACATCGATCAATTATTGATATTTTATCACTAAAAGAGATTTTTTTTATTTTACAATTATGCATATTTGAAATATAACATGTAATAAAGTAATAAAGGCATCTACGCTAGTACATTGTCCTGAAGCATAAAATTGAAAATCCCCTTTATAAAAAACCTGAATATAATTTTTCAAACCCTAAATTTTCCCCTAAAATATTTTGTATACCAAAATTATCCATAAAATTAAAATAAATAATCGTATAATAATTACATACAAATAATAAAAAATCCCATAATATCCCAACACTGAGCTGAATTCTACACCTGACTTATACAAAAAACACATGCACACAAACAAGTGAACTTGTCAAACTTAAACAGAGCTGTAAAGGAATCACTAGTTACAGCCTTTTAAACCTTTTCAGCATTACTTCGATTTAGTCAGAGAATTACTAATATTTGTTCAGCACAAATTCGAACCAAGCAGTCAAGTGATCATTGATTAGCACGTCTAAGGTTGATGTATCACAAAATTATAGCGATAGTTTTCCGCAAAAAAACTACACATTTATCATTATTATTTCATCTGAAATTGTATCAACGAGTAAAAGTATTATTCATTTAATAAAATCCATAGAGATTTAAATACGTAGTGCATGATCTGATATTTTACAAATTCACAATAATTTCTCAACTTTTATACATTGACTTTTTTGAATAAATTATAAAAGTTCTAATTTCACTGGACCGGAAAGCTCATTCCAGCAAACTAAAATTTTTATTTATTCGATTTTTTTACATTTAAAAGCTTTTGCTCAAAGAAAAATGGATGAAGAATTTAAATTTGAAACAGAAGACTTCGCTCTCTTTTGTAGCGGTCTTGACGAAATGTCCCCAGAAAACACTGCAGACTCAGCTCTCGAAGTTTATGGGCAAGATCTGAAAGCTAGATGGAGTCAGATTCAAAAATCATACAAGTCCCTTTGTATTAATAAAAATGAAAATACTTGCCAAGAAAGTTTAGATCTTGCACGCTCCAAATACATCGAAACCACTAAGGCGTTTCACAAATAGAAATCATTGATTCTAGATTTGCAAAAAACGCTAATTGTCCCGACCCCACAAATCTTTCAAGAACAAATTATATCCGAAAGTGCATTCGGATACATACAAATCCCTCCTTGCGATACCGAAAATTTTTACGGTGGTTATGAAGAATGGCCATCGTTTCGAGATATGTTTACCGCTGTGTATGTAAACCATCCCAGACTGTCTCCAGTGCAAAAGTTATACCACTTAAGACTAATAGTTCGTGGACAAAAATATTATTCATTTAATAAAATCGATAGAGATTTAAATACGTAGTGCTTGATCTGATATTACTTTACAAATTCACAATATAGTTGTTCAATAATTTCTCAACTTTTGTACATTGACTTTTTTGAATAAATTATAAAAGTTCTAATTTCACTGGAACGGAAAGCTCATTCCATCATACTAAAATTTTTATTCATTCGATTTTTTACATTTAAAAGCTTTTGCTCAAAGAAAAATGGATGAAGAATTTAAATTTGAAACAGAAGACTTCGCTCTCTTTTGTAGAGGTCTTGACGAAATGTCCCCAGAAAACACTGCAGACTCAGCTCTCGAAGTTTATGGGCAAGATCTGAAAGCTAGGTGGAGTAAGATTCAAAAATCATACAAGTCCCTTAGTATTAATAAAAATGAAAATACTAGCCAAGAAAGTTTAGATCTTGCACGCTCCAAATACATCGAAACCACTAAGGCGTTTAAGAAATACAAATCATTGATTCTAGATTTGCAAAAAACGCTAATTGTCCCGACCCCACAAATCTTTCAAGAACAAATTATATCCGAAAGTGCATTCGGATACATACAAATCCCTCCTTGCGATACCGAAAATTTTTACGGTGGTTATGAAGAATGGCCATCGTTTCGAGATATGTTTACCGCTGTGTATGTAAACCATCCCAGACTGTCTCCAGTGCAAAAGACTTAAGACTAAAAGTTCGTGGACAAGCAGCTGCGATCGTGAAACGATTTCAGTTGTGTGGCGAAATTTTTTCTCTCGCGTGGGAAGCCTTACGTGAACGGTATGAAAATAAAAGAATAATTATCGAAAATCAACTAAATTTACTATGGAAACTTCCACAAGCCACATGTGAAAGTAGTGAATCTCTTCAGCGTATTCAGTCGACTTTTAGTGACACTCTAGCACTGGTTAAGGCTCAAAATGTTCCTCATGCAGATTGGGATCCCCTTCTCGTGGTAATATGTTGTACCAAACTTCCATATGAGACCAAAGCGTTATGGGAAGAAACCCTCCATTCCCATAAATCAAATCTCCCTAAAAGGCCAGAAATGAACTCATTTCTGACAAAAAGGTACGAACTGTTAGATCGACTTAAAAGTATTCATGGTATAAAACATAATAATAGAAATCAGCCTAATACACAAGCCTCAAGTACAGAAAGTAGCTCTCAATTTCTCTGCAAGCTTTGTAATTCTAATCACGCAATCAAAAATTGTACAGATTTTAAAGCTCTAGACACCCAGTCTCGATTAGATTTCATATCCAAAAATAAAATGTGTATTAACTGCCTCTCTTACACCCATGTCAAGAAAAATTGCAATAGCAAATTCAAATGCTCTTACTGTAATAGTACTCACCACTCCCTTCTGCATTTTCCGAAACCAAACACTCGACAAAGGACGTCTTCGCAGAGCAATTTCGAACGTGATAATCAACCCAGTACTTCCGCCCAAGCCCCTAATAGAGGTCCCAAGCAAACCTCTACGTATTTTATATCAAGTTCAAAAAAATCACCATTGGAAAATACATTGCTTCCTACTGTCATTATACAAATTAAGAGCCGATGGGAACTTTTCAAAGCTCGCGCTTTCATAGACCAAGGCTCGGAAAAGTCATTCGTTTCCAATAGACTACAACAACGTCTAATGCTACCCACTGAGCCAAAAACATTCAAATTCTTGGTCTATGCGCAAACGTAGTTGAAAACTCAAGCTCGATATGTGATTTGAAATTACATTCGCTAAAACATGACAAGGATGTAGACATGAAAGCTATAGTAGTTCCAAAAATTACCCGCTTGTTAGCTAATTTTTCACTTACGGCATCCGATATATCCATTGAAGAGTTAGAGGGTTTAGAGTTGGCAGACCCGACCTTTTATTCTCCAGGCCAAGTTGATATGTTAATCGGAAGTAATTATATTCCCTATATAATGCTGGAAGGTGTTAAGAAAGTTTGTAACTCATTAATGGCCCAATTAACAATTTTCGGATGGATGATAAGCGGACCCGTTGATACCCAAACATTTCATTCATTCTCTATAAGAACTAAGAATCTGTTAAAGATCCCATTGAAGAACAGATAAAGAGGTTTTGGGAAACAGAAGAAGTACCTTACGAACATCCTGCCCTAGAAGAGCACCAATATTGCGAATCACTTTTCACAAAAACAACAACACGGAATGAAGATGGCCGTTATGTGGTAAATCTACCCTTTAAAAAAGGTTTTCCTCACGCACTGCCTTTAGGTCACTTCGGTCCAGCAGGTTATGCTCAGTACCTACGTATGGAAGTATCCCTTCAAAATAAACCAGAATTGGCTGAAACCTATCACAATGTGCTGAACGAGTACCTCACATTCAATCATATGGAACCTACAACTGAAAATTATGCTCAAGACAACAATTGTTCATTTTACCTTCCCCACCACGCTGTTTTTAAGCCTGAGAGTCGAAGCACTAAGGTAAGGGTTGTTTTCAACAAACGAACAAGCTCTGGAAACTCGTTGAACGACGTTCTCCACGTCGGTCCCACGCTGCAAATTGATATTATGACTCTCATTTTGAAATGGCGACTCTACCGATATGTTTTTAACGCGGACATTGAGAAAATGTACCGCCAAATATTGGTTCACAAAACGGATCGACCATTTCAGCGAGTCCTCTTTCGCCGCGACAAAAACTCTAACGTTGAAGATTTTTGTTTGAATACTGTTACCTTTGGTGTGAATTGTGCCCCCTACCTAGCGATTAGAACGCTTCATCAACTAGCTAGTGACACGGAGGATTTGTATCCCCAAGCAGCACACATTTTAAGGAATGAGACGTATGTTGATGATATTTTATCCGGAGCTCACACAGAAAAATCTGCTCTAGATTTTCTTTCTCAAGTTATTTTAGCCCTGAAATCTGCAGGACTCCCATTGAAGAAAATAACCTCGAATTCTGCTGAAGTCTTAGCCACCATACCTAAAGAAAACCTACTAGACTCCGATTTTCAGAAGTTCGAAGAAGCCAGTACTATGAAAATCTCGGCATTCAGTGGAATGCGATCTCTGACGAGTTCTCTTATACATTGGATCCGCCTAAAGTCTCACATCCAGCGACAAAAAGGAACATCCTGTGAGCTGTCGTCAAGCTCTTTGACCCTGCTGACTGGATATCACCTATCATCGTGCGAGCAAAAATGCTGCTTCAACAACTTTGGCTTGAAGGCATAAGTTGGGATGATGAAGTTAAGCCTAGTACCCTTATATATTGGAATAAATTTATTGATGATCTCTGTATGACCACACAAGTAAATATCCCTCGCTGGGTTAATTCCCGACTAGAAATTTTCATGCAAACACATTTGGGATCTAACTGGGATCCCAATTGCAATGTAACGCAGAAACGTACTTGGGGCCCAATTGGTTTCCTGTGTGGAAATATCAAAATCTTCCGAAATTTGGCTCATATCGGAAAAATATCAAACTCTAATATTGAATTAAAATTGCTGAAGCTATCTAAGGGACAAAAGTGAGTAGCCATTAGCTCTATTGAAGATGAGCAAAAAATACGATTAACAATCTGTGTTAGATTTTCTCAACAAGTTCCCAATAGTTTCCCACTTAGGAATAACTTATGTTAAGTCACTAATCTGCAGATGGGTTACCCCAACAAGTTCCCGGTTAGATCCCAAATGGGATAACCCTTCTGGGTTTGTTACATGCATTCCCAATCGGGCTCCAATATGAGTATTGGGAAAATTTCTAGTCGGGTTTTGCACCATCCCTCAGAACTCATATTCACGGTTTCAGTGATGCCTCTGAAAATGCCTACTGTGCAACGGTATACATAAGAACCCAACATGAAAGTTATATCTCCTCCTCTCTACTCGTTTCTAAAACAAAGGTAGCACCTCTGGACCCTATTAGCCTTCCTCGTTTGGAAGTCTGTGGCGCAGTTCTGCTTTCTAAGCTAGTTAAGCAATTACTTTTACATCTACCCATACGAAATTATGAGCTCTACCTATGGTGTGATTCCTCAATTGTATTGGGGTGGTTAGGGAAACCCCCGTCGACATGGCAGACTTACGTGGCTAATCGGAAGGCAGCAATCATCCGAAATGTTGGAAATATCGGTTGGCGCCATGTACGTTCAGCTGAAAATCCCGCCGACTTAAGGTCACGTGGCTGTGGAGTCCAAGAACTTTTAGATTCATCCTTATGGTGGAATGGTCCTGATTGGCTTTTAAAACCCCCCGAAGAATGGCCAAAGTCCATGTTTTCCATATAGGACCCGCCAGAAAAAAGAAAAGGCGTTGACGTGTTTCACTTATCCACCGAAATTAGAGATGAAGAAGACGAAGGCATACTGAATCTCTTTTCAAAGTGGGATATGGCCGTAAGAATTGTAGCATATATATTTAGATTTTTAAATCGGATTAAGCGCAGAAATGCGATGGCAAACACACTCTACTCTCAAAAAAGAAAAATATATCACCAGCAGAATCAGTAACATTAATGATTAAAGATATGTCCCCCATTAACAGTAACCAATATCTCCAAACCAAAAATGTGCTTATTGTTCTCACACAGAAGGCCCACTTTAAAACAGAATACCTCTCGTTAAAGGCCGCCAAAATCGTTAGTAAAAAAAGTTCGTTGTACTCTCTAAGCCCCTATTTAGACGCTGATGGCCTTATTAGAGCCAATGGCTGGATATCGAATTCTACTCTCGCCTTTAACGAAAGAAACCCAATAATAATCCCTGTCAGATCGAAATACTGCCAACTATTCATTTCTTTTACGCATAATCTTCTTATGCACGCAGAAATAAATCTTATGATTAGAGCGGTAAGAGCTGAATATTGTGTTTCGCGGCTGAGATCTGCTATTCGACTCTGTATTCGAAAATGCGTAACATGTGTGCATTATAAACAGCAAGTACAATCCCAAATGATGGCAGCGCTCCCGTTAGAACGTAGTTCATTCTCTCCTCCCTTCACCATAACCGGACTGGACTTTGCTGGACCTTTCTCCACAAAAACATCGATTTTACGAAATGCCCCCTACCATAAGAGTTACGTTTGTCTCTTTGTATGTTTCAGTACAAAAGCATTGCTTCTCGAATTCTGTTCTGATCTTAGTTCCGGATCATTTCTAGCTGCCGTCACCAGATTTAAAACTCATGTCTGACAATGGGACTAATTTTGTAGGTGCAGACCACATTCTTCAATATGAATATGAAAAATAGCTAAGAACTGTGTCAAAGGATATAGTTGACAAGTATTCAGCTCACAATTCTGAATGGTCATTTATCCCCCCGAATGCCCCACACATGGGAGAACTCTGGGAGGCAGGAGTCAAATCCTTTAAAACACATTTTAAAAAGGTTGCTCAAAAACAAAAATTCACTTTTGAAGAGTTCACCACTCTTCTCTCCCGCATAGAATCAGTATTGAACTCCCGTCCGCTTACGCCAATGACTGACAATCCCCACGAGCTATTGGCGCTTACTCCTGGTTGCTTTTTACGAGGATCACCATTAGTTGCAGCACCAGAAATCTTTGAAGAGCAGCAGAACTTAAGAGACCGCTGGGAAAGACTAAAATCCCTTCAGCTCCACTTCGCACAGCGTTGGAAAGACGAGTATTTAAAAGAATTACAGCGGCGATATAAATGGCAGAATATGGAAGAAAATGTTCAAGTAGGACAGCTCGTAGTTATAAAAGATGACCTCCTTCCTCCCTGTGAATGGAAACTCGGCAGAATCAGGAAAATTTATCCCGGCCATGATGACCTTGTTCGCGTAGCTGACATCCGGACTCAGAACGGGACTGTCACTAGACCTATTGTCAAACTTTGTGTTCTTCCAACTGAGCTGTAGTCCTATACATATTCTCTCCTAACTAATTCCCTATATACATATATTCCACTTTTAGCCTTAATCATCTTCTCTCCAAACACACATTCTTTTTCACCATATCTTAGAAAATCATCATGAAGCTTTCTAACATTGATTATTTTTCACAGGGCTCCAAGGAACCCAAGTATCCACCAGTGCCTAATTTGTAAAATGTTTCACTCATTAAGGTATTGCAAGAGATTCTTAGCCATGAGCATTGAAGGTCGTCGTCGAGTTGTCCGTCAGCATGGGTATTGAAAAAACTGCTTAGCGCGATCGCACAACACTGCAGAATGCACATCAGCAGACGTGTTCCAAAAATGTGGGTGGGCACACC
The DNA here is from genome assembly GCA_956483635.1 of Panzeria rudis. NCBI lineage: Eukaryota > Metazoa > Arthropoda > Insecta > Diptera > Tachinidae > Panzeria > Panzeria rudis. Next base: position 12,731,329 of record OY101452.1, on the reverse strand, counting down.
ACACTCTGTTACATTTAAAGCCTAATAGCAACAATTTGTCATCATCTGGTCATAACCGTAGCAGCTCCTCTCACCGACAACATGTTCAACAACCGCGTCCATATCAACAGTCACAAGGTCGACAACACCGTACGAGTCACCAACAAAGAAGAATGCGCTCTGAAAATCGTGAAAGTCCGTATAGACGCCCACAGGTAACTCACAATCTCCCTAACACATCCACTAGTCCACGACGCATCCTACGAGAGGCTTTACGCACTCTTTCCCGTCTCGAGCACTGCCTCTAAGATATTCAACCATTGGTCTTACAGACCAAGACCGGCAGGATGTTTAATTTAATATCACCTGCTTTCATTTTTTTTATATTGAAATATAGTTTTTCCTTTTTCACAATGAATTGTTAGATAAATAATGAATTAATTGTTACATATATATTATTGCCATAATTCACAAAAAAAGTTTCTGACTTATAACAGATTAATAAAACAAATTTTCATACAAAAATTTGTGTTATAAGTCTCTTATTAATCAAAAAATTTTTTGTGAATTAGGTTGTATATATTTAGATATGAAGTAGCCAACTCTGATTTGTATGAAATATCCACCTCTAATTTGTACTAGATTATAATATAAATATATTATCTATGTTTAGTAAACATTTCTAATGTTAAACATATGGTTGGTCGGCTCAACTTCTGCATGAATGCGAGCTACCTTCGGAGATTTCCGGCGTGACTAGGATTCATTCAAATTAGTCAGCTACACCAGCACAGACGTGAAATTTATCCCTTTTAATATTGAATTCTCAAATAAAATGTAAGTTGGTTTCATACACAAAATTAATTATGCTTGTCTTCTTATTCATATAAAGGAAAGAACACTCGTTTTGTTTTTAAACACGATATATTCCTACTCGATATTCTTCCTCCTGAATAATCCCTTGCACTAGGTTCCCTTTTACCCCATATTCTTACTCAAAATTCCCCCTTTCAATTTTGAATAAGATTGCAATTATTTATTATTAATCTTCGGAATCCAATCCTCCTTGGAATTAAACTCCTAAGATTAAACATATATATATATATATATATATATATATATATATATATATATATATATATATATATATATATATATATATATATATATATATATATATATATATATATATATATATATATATATATATATATATATATATATATATATATATATATATATATATATATATATATATATATATATATATATATATATATATATATATATATATATATATATATATATATATATATATATATATATATATATATATATATATATATATATATATATATATATATATATATATATATATATATATATATATATATATATATATATATATATATATATATATATATATATATATATATATATATATATATATATATATATATATATATATATATATATATATATATATATATATATATATATATATATATATATATATATATATATATATATATTATATATATATATATATATATATATATATATATATATATATATATATATATATATATATATATATATATATATATATATATATATATATATATATATATATATATATATATATATATATATATATATATATATATATATATATATATATATATATATATATATATATATATATATATATATATATATATATATATATATATATATATATATATATATATATATATATATATATATATATATATATATATATATATATATATATATATATATATATATATATATATATATATATATATATATATATATATATATATATATATATATATATATATATATATATATATATATATATATATATATATATATATATATATATATATATATATATATATATATATATATATATATATATATATATATATATATATATATATATATATATATATATATATATATATATATATATATATATATATATATATATATATATATATATATATATATATATATATATATATATATATATATATATATATATATTTTGTCCATATCTCAGCCATTTATGGACCGATTTCGATGATTCTTTACAATAAGCTTCTCAGGGCTGAATTTGACAGATAAATTGAGTGTAGAGTACTGCCAGACGTATAGGGTCATATAAATTCACAAACACATGAAAATCGGAACATAGGAGCTTTTTGGATATATCTTTGTTATATATGAACCGATTTTCTTGAATTTCACATGCAAAAATCTTCAGGAAAATCCAGTCACGCGACTTTATCATTTAGGTCCATAAGTCTTCTAGGACCTCTGAATTATACCTTTCAACATCGGTCAGAAAAAACGGACAGACGGTCATCGCTAAATCGACTTAGGTTTTTATAAGGATCAAGAATGTATATATTTTATGGGGTCGCAAGTGATTACTGTAGAAATTACAAACGGAATGACAAACCTATATATACCTTTACCCAGGGACTGAAACCGAACCTGAACGCAAAGGGGTTCAGGTTCGCTGTTTATAAAGACTTTGAACCCGAACCCGTTGAACCCAAAAATTCAGCAAGATTCGGGTTCAAAAATATAAAAAATAGAGAAATATTTAATAGAAGAATAATAAAAAAAACATTACATTTCTTGCATGCAAAAAATTAAAAACAAAATCAAAACAAAATAACGACCAAGGCAAATTCATACCAGGTGGCAGCAGCCCGACAGCTGACTATTTTTTGCAGTTTTCAAGTGCCGAATGGTTGCCAAAGTTTTTGCTTTTTCTTGTTCTGGGTACTTCTAATAATTTCTAATTTGAAGTATATTTTCTTATGTCAATGCGGTACTTACGTTACAAAGTTGAAAAAAGTTTTTTTCAAAGCTAAATAAGTTAAATTTGATTAAAGTAAAAAAAGAATATATTGTTTAAACGTATAAACGTGAATGTAAAATTCATTTACATATATATTTTATTATTAAACAAAATAATTGCGCGTACTTAAATTTTTGGTTTTAAGCCCGAATCCGAACCCTGAACCGAGCCCGAACCTTACCTTTTTATTTTGATTAACCCGAACCCGAACCCGAACCTGAACCCATTTTTTTCATGGTTTCAGTCCCTGCCCTTACCATTTTTGGTGAAGGGCATAATTAAAAGGCGACAAAGTAAAAATTTTTCTTTGATTACAATGGCACCTTGGCATGTCAGAAAGATCGAATCGCATTCAAATCCCCTAGCCCACAAAATCACTAATTTTGGAGGACACTCTCGGCTGAGAAGGAGAGACACTCTTGATCTCAGCCGAACCGTTGAATCCTAATATTTTGGCTAGCAGTGGCTGGACTAATTACATATTAACAATTTTAGTTTTATGAATTAAATACGTATTGTCAGTTCAATTTACAATTGAAGATTAAATATATATAATTAAAAGCTAAAAAAGCTGGCTTTTCTTTTGAGCTGCGTACTACCAAAAGAAAAGTTGCCTGAAAATATTTCAAACCTGAAATTCAGTTTTTTTACACATACTTCATACGGGAGCCTGAATTTCAGGGAGAGGTGCATATTTGGCTTAACTGATGAATTAACAGAGCTACCGAGAAGATATTTGTCAAATCATATATCCGTGTTTTATTTTAATTGCAATTCAACGAACATGTGGAAAATAATAAATCCGTTTTTACGAAAAGGTCTAAAAACGTAACAATGTAAAAAATCCAGGGAATTCCCGCACAAATTTCCCGGGATTTTTTCCCGGAAAATGTGCGGGAGCCCGGGAAATGAAAAACACTAATGTTCATGCATATGCACGTACATTAGGGCAGTCATACGTCCTGGTTTTCCAGGATTTGTCCTGGTTATAGACATATTGTCCTGGTTCACTTTAAATTGTCCCGGTTTTTTGATACAGGTCAATCCAGACAAAAACTTAATTTCTGAATAAATGTTAAGCTTTCTATTATAACGCTGTTTACATGAAGCAATTTTACTAGCATTTGTTGCCTGGGGTTTAAGTCGTTCAATTACTCGATAAAATAAACACAGGTGGCCTCGCCAGCCCATGTAATTATTTTCGCTCCTTGTAATTTTAAATGAATTTTTTATTTGTGTGTATTGCTTTTTATGTATGAATTACATTTTAAGTTTTGTTATTATTGTTTAATTGTTGGACTTAATTTGAAATATATGATTGATACATGTATCAAAATAAAAACTTTTTTGGGTTAATTTTTATATGGTAAGTTGTGGGAATATATAAGGTTTTGTAGTAATTTCGTTTCTGATATGTATTATAAATGTCCTGGTCGACGGGTTCAGACTTCTGGCAGCCCTAACGTACATACCCTGTCGGAAACGTAGTTAACTTTAAATTAACTATAAGCTAACTATTTCACAACTAGTTCTGACTGACACTTGGATTACTTTCCAATGGAAACAACTAACTATTTTAACATTGCGATGTCCTAAGCTGTAGTCAATTGTCGCACTCTGCACTACTTCTCAACTAACTTAAAGTTGACTTTATTTAAGCCAACTGGTGGTTAGTATATTTGCGAAAAGATGTTTCTGGGGCTCGCACTATGTATCACACGTTTTATAGTCAACGCGCTTACCACCCAGCTAAGGTACCATATAAAATAATAACAGCAAGAAGTTAATATAAACTTGAAGTGAGTTTCAAAATAGCTGAGAGTAAAGTTTTTGGCTCTCACCAAATCCGATTATGTACTCAACTTAAGAATTGATTTTCTGGATTTCATTCTGGATTACATTGTAGTTAGCTTTTAGTTAGTGTAAGAAAAGTTAACTATAAGCTGGTTATTTTTGTAGCCGACTAGTGATTTTCCGACAGGGTACATATAAACAAACAAATATATGTATGTATATGAGCTTACATATGAAAATCTTTCTTCACCATTATAAAATACATATGTATTTTAAAATGCCCAAAAACTATCTCTTCTTTTTGTCTTAAGTTATAAATGTTAATGTGATTCATAGAAAACAGCATTTACTTGTTTAAAACATTGCCCTTATGTACCTATACACTATTACATTCCATTATCACCAGTACACTTTTTCATTTATCATAAAAGTTAACATACATACATATGTATGTATTTATTTATTTAGTATTATATTTTTTCTTTTGTACAATACAAACAATATTCACTTACTAGTTTTTCTCAAATTGTTGGGGAACGAAGATTATTAAGCTAAAAATTTTAAAATATTATTTTTATTTCTTTCTTAATATTTATCTCTATGTATATTTAAATATTTCTTAGCACTAAAAAGTTAACAAAAAAAGCTTTTTGAAAATTACAGCGCATAATCCGCATATGTGCAAACAAACAAGAAATCATCCCTATTTCGATGAATGGGAATAACACAAACCCCAAGGATAATTGTACAATAATAACTGTTTTCCTTAAGTTATACTAACACCCTGCGAAACTGACAACCAGGTGGCGTTACAACATCAGCTCATGTTATTTTGACGCCATTAGAAGAAATTTTAACAACTTTTTACTCGACTGCCAAGAAGTTTTTTGCGCGTTTCTTGTATGTATGTTTGTAAATTTTTTTTATTACCTCGTTACACTTAAGGTATCGTTATATTCCTCTTAAAACCAAACTCAATCAATCAATCATTTATATATTTGCAGATAATATTTGCATAATTGTTTTATAATTATTTGCACAAGAGTTCAAGAAGTTTTCTTTTTCATCTTTGTTATAAGTTTACGATTATAAAATTTGTATGTGATATACTTATGTCTGATTCAAATTCTAAACGTACATGTTATGTTTTTGTTTTTTGTTCACCAATTTAACTAAATAAAATATGAGAAGATATTATAGTTTTCGCCTCATTCAATGGATCTGCAATTAAAATAATATTTTTCGATTTTTTAATATTTTTCTTTCTTGCATTCGCTTTCGCTGTTGTTTGAATGAGTTTTGCGAAAAAATACAGCACTAAAAATGAGTAAAGGGTTTGAAAGCACTACACATTAGAGTGGAGCGTTGGTGTATGAAGGAAAAAAAGTCATCCAATAAATTTTGAATACCTCCGGAATGTTGCATCTAGCTAAATTATATACAAAAAATATTTTTTTAATTTTATGCGACATATATTTTAGCCCTCTACCACGGCTGGAAGCTAGAGAAATTATATGAATTTTATTAATACGATTTATTTCGAACGTATTTAGTTTGTGAATCTAAATTGATTATTAGGCTAAGGTTCGTAGCGTTATATTCAGAAAGAATTGGGTATGATTAATATTCCAAGGAACAAGGGAAAAATTAACATCAACTTAATTTTTCAACGTACACAACAGAACAGAGTAGCGCCACTTTCGGAAGCCGCTACACTTCCATCGTCAGTGCTCACGTGTATTTGCTATCACCACTTGTCAGGTGGCTCTGTTGAATGAGATTTTAGTTCTTATATATACAACTTTTTCGTGAAAATAGAATACGAGAATTAAATCACTCTCAAGCTGATATTAAAGTGCATTTTCCCAGCGTTGCCATCGGTTTATTTTTCTTCATTCCCATTTTTCTGATTTTTGTTCTACTCAAGACAAACTTTTTTGGTTTGATTTTATACTTAAGTATATATGAACATGTAAACATGTGAAAAGCTCAAGCCAGTAGCTAATTGTTTATTAATATGATTTATTTCGAACGTATTTGCTTTGTGAATCTAAATTGATTATTAGGCTAAGGTTCGTAACGTTATATTCAGAAAGAATTGGGTATGATTAATATTCCAAGGAACAAGGGAAAAATTAACATCAACTTAATTTTTCAACGTACACAGCAGAACAGAGTATCGCCACTTTCGGAAGCCGCTACTCTTCCATCGTCAGTGCTCACGTGTATTTTGTATCACCACTTGTCAGGTGGCTCTGTTGAATGTGATTTTAATTCTTATATATACAACTTTTTCGTGAAAATTGAATACGAGAATTAAATCACTCTCAAGCTGATATTAAAGGGCACTTTCCCAGCGTTGCCATCGGTTTATTTTTCTTCATTCCCATTTTTCTGATTCTTGTTCTACTCAAGACAAACTTTTTTGGTTTGATTTTATACTTAAGTATATATGAACATGTAAACATGTAAAAAGCTCAAGCCAGTAGCTAATTGTTTATTAATATGATTTATTTCGAACGTATTTGCTTTGTGAATCTAAATTGATTATTAGGCTAAGGTTCGTAACGTTATATTCAGAAAGAATTGGGTATGATTAGTATTCCAAGGAACAAGGGAAAAATCAACATCAACTTAATTTTTCAACGTACACAGCAGAACAGAGTAGCGCCACTTTCGGAAGCCGCTACACTTCCATCGTCAGTGAAAAATTAAGTTAATGTTAATTTTTCCCTTGTTCCTTGAAATATTAATCACACCTAATTCTTTCTGAATATAACGTTACGAACATTAGCCCAATAATCTATATGAATTTTATTTTAATTTGCTTGATTAATATAGAAAAAAAATTTTAATAATTTTTTTAAAGCTACACATAAAAAACATTTTTGTGCCGAATGAAAAAAGTTTAAGATCGAGGAGATCTGATAAAATATAAGAAAGTTATAAACCATTAAGTGAAAAAAGCTGATTTTATTTCCCATACAAAATTATTTTCAATCAAAAAAAAATTTTTTTAATACAAACTGATTTAAATTAATTTTGTATGAAAAATAACTTAAAAATAATATAACAGTTTTCGATTAAGGGCTAATAACATCTAATAATAATCTACTGAATATTTGGTAAAGCACTACCAAAATGCATATAGACAATGCTTAAACACCAGCATATAACTTTCATTTCAAATAAAATTATGACAATATGTAAAATAATAAATTTCTTAAAGTAATTTGAATTTTATTTTCCATTTTGCCTTATATATACTTTTATTCTTTTCTATTTGTGTAAAGGTGTAGAAAAATAAAATAAATTCATATCGAATACGAAATATTTTCTATAATTTTTTAAAAGCCTACTTGCTTATTTTTGAAAATTATTTACATATTTGTAAGTTCTCAAATGCTTTTTGAAAGTCTGTACAACATATAAGGGGTTTGTAACTGTTCAAAATTGTGGTTAAAGTCTACTGACGATTTTGTAGAGCACCAATGAAATACATATATATAATACTTAGACACCAGCAAATAAATTTCATTTAAAATAAAAGGTGTAGAAAAATAAAATAGATTCATATTGAATACAAATAATTTGCTGGGTTTTGTATAATTATCAAAGTCTACGATGCTTATTTGTGAAAATCATTTACATATTTGTAAATTCTAAAATGGTTTTTGAAAGCCTGTACATAAGATAAGGTGTTTGTAACTGTTCAAAATTGTGTTTGAAGTCTACAGACGATATGGTAAAGCACTAATGAAATGCATATATATATTTAAGACCAGCAAATAAATTTTATTCAAAATAAAATTCTGACAATATGTGAAATAATAAATTTCTTAAAGTTTTAATTTAAATATTGTTTTTCATTTTGCCTCATAAATACTTTTATTGTTATCCCATGGATTTTTAATTGTGTAAAGGTGTGGAAAAATAAAATAGATTCCTTTCGAATGCAAACTATTTTTAGTTTTAGCTATTTATTTAAGTTTTGGCGCTTTTTTCAGCTTTAACGGTTTTTTCGGTTTTTATTTTGGCACTTTTTTTTCGTTTTTGTGATTTTTTTCATTTTTTTCGATTTGATGATATTTTTAGTTTAAGCGATTTCTTTAGGTTCTAGTGTTTTTGTTTCGTTTTGCGGACTATTTCTGTTTCGTTTTGCAGACTATTTAGTTTTTTTTGGCGATCTTTTCAGTTTTGGCAATTTTTCGCGTTTTAGCGATTTTTTAATTTTGTTTTTTTTTTCTTTTAAGCGCCTTTTCTATTTTGGCGATTTTTCGTTTCGACATTTTTTTAATTTTGGAATTTTTTATTTTTAGTGTTCTTTAAAAATTAATTTCTAAAGACTGTACTAATAACACTCACTTTGTAAATGTAAAGAGTCTATTTCAAAGTAGTAAAATAAAGTAAACGAAACGTTTGCTTTCGTTTTGTATTTTTCAACGTGTAAAACAAAAACAAAACAATAACAACGAGAATGATAGTCCCATTTAGTTTTGTATTGTTTGTGCTTGTGTACCCAAAATGTAAATTAACTTAAATGTACGCAGCTAGAAAAAAAGAACAAGAAAATATTTAAAAGTTTTCAGAAAATACATTTGCAAACGTTTCCCGATTGATTTGCTGATCATTAGGGCCGTAAAATTTTGCCGGCTAAAAAGGTTGCTAAAAAAATTAGCCGGTTAACCGGCTTAGCCGAATTAGCTGATTTAGCCGGCTTAGCTGGTTTAGCCGGCTAACCAGCTTAGCTGAAATAATCAACTTAGCTGTTTTATCCGGCTTAGCTGGGTTAGCTGGCTTAATAAGCTAAGCAGCTAATTTTGTTTCTGTTGTTTGACGATTTGTTATAAATAACATAACATAACATATGACCGGCAGAACATGACATGTATGTATGGAAATATTTCGCGTGAACAAAATGTTCGCCTCTTATTCCCGATAAGGGTGAATATCAGACTGATAGTCTGCACATCATCTGAATACAATTTAATTTCCTGTAAGACATTTAACAAGACAGTCTGCACATTTTCTGATCCACGTCTTACGAGTTTTAGCAGTTACTCGTAATCGTTCTCATTTATCTCTTTAAAGTTTATGCATAAATGTTTAAGTTTTTAAATTTATAAAATATGGGTAAATGATTTCTGATGAGCTGCCATTGATAGTAAAAAAATGTATGGCAGAAGAAGAGTCAAAGAAGTTTTACAACATTCTGAATCTATGTGAAATATTATTCGATATTTCTGATAAATTTCAATTTTTAGCTCAGACTTTTCTCCGATATTTTCTAATGTTTTGTCAGACATTTTTCAGAAATTCTTTTCAAATTTCCGCAGAAAATTTTTCAGAATTCTTACATTTCATATTTCGGAAAGTTTTTAGAATGTTCTCAGACAAAGAGTTCCGCTTTTTTACCAACCACTCATATGATTTTCTGCGTTCTGTTTTGCTATTTTTTTGTTAATACAAATATATTACGTTGTATTTAAAATAGTTATTTTTAATTTGCCGGTTTTTTACCGATTTTTTAAAATTGAAGTACCGATAATGCAGATTTTTTTAAATATTCCGATTTTTTATAAAATTCTCCTGGCACCCCTAGGTACAAAGGAAATATATGTTATAGTTATTAAATAAAAAATAAATTAAAGAAATCAAAAAACCCGACAATTTTAAGAAACTAAAAATAAAATAACAAGTCCAGTAGTGCGGAACATAGCGGCTTTTACTGCGGGGAGCAATTATTAAGAACATTTGAAGATTCGATATTTAATGCTTCCCGACTGTAAAAGTCGTACTACTGGACTTGTTATTTTATTTTTAATTTTTAATTCTTAAATTTGTTTTTATTTTTACTTTTTAGATTTTTTAAGTTCATCTTGTACAAAGTTCGGTTTTTGATTTTTTGTTTAAAGTTTACTTTTAACGCAGTCGGACTTTTTGGTTGCTAAGCAACTTTAAAACAATTTAGTGTTCCTAATTAAATTTGAGCAGATAACTTATATATATTTTTGTAGTCCACTTTTAATTTCCTTTATTTTGATACAACACTCGATAGGTTTGGTAAAATTTTTTTAAACGTATTAATATTTCGCGCCAAAAAGCCGCCATATGTTTTTTATTTTCAAACACCTATGTAAGGACACTTGGGTTCTTAAGACGAACATAACGATACCTTAACGGTCGAAATCCATACAGGGGATTGGAAGATATATATTTAATCCTTTAATTCCCAATGGAACATAGGGCCGCAACATATGTTCGCCATTGAATTCTATCAGTAGATATCGTTTTCATCTCATTCCAGGACACACCATGCTCAAGCAGCTCCTTCTCAATTTGGCGCCTCCATGTATTCGCAGGTCTACCAGGTCTTCTGGATCCTTGGGGGTTATATTCAACGGACTGTCGAGTTAAATCAATCGCTAGCTTTCTCATTGTGTGTCCTAACCAACTAAATTTTCGCAATCGGATGCTCATACTTAAAGGGGTGTGATTGGTTAATTTCCACAAATCCAGATTTGATATCTTGCTTGCTTAGGCTGACCGGCTGGTTTGCCAGAATAAACTAATGTTAAACCGCTAGATGTTATATGTTCACCGCTCTCTGGCCAACGTATCTCACTCAGTCCCATAATAAGCATGTTGTAGTTGTTGAACTCATTCTCGATTTGCGCAAGTTTAGTAGTCTCTAGCATACTTCGAACGTTCCAGGATCCAAATAGTCGTCCAATAGTCGTCAACGGGGGGTTCGAATTACTATTGATATTATTTACATTTGTATAGGTTTCAGTAATCATTTTAACTTCGGGGAGAATAAATGAATGTCCTATAGCTCTCCTAGGCGGGTGCTGGGGCTGCCAGCTAAGCCCCCAACCTGGCTGGATGAAAGTCAATAGCAAACTTAGCAAATATGCCTACTTCCCGAGACGTCATTTTTTGTTATGACCATTCGGACATGCTAAAGACCGTCGCTCGAATTCGCTTCCACCTCGGTAGAGGTGGTCACCAGGGAGTACCACGAGGACGCCACTGCCATAGCAATTGGGTCAGCACGCTGACCTACGAGTCGACTTGGAGTGACTTCCTAAGGATAATGGGAACACTTTACCTTATACTTGTCAATTTTAAAAATGACAAGTCTTACTAAGGAACGCTTTAACCAGTTTGCCTTACACACTCCCATACTCCCCAGTTTGAAGATACGAGCTAGTAAATAAATTTACAAACATACATACAGAGTTGCCAGAAGCTTTCAGAAGAAAGTCATCATTTGACGAAATAAAAATCATATTTTGATATAAAAAATCGTCATGATTATTTTATTCCAAAATATTATTCAAAGCAAAGACAAACAATGAAACTTTTATATAAAACGAAAAAAAACGCATTCTTAAGAGTTTATATGATTTCCTTACATTTACATTTCCTTCTAGTTAGAAGAGTTAATACTTTTTGGTAACCAAATATATAAAATATTCTTGTACATTTGAAAATTTTATGTAATTTTTTTTCAATTATACATTTTATGTAGTAGTAAAAATTCGTGAAAAAGAATTAAGATCAGGAACAATCCCCAAAATATATTAAAAATTGTCATGACGGTAAGAATATATAAGAACGTCAAAATGGTCAAATTCACGCACAAAATTATAAATAAGCTCGAAAAACGAGTAATATCGAAAACATGTTGATATCAGCAAAAAAGCTTTAAAAATATCAATATCACTAAAATGAAAAATTTATGATATTTTTGCAAAAAATTTTTTAAATCGCAAAAATTTCAACAAATATACTTACATATATTACATCTGCACGATTTTCCCACAAGTTTTAAATGTTAACAAATTTCCTCGAAAAAATTAATTTCATAAAATACAAGTTCCGAAAAGTGTCCAAAAACATATATTTAAATTATGTAACGGTTTTTTATGTCAAATAAATGTTTTTGTTGCTCTGTTTTACTATAACTGCATCATCACAATGTGATTTGATATTTTTGACGCAGCCAAAAACTAAAGAAATCCATGAAACATATATTTTAATACAGTGTGTCCCTGTTAAATTCCAGACATTCAATTCGTCCATGTAAAAAATACAAAAAATATATAATAGTGCTGCATTCGGAAATTTATGAAATATAAAAATATATACCTGGAAAAAATAATAGGGACATTTTATATATTACAGAGCAAAATTAGTTTTTACTACTTAATCCTAATATTATTTCAATATTTGGTAGAAGCTCCTCTTTGAATACTTGCTGACATTGAACTCACAAGATTGGCGCAGATATCCGACGAATCGCAGTACTAAGGTTACATATATGTGTCCCACATAACCTGTTTATTTGTAAGGTTTTACGTTCCAGCTTTTTGTATTTAGAGCTCCACAGAGGTGGTCTATGGAATACGAGTGTGGTGATTGGGACCGTCACTCCATAACATTTCAGATAAACAAAGTTTATGAAACGTTGTTGTGAAACAAGAAATTGTACCTATTATTTCTTCCACCACTGTATATCTTTATAAAACAATTGCGAAGAATAATCAAGCAGGGTACACACTATCGAACACGACTGACAGTTTTGCTCAAAAATTTTTGCTTACTAGATAGTGTGGGCACTAATTTCGGCATTGACAGTCAGAGGCCATATTGGTTTTCGACTAATAGTGTGTACCAAAAAGTGTCAGTCAAGAGTTGTACTTGTAGCATGAAAATTACAAATTGCTATAAACAATGATTTATTAAAAGAATATATCTGGTTCTATGGAATGTTGTCTTGACATATAACAGGATTAGGATGTAATGAGTGATGTTAAAACAAAAGCATCTCAGAAGTGGCTAAACATTCAGAAAAAATAAAGTTATTATCAACGAAGTTCATCCATTTTTCTTACTTTCCATGTTTTCTAGTAAATTATTTTCTTGAATGACTTTTTTAACACCCAACATTTATGATAGTTTTGTTAGTTAAACCCATCATTAAAAGCTGATGAATTTTTGACCATCACTCAAGTTCGATAATATGTACACCGCTCTACACATTAAAAGTCGTTAAAATGGAAAAGTGATCATTTTAGGAAAACTAACTAAATTCGTAGAACAAAGAAATATTATTATCTAAAACTCAAAATATTTTAGTCAGAGAAAGAAAGTTCACGCACTCCTCCTATAAACTTTTATGTTAAAAACTAAGGAAAATTATAAATTAATTGATCTAAAAAATTAAAACAACCATTTTAAATATTTCCAAGCAAGTATGAAAAATTATCATTTGGCAGAAAGAAAAATCATCTTTTGAGAAATAAAATCATCAAATCATATTTTGCATTAAAAATCATCAAAAATATGATAAAATCATCATTCTGATAACGCTGCATACATACAAGAAACGAGCGAAAAACATAACCCTTCTTGGCAGTCGGGTAAAAAGAGAACGAATAAATAAAGTGCGTTGTGAATAAAAAACTGGTTCTGGATTTAATTAGCTCCACTAACAACGTCATATCCCATCAAAGAGAAGGTTATCAATTCGTTTGTATTTTTTATATGTGTTCCCTCAGGGAAATTTTTTTCTTTCTTCGAGTTGAATTACTTACTTCGAAATTGGTCCCGTTTTCTTATTTCCTAAGAGTTTTTATTTTCCCTCATATGTATATTGCTATTTTTGGTAATGATTTTAGCTGATTCTGTTCGGGGTACCTCCGTACTGTAGTGGATAGTGTGCTCGAATATTAACCGGGAGGTCGTAGGTTCGATTCCTACCAAGACCCCGGGTGTTTCTGCAGAAAAGCCGATAAAGGCTTAAGCAATATGTGAGTCCTTTAATTTGTTTGCGAAAAGTTTTTAAAGCTTAAAATATTCATTGAAATTAATTCTTATCATTAATTCGGAAAATTAATTTTATTTCTTTCTTTACAAAACGCATTATTAATAGGAATGGAAATCAATTTATGAAGATGACGAATAGGATATCAGTTTTTTAATTAGACAATATTTGGTCACTAGAAATATCTTTGGGAAGAAGCTCGTAATATGCATGTACATTAGGCTTATGACTTTTTTTACTATATTTGCAAATATCAAATTTTACATGCCCTAGTCAAAATAGCCATAAAAATATAAAGAAACGCCATCTTACTTTTATGCTGTTGTCAAAAAAGTTCCCGCACCAAATGAGTTTAAACTTGGTCTATGTGTTAAAACATATAAAACCAACCAACCAACCAACCACTTTTCCTTACCCCTTTAAGCGTAGTATGCAGCTCTAAATGAAATTCAGGCTGCCATAAGAAGTATGTGTAAAAAAACAAACTGAAATTCAGGTTGGTAAATTTCTTAAAGAAATTTCCGTTTACTAGTACGCAGTTCCAAAAGAAAAGTACACGGAATTTTGGCATTTATTGTCTATTACAGGCATGTTATAACAATAAGTGGAGAATTTTTTCTGTCAACTGAAACAAAAATTAATGTTCAGACAATTGTTTGGTCACGGAATTTTTGACATTTCTAGTTTTTCGTACATTGTAATTAATTTTTAGTGTTTTTGTGTGTCGTAAATTAAAAAATATATAAATTTGTGTGTATGCAAACAAAATTCTGTATAAAATTCTACACGATTAATTTTCGGTGTAGAAATAAATGCAAAACTCCAAACCTGAATTTCAGTGAGAACTGCATACTACGCTTTACATATTGATAAAATTTAGTAATTAAACGTGTGCGTATTGTCTTAAAAAATTCACACTATTGCCTTCTTTGCAAGTGCAAATATTGTTTGTAGTTGGAATTCGAATTGAGTGTAAGCAAAAATAGAGAACAATGAAACAACAAGACATAAATTCGTTGTACAAAAGTTAAGTTGAAACTAATGTCAATTGCACGATAAAAATGATGGACATTTCACAATGCACATAATAACAGAAACACTTTATAGGTAGAAAAAGAATAAATTGTTTTTGTAAAGCAATTTTATTTTCCTTTTCTTATCTATCAAAAAAGGGAGACAAAATACATATGAATATACATATCACATACATACATACATACATACGTGCCAGGGATGGCAACATTGGTACAATTGTACCGCTTTTAGTACAATTTATATACATATGTATATTTTAAAAGTACAATGGTACAATTAATAATATTTGTATTTTTTAGAAATTCTACTTATTGCAACTCTTTTATTGTAATAAAATATTTTATATTTTTCGTCCACTGCGATTTTTTATCTGAATTAGATTTAAATTTTGCGAAGTATGTATTGAGAACAAATTTTGACTTAACAATAGAAATATTTAACGTAGACTCTGCACATTTAAAGCTCTTGCAGATCATGATATATACATATTAATGTCTGAAAAAGTCACATTGTTATAAATTTATTTGCATTGCAGAAGAGGCGAATATTTCGGAGTTTTATTGAGAATATATCGTCAGTCTATTTTCCAATAGCTATTATATCCAAATTAATGACCTATTTTCCCTCGTATAAAGAGAAAAACTTTTATTTTTTATTTCCATATCATATATGTATGTAAATATTTTTGTTGAGGTAATTTTATTTTCATTTGTATAAAAAATAAAGGCCCTTATTATGAGTTGCAGTAAAAGTTTATAAATTTTCTGTATAAAATAAATTTTCATATGCAAAGTTTTTGACAGTTATTTCCACTGCTACTCAGTGCTATGTAATTATGAAAAACTTTTGTTTCGTATGAAAATATATTGACATTATATTTCATTACTTCATTAAAGGAGAATCAAAACTACTATGAAAAGGTGAATAAGCTTTTCATTTCACCGTTTCAGAGAACAAGAATCAATTGTGCTACAATTCCCATTACTGGCACATATTGCCTCATGTATACACTCCTGTTCAATTGATTAGACCTAAATAATTTCTAATTCACAAAACCTCTTCTATCTTTACATCGAGTGTAATATTATATTGAATACAATAGTGTAAGCTTGTTGTTGATAATTTTCATATAAAAATTTGTGCATACAATACACTTTTATTTCATATGTTTTGAAAAAGTCGTATTTATTACGATACTCAGAGAGCATTTGCATGTACTCTCTGAGAGTATTTGTATGTATCTTGTTCTTCCTTTGTCCATCAATACAATATTACAAGCCGATACAAATTAAACTAGCTGTTCACAAGCAAATAAACAAAAAGTGTATTTGATACAAGAACGGCGATACAAATTCTTGTGAATTAAGCAAATATTTGTTATTTAGCAGGCCACATACATATGTTTAAATAATATGGGCGGAAGATAAATTTTACTAAAAACGGATAGCGTATTTAATTAAGCACAAAAGCATATCAAAAATATTTTGAAAGTAAAATGCGCCGGTATTTTTGCATCGTATTTCAAAAAATTGCAAAGTTTTATATTTTGTATAAGTCGGAAGTTATTTGTGATTTTCAAGCTTTTTTCGCTGGTAGTAAAACTTTTTTTTCTACCCACTAAAAATTTTTTTAATTTTTAGCGACATATCTTTTCGCCCAGTGAAAGCAAGAGAAATTATATGAACTTCACTTTAATTTCCTTCATTAATATAGACAAAAAATTTTAATAATTTCTTTAAGGCTACACGTAAAAACCATTTTTGTGCCGAATGAAAAAAGCTTAAGATCGAGGATATTTGACAAAATATAAGAAAGCTATAAGCCATTAAGGAAAAAAATCAGATTTTACTTCCCATACAATATAATTTTCAATAAAAAAATTTTTTAATACAAACTGATTTAAATCAATTTTGCATGAAAAATAACTAAAAAATAATAAAGCTGTTTTCGCTTGAGGGCTAATAATTTTCTTTTTTTATCAGAATTTAGCGATTGCATCCATCGTGTAATCGTCAAAAAATTATCTTTGAAATACAGCCCGAAAAAATATACTTAGTATATATATACTTAGTATATATATACTTGCCCCCATATGCAAAAAAATAAACTGTGTTTGAAATGTATGTTAAAACCGGTTTTTCTATGGAAATTTTGTTTTAACAGACATTTCAAAGACACGTTATTTTTTTTGCATATGGGGGTTAGTATATATATACTTAGTATATATATATATATACTTAGTATATTTTTTCATCTTAATGGAGCAATTTAAAATGATAGTTTTGGGAGAAGGTCCAAAAATATACTTATTTTAATTTAAGGCCTGTAACTCTATACTTTTTTATACGATAGGTACAATCAGTGTATTGAATGAAAGAATAGAGAGATATCTATGGAATTGTGTCCAATTTATTTTATTCAGATGATCTGTTCTCGAAATTTTTGCCAATAAACGAAAAAACCAAAAAAAAAAACAAGGAAAAACTTGTGTTTTGCGAATATCGGGAAAAATCTAGTTTAGAAAAATAAATTAATATCATCATTATCGTGTTCAGCGACCTCAAATTGTCTTAGAAAATGTTTTTTTGACAGATATGATAATGACTTAGAAATTCAAAAATTTGCTTCATTATTTCATCTCAAGTTTGTCTGAAATCTGACCTTATATGTACAAAATAGTGGATATTTTGAGTGTAATGAGTTATAACAGCTACAAAGAATATATAACGTTGCATCATATGATGTTTCACAAATTGATCGATTTGAACTCATATTTAAAATCTTCATGCTGCGGTAGAGGGCAAAAAGTAGGTCCAAATAGTTTTTTCTTTATTTTTCCCATATATCTAAAAATACAATGCAACCTTTTTTGATATTCGAAGTTAAAGTTCTAACGCTCCACCCTATTATACATACATACATACATAAAAACGGTTGGTTTCACAATTAAGAAATGTGAGCAACCCTTTCTCTGGGGAGATCAAGACCGCAAGACTTAGAGCTACAAGCTCTTTCGGAGGCAAATTTAGAACAATGGGCCCGTGAAAACAAGAAATATAAATAATTGATATGATGTTAAACATACATATGTATATCAAAATAGGTATATGTCCTGCTAAGTATCAAAAATTATGTGGGTCTAATCAATTGAACGCGAGTGTACATACACATCTACACACATACATACATACATATTACATTTTTATCAAATGAGCAGCATTGCCGCTTTTGGTTATTTGTAACAAAAATTTGTTACTTTTTTCTTCAATGTGACATGCAAAGTATATTAATACAAGTACGCTCACTTCGTCTGGTTAACATCAGCTGATTTCTACTAAATTGTCAAATTATTTTAAGTGCGCCAAGATAGCGTCGAAAAAATAGCGTCGATTTTGGGAATAAGAAACCGGGAAAAAATGGGGGAAATTTATGGGTATTTTCACATTATGTTACTTCGATTTAAGGAACTAAAATCGTTGCTGGATTTTTCCCCGGAGCATAGTAGTTCCGACAGCCCATTTGTAAAAGGGACATGAAAATAGACACTTTAATGGACAAAATGCGCCATTCGTGCCAAAAATCTGCAGAGCCGTTCCCGAGTAAAGTGGGTTTTTCCAAATTGGCCAAAAAAATCGTTGCTGGATTTTTCCCAGGAGCAAAGTAGTTCCGACAGCCCATTTGTAAAAGGGACATGAAAATAGACAGTTTAATGGACAAAATGCGCCATTCGTGCCAAAAATCTGCAGAGCCGTTCCCGAGTAAAGTGGGTTTTTCCAAATTGGCCAAAAAAATCGTTGCTGGATTTTTCCCAGGAGCAAAGTAGTTCCGACAGCCCATTTGTAAAAGGGACATGAAAATAGACAGTTTAATGGGCAAAACGCGCCATTCGTGCCAAAAATCTGCAGAGCCGTTCCCGAGAAAAGTGGGTTTTTCCAAAATGGCCAAAAAAATCGTTGCTGGATTTTTCCCAGGAGCAAAGTAGTTCCGACAGCCCATTTGTAAAAGGAACATGAAAATAGACACTTTAATGGACAAAATGCGCCATTCGTGCCAAAAATCTGCAGAGCCGTTCCCGAGAAAAGTGGGTTTTTCCAAAATGGCCAAAAAAATCGTTGCTGGATTTTTCCCAGGAGCAAAGTAGTTCCGACAGCCCATTTGTAAAAGGAAACTGAAAATAGACACTTTAATGGACAAAATGCGCCATTCGTGCCAAAAATCTGCAGAGCCGTTCCCGAGAAAAGTGGGTTTTTCCAAAATGGCCAAAAAAATCGTTGCTGGATTTTTCCCAGGAGCAGAGTAGTTCCGACAGCCCATTTGTAAAAGGAACATGAAAATAGACACTTTAATGGACAAAATGCGCCATTCGTGCCAAAAATCTGCAGAGCCGTTCCCGAGAAAAGTGGGTTTTTCCAAAATGGCCAAAAAAATCGTTGCTGGATTTTTCCCAGGAGCAAAGTAGTTCCGACAGCCCATTTGTAAAAGGAACATGAAAATAGACACTTTAATGGACAAAATGCGCCATTCGTGCCAAAAATCTGCAGAGCCGTTCCCGAGAAAAGTGGGTTTTTCCAAAATGGCCAAAAAAATCGTTGCTGGATTTTTCCCAGGAGCAAAGTAGTTCCGACAGCCCATTTGTAAAAGGGACATGAAAATAGACACTTTAATGGACAAAATGCGCCATTCGTGCCAAAAATCTGCAGAGCCGTTCCCGAGAAAAGTGGGTTTTTCCAAAATGGCCAAAAAAATCGTTGCTGGATTTTTCCCAGGAGCAAAGTAGTTTCGACAGCCCATTTGTAAAAGGAACATGAAAATAGACACTTTAATGGACAAAATGCGCCATTCGTGCCAAAAATCTGCAGAGCCGTTCCCGAGAAAAGTGGGGTTTTCCAAAATGGCCAAAATAATCGTTGCTGGATTTTTCCCAGGAGCAGAGTAGTTCCGACAGCCCATTTGTAAAAGGAACATGAAAATAGACACTTTAATGGACAAAATGCGCCATTCGTGCCAAAAATCTGCAGAGCCGTTCCCGAGAAAAGTGGGTTTTTCCAAAATGGCCAAAAAAATCGTTGCTGGATTTTTCCCAGGAGCAAAGTAGTTCCGACAGCCCATTTGTAAAAGGAACATGAAAATAGACACTTTAATGGACAAAATGCGCCATTCGTGCCAAAAATCTGCAGAGCCGTTCCCGAGAAAAGTGGGTTTTTCCAAAATGGCCAAAAAAATCGTTGCTGGATTTTTCCCAGGAGCAAAGTAGTTCCGACAGCCCATTTGTAAAAGGAACATGAAAATAAACACTTTAATGGACAAAATGCGCCATTCGTGCCAAAAATCTGCAGAGCCGTTCCCGAGAAAAGTGGGTTTTTCCAAAATGGCAAAAAAAATCGTTGCTGGATTTTTCCCAGGAGCAAAGTAGTTCCGACAGCCCATTTGTAAAAGGAACGTGAAAATAGACACTTTAATGGACAAAATGCGCCATTCGTGCCAAAAATCTGCAGAGCCGTTCCCGAGAAAAGTGGGTTTTTCCAAAATGGCCAAAAAAATCGTTGCTGGATTTTTCCCAGGAGCAAAGTAGTTCCGACAGCCCATTTGTAAAAGGAACATGAAAATAGACACTTTAATGGACAAAATGCGCCATTCGTGCCAAAAATCTGCAGAGCCGTTCCCGAGAAAAGTGGGTTTTTCCAAAATGGCCAAAAAAATCGTTGCTGGATTTTTCCCAGGAGCAGAGTAGTTCCGACAGCCCATTTGTAAAAGGAACATGAAAATAGACACTTTAGTGGACAAAATGCGCCATTCGTGCCAAAAATCTGCAGAGCCGTTCCCGAGAAAAGTGGGTTTTTCCAAAATGGCCAAAAAAATCGTTGCTGGATTTTTCCCAGGAGCAAAGTAGTTCCGACAGCCCATTTGTAAAAGAAACATGAAAATAGACACTTTAATGGACAAAATGCGCCATTCGTGCCAAAAATCTGCAGAGCCGTTCCCGAGAAAAGTGGGTTTTTCCAAAATGGCCAAAAAAATCGTTGCTGGATTTTTCCCAGGAGCAAAGTAGTTCCGACAGCCCATTTGTAAAAGGGACATGAAAATAGACACTTTAATGGACAAAATGCGCCATTCGTGCCAAAAATCTGCAGAGCCGTTCCCGAGAAAAGTGGGTTTTTCCAAAATGGTCAAAAAAATCGTTGCTGGCAAATTATCTCAAATGACTTATAGTATGTTTCCACCGGCATGATTTCGATAAATCATGGTGATTTGAACAAATCATGCTGATTTATACATGATTTACCATACATTTTGCATACCACCAAATTACCTCAAAGTAGGTGATTTATTTTATATTACGTCGAAAATACTCTTTTTCGAACTATATTTATCTACGCAACCCTGCTTTGCTTTTAAAATTACAAACTTTATCCCTGGGTCATCAATCAATTGCCGTGAGCCGTGAGCCCTAAAGCTGAATTCAGCCATTGTGTTCGAACAAAATTTTTGTCCGGACAAAATTTATTTTATATATAATTTGACGTCGCTCTCAAGAAGAGAACGTCAAATTACATATAAAAAATATTTTGTCCAGACAAAAATATTTTTGACAAGCATTAATAAGTTTTTTGTTGTACTTTTATAGTATGGTTATAGTATGTTTCCACCAACTTTAAATTACGTAGATTTAGGTAAATACCTTCGAAGGGTTTACACCGAGCTTGTGAGTGATTTGGTGTTCGAATTTTCGTAGTCAAATGAAGCACTAAGTTTATAAGGTGTGCGCAGCAGCTGTAATTAAATTTTTTCCATATATTGTTTGACATTTAAAATTAATTAAATTTTCTTTAATGTCATTATTTCGAAATTGTCAATCACAATTGATTGATGACCCAGGGATAAAGTTTGTAATTTTAAAAGCAAAGCAGGGTTGCGTAGATAAATATAGTTCGAAAAAGAGTATTTTCGACGTAATATAAAATAAATCACCTACTTTGTGGTAATTTGGTGGTATGCAAAATGTATGGTAAATCATGTATAAATCAGCATGATTTGTTCAAATCACCATGATTTATCGAAATCATGCCGGTGGAAACATACTATAAGTCATTTGAGATAATTTGCCAATATGAAAAATATATGGAAACTCCATCGCAAATTACCGCATTTGGGCAAATCAAATATTTTATTTCAAATTACGTTTATGGAAGAGCACTATTACTTTTCAATATCAATTTTGACATATTACTTTTCAATATCACTATTACTTTTCAATATCAATTTTGACATATGTCATGTTAAAAAATTATCAAGTATAGACATAGAAAAAAGCACAAAACACAAAACAATATTTTTGCATATGTATTGTTCATATTATTGTCGTTTTCACCTATAATATGCAATAAATAATTCAATATTTTCAAATATTCCTTATTTATGCTATGCTGCCATCTATAAATTAATTTGACTTACTGGCAAACCCTTTCATATCCTTGAGCTTCGCTATACATAACCATATTAAGCAAAAGTCATTACAACGTCTGCGAGGTTCGATATATATCATACCATAGTCATTATAATGTTTGCTCTACTGAGCATCATTATTATGGAAAAATGCAAAAAAGGCGGGAAAAACTTTCAGCATTTTCGGCCATTTTGGATGAACCCACTTTTTCCATTTTGTCCCTTAAAGTGTCTTCCCATTTTCTCCCTTAAACTATCCATTTTCATGTCCCATTGATATATAGGTGGTCGGAACTACTCTGCTCCTGGGAAAAATCCAGCAACGATTTTTTTGGCCACTTTTCTCGGGAACGGCTCTGCAGATTTTTGGCACGAATGGCGCATTTTGTCCATCAAAGTATCGATTTTCATGTTCCATAGATGAATAGGCGGTCGGAACTACTATGCTCCTGGGAAAAATCCAGCAACGATTTTAGTTCCTTAACATAATGTGAAAATACCCATAAATTTCCCCCACTTTTTCCCGGTTTTTTATTCCCAAAATCGACGCTATCTTGGCACACGTAATTATTTTTAATTCCTTTTTCCAGTTTATACCCAGCAAACATATAATACATTCTTTGAAACAAATTGTTTTTAAAATATATAAATTTATTTTATTTGAGTATAAATAATTCGGATAATATCCATTTAATTTATAATCGCCTCGCCATATCTGGTAATTTTTCTCTTTATATACCGTCAAATTAAATGCAAGCAGACGTAACTACACTTTTATTTTTTTACAGGAGAAACAAACAACTAAAACTTTAACCTTAAGACCCATCACACTTGCAATAAATTGGTGCAATTTTTCATATTGTACAATAATATTGCCATTGTGTATTTCATATTAGAAGGCTTTTGATTTTTTTGCAGAATCAAGAAAATTGTTTCGTTTTTCGCTGTCAAAAAATTTAACAATATTTTCTTTGAAATTATTGTGCCATTTATTGCATAGTATAGGTCAAAACGACATTAATATGTTCAATAATATATTCAATAATATTGTATAGTGGATGGCACGCTTTATAAGATTTTTCTATATGATGGATTTTTTTTTACAAACGTAAGAATTTGTAGCATAGTTTAAGGGCTACTATTAGGGCTAATATTAGGTACATGTAAAACTTTTCGTAGGAAATAATCAATGATATGCTCGACATCTTTCACAATTTTGAAGCCTAGTTCGTCTTTATGTATACTGCCGTTAGCCTTTAATTAAATGTGTGGATAGTGTTGTGCTTTGAAACTTGATAAAGAGTTTGACTTTAAGTAATTCTAAGTTAAATATGAAACCCGCATTTTTGTTGGGTATATGGTGCTTACATTTGTGTGTATTTTTTTAGCAATTTAAATTGCTTATAACCCCGAAGATAATGAAGGGATTTTTGTATTTCTTGCGATTTCCAATTCTGTCAATTAACATGATCCATCAGTATACTTTTAATAAAAATCTGCACCATATTTTACGCGTAAAAATTGTCCATAAAATATAATTAAAAAATTTACAAATGTTAACCCTTTTATAACCCTTTTGTTAACCCTTTTAAAACGACTTCTTGTTAAATACAAATATTTTAATTTCAGTATTTGCCCTTTACCATCTTCAACATCAAGAAAACTACTTTAACAGCATCGCAAATATACATATTATATATTAGCACTACTTTGGTAAAGCATTTATCTTCAATGGTCACAAAGTTTGTTAAACAAACATAGAAATTACATTTAAATTGTATGCTTCTCTTCTTAAGAAACCCTCAAGTACGTATTGGTACTTTTTGGTAATTATATAATATACATATAATGTATTTCAACAATTTGAACTTAATTTTGTATTTTTATTGGTATATTAAGATGTGTATACTATGGTGCACAGGGGTAATGAAAGGGTTAATCAAAATTTTTTTATTTTCTTCTTTATATAGTTTTTGACAATTCAGTAGAAAATACAAACACAAAATGCCTGTTGTTTTTGTTGTTGTAGATGTGAGCGTACTTGTATTAATATACTTTGGTGACATGTGTACTTTTTTTTCTCATTTTCGTTATTTTTTGGCAAAAAAGAAATATTTCAAAGGCTTTTTTCAGAGACCTAACCATTATAAGAAATATGTAAAAAAGTTAAGACATACATAACTGTTAAAATATTGGAAGTATTGTATATCGTCTTTTTTTAACATAAACATATTAGTTCAGCCCCCTTATTCCGTAATTCGCTAAAGGTAAAGCTAAATCTCCATCGCTAAAATGCTAAACATATACAAAATAAAATTTTTTGGCGATGACATAAAACTCTACCATTTCGCCGGATTCAATTTTTAAGACATTGCCTAATTTGGCAATACACGTTGCAAAATTGTATTCGTAGCCAAAAATTGATAAATCGACTTTATAGATTTTTAGCGATAGAGATTTAGCTTCAGCTAGTTACAGAATAGCGGACAGGATCCACAGTACATTTTTTACAATTGATCACTATTAAGCTAATTTTCCGCGAATAGCTTAATTTTGATGATACGCCCAACTTTTCTTCTTACAAAAATTTCGATTGTGGTAGAGAACAGTGGTATCAGGAATAAATTATGTCGATTTCATGATTGGCAAAAATTCATTACTAACTGGGTTTTTTTGTGTTAAATCTCATGATAATTGTCCTATAAAATGTATGGTTTGATAAATGGAGTCCCCTTCTTCCAACATGTATCGATAACAAGGTCATCAAAAATGATTACTAACCAGCTGATTTTTTTCTGTTGGTTAGTTTATATTTATATAATTTAACAGCTACATTGTCCTACAAATTGCGTTGTACGTTATGCTAGCCCTACGCTCAAAAGTTGTACAACAGATCCCTGATGTAAAAATAATTACTATCAATCTGAATCTTCGTGAATAGCTTCGTTTCGGTGAGACGCCCAACAAAGTCCTCTACGAAAATTCTTAATTGTGATACAGAACAGTGGTATCAGGGATAAATTATGTCGATTTGATGATTGTCAAAAATTCATTACTAACTGGGTTTTTTTATCTCAAGGTAATTATGGGAATTATTCGAAAAAAAAATGTGTCCTACAAAATGTATGGTTTGATCAAAGAAGTCCCCTCCTTCCAACATGTATCGATAACAAGGTCATCAAAAATGATTACTAACCAGATGATTTATTTTCTGTTGCTTAGTTTATACTTATATAATTTAACGGTGACATTGTCCTACAAATTGCGTAATACGTTATGCCGGTCCTACGCTCAAAAGTTGTACTACAGATCCCTGATGTGAAAATATGAAATATGAATCTGCATGAATAGGTTCATTTCAAAAAACGTACAGGAAAATATATTAGTGTATATTAGAGTGGGCCAAAAATATTGACTTTTGTTTTTTTTAAGTATATCGAAAATATTATTTGGGATGAAAAAAAAGAATAATTTTCAAAATTAGAGCGCTTTATATTAATATTAAGAGGTCTACCATCGCAATTTTAAATTGTTTTTGTCTATGCTAGTTTTTGACTTTTGCCTCCCAAACCATCAACCCAAACGGAATTTACCTGAACATATCTTGAAGGAAAGTATATTCTCTATGAAAAATCTCCTACTGAAATTTTTCGTCAGATGAACCGTTTTCTTATAACCATGCCCCCAACCTTGGTATGATTTTACAATTTGATTTTTAAACTTTCAAATTTTGTAATTCATGTAAAAATTAATTTCTGAAAAAGCCAATAACTATTCTTAAAGGAAATTAAATTCTCTACAAAAAAGGTTTAGTAACATTTTTAGCTTCAAGATATGTTCAGGTCAATTCTGTTTGGGTTGATGGTTTGGGAGTCAAAAGTCAAAAACTTGCATAGACAAAAAAAAATTAAAGATTGCGATGATAGACCTCTTAATATTGATATAAAGCGCTCTAATTTTGACAATAGTTCCTAAATAATATTTTCGATATACTTAAAAAAAGAACAAGTAAATTTTTTTGGCCCACTCTAGTGTATATGTGTGAGTGCTTATTAAAGTAAATGAAAAGCGATGTTTTTGATTAAATTTTTGTGATTTTATATATTTAAATGTGTGTTTAATTGTTTTATAAATAAAAATGTCTGTGAAAATTTTTAAATGCAAAAGTAGTGCATGGTAACTCGGTGAGCATTTGCATAAAATGAAATCTTATAGAAAAAGTAAAATTACGTCTTCCCCTAGCATGAGATTAAGAGAAAAATCTAAATTTTGTTTTTATTATTCTGCCGACGTTTTCTCTTAAAGTTAATGTCTCGTGAAGACGCTGTGTTAGACTTGCCGGCTAAAAATGTCGCAAATCCTGCAGAAGCAGACATTCATTTAGTTGATGGATTTTATTTATTACATACATTAAAGAACCTTCCAAACAATTATGGTAAAATCTCAAAGCATATATTAAAAATACTTACATATAATAGAAAAGAAGTTCATATAATATTTGACAAGTACAAAAAACCTAGTATTAAAGATTTTGAGCATGATCTGAGAGGTGAAGAGGGCACGCAATACGACGTTATACGTAAAGACAATAATCGTCTAACAGATTTGTGCAAATTATTGAGGAGTAACAATTCAAAGAAAAATTTGTTGAATTTTTAATTGGACAAGAGACGAGTTTATTACATTAATTACAGGAAAGACAATTAAACGTAACTATGATCAATGTTACACTTATGAGGTGTCTAGTGAAAATAAAATAAAAAGAGCCATTGATTATAACCTCTCATGTTATCACGAAGAAGCTGACACTAAAATTGTGTACCACATTTGTCAATTTAATACAAACTATCGCTTATTATACAGATTCTGATATACCAATAATAATGTTGTAAAATTTTAAGTACTTAAAAGATGAAATTCAAATAATTATCAATTTAAGCTCAAGTAGAAAAATGTACTTAAACATAAATTAAATTTATGCCAAGCTTGTCTTGTTCACTGGCTATTTGCCCTATTTTTACTGGAAACGATTATAATCCTGCTTTCTTTCGCAAAGGAAAAAGAGGCCTTTTAGTATTGTGAAGAAAAATAAAAATTTTCAAGAGGCTTTCGTTCAACTCCTACAAAATGAACATACATCAGCATTAACAAGATCGAATGCGGTAGTAAGAACTATTGAAGAGTATGTATGCAGGATGTACTCATTACAAAAAGGGTACAAATCGAAAAATTATCATGAAGAAGTTTGAAAAAAAAATTTAGGATATGATCCTTCTACCTTGCCACAAAAAAAAAGAATTGTTGCAACAAATTAAAAGAACGGCATTTATATCAAATGTATGGTGTAATCAGTGATGTTATATATAGGGCAAAATCCCTATTCGTAGGGATTTTTGTCTAAAAAAATGACCGTAGGGAAAAAAGGACAGATTTTTTCAAATCATTAAAATGTAGGGATTTTTAAAAATTCTAGTTTTTTCGTTATTTTATTACAGCATTTTTAGATTTTTGCCGATTTTGGTCCATTATGGCTTACAATTTTTGTAATTGCATGACATATTCAATAAAACTATGGACTTGTTTTATTATTTGTGGTACACAAAACTTACGAAATGACAAAAATGTGTTAAAAAATCAAAGCCAATTAGCCAATATTCGACGAGTAATTTAGTAGATATATAACTCGTTTTATTCGAAGAAGCCTTTGAGTCTGTGTGGCGCTTTAACGACGGCTGTGCATCGAAAAACACAAATGTACCGTCGTTATCTGGACAATGACCGAAAAGATTTTTTCTTGTTTACACATGCTAATTACTAATACCTTTAAAACATGCCTTGGAAAATTTTATGCTTTCCAAAAATAAAAGTTTGTAAAACAGTGCAATTCATATAAAACTGTATATCTTTTTATGTGATTCCCGATAAAAAGGGAATTTGTCTTCCGAAGGTCGCAAGTTAATTACAGTTCCTAAAATTGGATAAAATATTGAAAACTATAATATTTTTACCTCGAAAATCTAAAAATTTGTATAACAACTTTAAATAAATTTTATATATCAATGGCTTAACATAAAAAGGCGTATCTCGATTTTTTCAAAATCGCGTTTTTAACGTTTTCTAGTACTCAACGTGTCATTACATCCTTCTTAAGGAACTAAGAAAGTTGCAGCTCAGTATTTTTCTTTCTCCTGCAAAATATCGAAAATTCGAGACAGGATTTTTTCGTATTAAGCCATATATGTGCGTATATGTACTTTAAACACAAAGGGGCTTATTTGCATTCACATATTATCATTTAAAACTTGTAGGGATTTTTGTCAAGATAATTTTTTTATGCGCGCAGGGAAAAGTAGGGATTTTTTTCGGGCTGCGTAAAGACTTTTCATGTGTAATGCACACATGCGATGCCCTACAGAAAAATTGCCAGAAAATCATGGATGACAATAATTGATGGCAAATATGAATTTTACTGGTTTGATGGTCCCCAAAGTCCATCTTTTGAGGAATTGAAAACTTACTTACAAGGTACGCTGTTAATACTATTGTTACTTATTGATTGATTATTCATCAATTTATTTTATTTTTTTATGTTATTGCAGAGTGAGATGTCACGGATGAGGAAAATGAAGGAGATGAAGATGAGAGTGATGGTAGTAGCGAAGATGATGAAGCTTTGTCAGACGAATTTGATGAAGATTAAGTCCATTTTTTAAGATTAAGTCCATTTTTTAATATAAATACATGAATGTGTACTGCTCCAAAAAACTTGGGCAAAATAAACATTCAATAAATCCCAGCATTGAGAATATCGATGATATTCCACGCTGGTAAGACCGAAATGGAAAAAGCTTAAAATAGTTGAACATGCTAAGAGAAGACAGTTAGTGAAGTTCCGAACATTTAGAAAAAGTTCAATAATGTGCGACTCACCACAAGATGGCGACAGTCTGCTAATTGAGCTTACTAATATTAGTAGGATTTTCGCTACAGTGTTATTGCCACTGTCAGTGGTAGTGTGGACAAAGGACTCTGATGAGTAGATTTGGTGGTCACGAAACAGCTGTCAGTTCAACCTTCCGTACAGCCAAATTTTTCTTAGAATGTTCAATATTTATATGCTTTAGAATTTCTTTCTTAAATATATATAATTTGATCGAAAGATTAAATTAAAAATGAACTTAAGCCAAACTAATTAAATAACTTTGGATAAATACATATATTTACCTCATATATCGGAAAATAAAGTGATTTAAACTTAGAAAAAGGTGCTTTTACCTTATGTTATGGTACGAATAAGGAAAAAAATTACAATTCTTGTCGGACTAAGGATAACTACCTGTTGTTTTGTAGGACACTGTTCCATTTGGATAGAAAAAACACTAACCCATTACGTAATATTTTTGTCGTACAGTTAGTAATGAGAAAAATGGTCTTGTGGTATGAACAAATTTTGAGCGTAGGACCGCTATAACGTACCACGCAATTTGTAGGACAATGTCACCGTTAAATTATACAAGTATAAACTAACCAACAGAAAAAAATCAGCTGGTTAGT
>OY101452.1:12443938-12700593 GCA_956483635.1 Panzeria rudis | reverse complement strand
GTATGTATGTATGTATGTATGTATGTATGTATGTATGTATGTATGTATGTATGTATGTATGTATGTATGTATGTATGTATGTATGTATGTATGTATGTATGTATGTATGTATGTATGTATGTATGTATGTATGTATGTATGTATGTATGTATGTATGTATGTATGTATGTATGTATGTATGTATGTATGTATGTATGTATGTATGTATGTATGTATGTATGTATGTATGTATATATGTATGTATGTATGTATGTATGTATGTATGTATGTATGTATGTATGTATGTATGTATGTATGTATGTATGTATGTATGTATGTATGTATGTATGTATGTATGTATGTATGTATGTATGTATGTATGTATGTATGTATGTATGTATGTATGTATGTATGTATGTATGTATGTATGTATGTATGTATGTATGTATGTGAGTTCCTTTGCGGCACTATAGAAACCGAACGCGGAGGCCGATTTTGATGATTCTTACGTCAATCGATTTTTCTTAATTTCGGAAGTGTCACTAAAGATATGACTATATTCAAAATTCAATATGGCGGCCAACAGACGCCATTTTGTGAATACGAAAATAATAAAAGTCGACGAACAGTATCAAAATTGGTATCATTCGACAGGTATTTGAAAATCATCTTTAGGTTTCTCTTATGATTTTTAATTTCGAATGACCATTTAGGATCTGTGACGGTTTAAAGTTGTTTTCTTTTATTTTTTTACGCATTCGGGTTTTTTTTTAATTTTTTAAATTTATGTCTTGTTTAATTACTTGAATCAATTAATATAATTGTCCATAGTTTTTAACATAAAAGTTTATGGTAGTGCATTGTGCCTTACATTAATGTAACTACACAGAAAAAATTATCATAGATTTTTATTTTAACACACATGTCTTTGAATTTGTTTTGAATATGTATTATTTTTTTCTTTGGTTTTTAAATATTCCAATACAAAATTTTGGTAGAGAAAAAAAATTCCATTTTTTCTTATTAAATATTTACGAATTTTGGGATAGGTCCGTAAAATAAATATTTGAATTATGAATTTAGTAATATAATACGAATTGTAATAATATATTCTGTTCATGTGAACTTTCTCTGATTAAAGTATTTCGAATTTTGGAATATACTTCTTTATTCTCCATATTTGGCTAGTTCTTATAAAGTAAACACTTTTCCGTTTTAGCGACTTTTAAGTATAATGCAAGGTACACACTATCGAACTTGTCAAAATTCATCGGCCTTGACTGATAGTGACAAAACTATCATTCATTTTGGGTGCTAAAACCGTCATTCAAAAAATATTTTACTGGAAAACATGGAAAGTACGAAAATTGATCGCGCTTCGTACATATATTTGCCGCTTTGACGTATACTATGCAATAAATGGCATAATACTTTCAAACAAAATAATGCAGAATTTTTCTGACATTAAAATAGTAGAGATAACACTCAACAATGTCACCAATACATTACACAATCCCTGATTGTGTAATGAAAATCATGCCTTTTGATTATGGCCAATATATTGATAGGCTTTCTAATATGACGTACACATTACATAATGAAAAATTTAACAATTATATTGCAAGTGTGCGGTGCATTAATCTTTTTACAGTGTATGGAGAAATAATGTTTCAATTCCGTTCTTTCATAGAGAGTCCAACATCTGGCAACGCAAAATAGTTGTCAAAATATTGATAAAAAAATTCATAATGGCGACCATAGTTCGTAATCAAAATATAAACAAATAAAAATTAAATAAAATAAAAGTACATAAAAGTACATAAAATAAAAGTACATAAAATTATTTGATTATGAAAAAAAAAATTTTCATTTGTATGCCGAAAAGTCTGTTCTAATGCAAAGCATTGGGATCGTCGGTACCTATTAAAAAGGAGGAGGAATGTGTTAAAATTGGCACCATCTACAAATATCAGGCACATAAACCTAGCATAATAAAAGAAATCTCTGAAGAAAACCAATTGACACCACAACCGCCGCGGGAAAACTACTATGATTTTGAAGATAAAGTAATATTGGACTGCAACGAGTTCGCTTGCATGGCAAGGTAAAATCTGATGAAATGGCCACAGGTATTACTTGCGCTGCCATGGGTATATAATTTCATAATGGAGGTAAATAATGAAAATTTGCAGTTGTTAGCCGATCCTAACATAAGACCGGGTAAGTTTTCTGTATTTAATGTGCTGATTGTATGAAACTATAAATGTTTTACTTTTTCTGCATTTCAGCTGAAAACGCAATTGTGCTGTTTTGGATAAGGCTGATGTAGACATGCTTATAATCGTAATTGGGCAATAAATGTTTGGAAGACATGTGTGTAAATTTTTATGAACTTTCATCAATCCGGTTAGAAATTAAAATATTTTTGTTTTGTGCTCCATTAGCCATTGAGTAACTTGGTATTGTGATGGAATTTTCTACTTTTTATTGAAAATAAACGGATAAATGTTATTAGAAAAGATATTTACATGGAATAAAAAGTTAATCAGGTATGTGATGGAAAACGATTTCGAAAACGATCGAAAAGGTGTTTTTTTAAACAATATTTCTTTATTAAAAAGAACTTTACCACAAATATAAACATATTTCCTTGTTAAATATAATTTTATCACAAAAATTATAAAAATTGGATGGAAAGTGTATTAAAAATTACCTTTAAAAGTATTTCTGTTTCAAAATCGTTTTCCATCACATACCTGACTGGTGATGAAACTTGGTATTTTACTTGATTTCTGATTTTAATTTTTTTACAAAAAAATAAATTTTCTTAAAAAAAATTTACCAAAATTGATGATATCGAGCACAATGAATGCTGGATTTCGCGATATATGTGATTTTTTCAAAGCTTTTGACTTTCTTGCATTTTTTGGGACTTTTAATAAGATTTTAAAACGATTGTTTTGAAAAGGTGTGATAAATTCCGACCAATCTTTTCAGTTAGTTTTGAGCTAATCTCAAACTACTAACTTTCAAAAAGCTCACTAGAAGATAAAATATAAGCAATGCAATCCAACTGTGAAGAGAAATGTATTAAAAATGGTTGAAAAAACAAAAACAAAATTAAAAATTATTGACAAAACGACTATAGCAATTTATTGCATTTTTAGGGACTTTTAATACGATTTTAAAACGATAGTAGAATTCCCTTAGAAATCTTTTTGTAGAATAGTTTAACCGCCTATCTCGTCAATTTATGGATCTTTTTTGTCCATTCCTTGAAAAGGCAAAATTTTGCCCACAAAACAGGAATAAGCAAAAAAGACGCATAAGTTGAAGAGTTAGAGGGTTAATATAGTTTACAAAAAGATTTCTAAGGGATTTCTATTGTAGGTCTCTGAACACATGGAGGCTAAAAATTTAACTTGAAAGCCAGAACTATACTCTTCAATTTATGGGTATTTTTTGTCCATTCCTTGAAAAGGCAAAATTTTGTCCTTAAAACAGGAATGGGCAAAAAAGACGCATAAATTGAAGAGTTAGAAGGTTAATATATTTAACAAAAATCTTTCTAGAGAATTCTACTGTAGGTCTCTGAACATATGGAAGCTAAAAATTTAACTTGAAAGCCAGAATTATGTCGAATCCAAATTTATTATGTCATTATAAAACCAACCCTTAAATAAATTTAAATTCGACATAATTCTGGCTTTCAAGTGAAATTTTTAGCTGCCATATGTTCTGAGAATTCTCTTAAAAATCTTTTTGTAAAATATATTAACACTCTAACTATTCAATTTATGGGTCTTTTTTGTCCATTCCTTGAAAAGGCAAAATTTTGCCTTTAAAACAGGAATGGGCAAAAAAGACGCATGAATTGAAGAGTTAGAAGGTTAATATATTTTACAAAAATATTTTCTAGAGAATTCTACTGTAGGTCTCAGAACATATGGAAGCTAATAATTTATCTTGAAAGCTAGAATTATGTCGAATCCAAATTTATTATGTCATTATATAAACATTATAAAACCAACCCTTAAATAAATTTAACTTCGACATAATTCTGGCTTTCAAGTGAAATTTTTAGCTTCCATGTGTTCAGAGACCTACAGTAGAATTCCCTTAGAAATCTTTTTGTAAAATATATTAACCCTCTAACTCTTCACTTTATGGGTCTTTTTGTCCATTCCTTGAAAAGGCAAAATTTTGCCCTTAAAACAGGAATGGGCAAAAAAGACGCATAAATTGAAGAGTTAGAGGGTTAATATATTTTACAAAAAGATTTCTAAGGGATTTCTTTTGTAGGTCTCTGAACACATGGAAGCTAAAAATTTAACTTGAAAGCCAGAATTATGTCGAATCCAAATTTATTATGTCATTATATAAACATTATAAAACCAACCCTTAAATAGAGTTGGCTATCTATTTTTTAATTCATTTTGTGGGCTTTGGTTTGCTTAGTCACAGTCCATAGCGAGAGGGGAATACATAGGGTATATATATTTCTATTTCATCACTCTCACACAAAAAAAATTTTGCAGCAGCAATAGTTGATAAGTATGGACTAGGACTTAAGAATAAATAAAATCACAAAAAACTTTCACACTTTATTATATTTCTCCCCTCGACTATTTTTGTACAGAAAATCGCGTCTCTTTTTAAATTAGTTTTCTGGCCCTGAAAAGGGCCTTTTATTGTTGAATAATATCAGTCATTATTAGGTATATGATGGAAATCGATTTTCAAAACGAAGACAATTTTAAAAGCCCATTTTAATACACTTCTGATCCAATTTTTATAATTTTTGGTAGATTTTATGTTATCGCTGGTCTGAAAGTAAATAGTAAAATTATAAAAATTATAGGTGAAACGCAATAATTTATAATTCATATATAATGCTCTCACATCATTACGAAATTAAGTAGAAGTTACTGTGATAAAATAAATTAATGCATTCGTGCAGATCTTTAGTATAAAGCAATGTTTCTATTGTTTTGTGCATACTAAAGTTCTGCATAAATGCCTTATATTATTTTAGCACAGTGACTTCTACCTAATACAGTGAAAGTATTCAATGTGTACAAAACAAGATAATTGATTATTATCTGAAACGTGTAGGTTTCCACACTACCATTGAGGTACTGCACTCAGTGCGTTGCCAGTTATTTTGAATGGCTGGCTCCCCAATAGGCATACACCATTTTATGGATATATAATACAAAGTTATAATTATATTTTTATGTCATCATTATAAACTTTTTTATCTTGCCATCATTTGATCAAATTTCTTATTGTATTTCATGCATAAAGCCATAATAATATTTTTACATTTTTTTAAGCCATCATATTGTATTTCTTTTTTATTCTCATATATTTAAAGCCATTATTTAATCAAATTTCTTATTGTATTTCGTGCATAATACAAATATATTTTATTTTTTATTCTTTTTAAGCCATTATTTGATTTGATTTGATTATTTCTCTTTGTTTTTTACTCTTTTGTTTCTTTAAGCCATTATTTGTTCGTTTTCTTGTTATACTTCATGCATAATACAAATTTCTAGACTACGTTACTAATACTACATTCTACAAATATATTCTACTAATGGAAATTTTTATGGCTTTTCTTTGAAGCCACTTTATTTGTGGCTTTTTATGGCATGAAGTCACTTTATTTGTGCCTTTTTGGCATTTTCTTAGTGGCTTTTTTATGGCTTTTCTTTTGATTTTATTACTTTGAATTATTTATCCATATATGTTGTACTATGTACATTTGTACAATTTTTTGCTATATTTTTTTGTTTTTATTTTAAAATTTTATTTTTACATACTTTACATGTATTAAGACAATCATTATATATATTTTTACACATGTTTTACAAACTCTATATTCACAAGAGTGAATATATTCCAAAAGCGTCGCAGGAAAAAAGTAATAATATGAAAATGTAGCTCTCTTTAAGCCCTTTCAGATGGTATGACTCTTTTTGTAATGGGTTACCAGGTTTCCGAGTTATGGCTCGATAACCGATTATGAGGTGGCTCCGATACGGTTTTTTCAAAATTTTGCTTTACCAAAAGCGTCGCAGGAAAAAAGTAATAAAATGACAATGTAGCTCTCTTTAAGCCCTTTCAGATGGTATGACTCTTTTTGTAATGGGTTACCAGGTTTCCGAGTTATGGCTCGATAACCGATTATGAGGTGGCTCCGATACGGTTTTTTCAAAATTTTGCTCTACCAAAAGAGTCGTAGAAAAAAAATAATAATCAGAAAATGTAGCTCTCTTTAAGCCCTTTCAGATGGTATGACTCTTTTTGTAATGGGTTGCCAGGTTTCCGAGTTATGGCTCGATAACCGATTATGTAAAAAGTAGTGGCTCCGATACGGTTTTTTCAAAATTTTGCTCTACCAAAAGAGTCGTAGGAAAAAAGTAATAATATGAAAATGTAGCTCTCTTTAAGCCCTTTCAGATGGTATGACTCTTTTTGTAATGGGTTGCCAGGTTTCCGAGTTATGGCTCGATAACCGATTATGTAAAAAGTAGTGGCTCCGATACGGTTTTTTCAAAATTTTGCTCTACCAAAAGCGTCGCAGGAAAAAAGTAATAATATCAAAATGTAGCTCTCTTTAAGCCCTTTCAGATGGTATGACTCTTTTTGTAATGGGTTACCAGGTTTCCGAGTTATGGCTCGATAACCAATTATGAGGTGGCTCCGATACGGTTTTTTCAAAATTTTGCTTTACCAAAAGCGTCGCAGGAAAAAAGTAATAATATAAAAATGTAGCTCTCTTTAAGCCCTTTCAGATGGTTTGACTCTTTTTGTAATGGGTTGCCAGGTTTCCGAGTTATGGCTCGATAACTGATTATGATTTGGCTCCGATACGGTTTTTTCAAAATTTTGCTCTACCAAAAGAGTAGTAGGAAAAAAAAATAATGGGAAAATGTAGCTCTCTTTGTAATGGGTTGCCAGGTTCCCGAGTTATAGCTCGATAACCGAATATGAGGTGGCTCCGATACGGTTTTTTCAAAATTTTGCTCTATCAAAAGAGTCGTAGGAAAAAAGTAATAATTTAAAACGTTGCTCTCTTTAAGCCCTTTCATATGGTATGACTCTTTTTGTAATAGGTTGCTAGGTTTCCGAGTTATGGCTTGATAACCGATTATGTAAAAAGAAGTGGCTCCGATGCGGTTTTTTCAAAATTTTGCTCTACCAAAAGCGTCGCAGGAAAAAAGTAATAATATGAAACTGTAGCTCTCCTTAAGCCCTTTCAGATGGAACGACTCTTTTTGTAATGGGTTACCAGGTTTCCAAATTATGGCTCGATAACCGATTATGAGGTGGCTCCGATACGGTTTTTTCAAAATTTTGTTTTACCAAAAGAGTCCTATGAAAAAAGTAATAATGGAAAAATGAAGCTCTCTGTAAGCCCTTTCAGATGGTATGACTCTTTTTGTAATGGGTTGCCAGGTTTCCGAGTTATGGCTAGATAACCGATTATGAGGTGGTTTCGATACGGTTTTTTCAAAATTTTGCTCTACCAAAAGAGTCGTAGGAAAAAAGTAATAATACAAAAATGTAGCTCTCTTTAAGCCCTTTCAGATGGTATGACTGTTTTTGTAATGGGTTGCCAGGTTTCCGAGTTATGGCTCGATAACCGATTATGTAAAAAGTAGTGGCTCCGATACGATTTTTTCAAAATTTTGCTCTACCAAAAGAGTCGTAGGAAAAAAGTAATAATATGAAAATGTAGCTCTCCTTAAGCCCTTACAGATGGTATGACTCTTTTTGTAATGGGTTGCCAGGTTTCCGAGCTATGGCTCGATAACCGATTATGAGGTGGCTCCGATACGGTTTTTTTCAAAATTTTGCTCTACCAAAAGAGTCGTTGGAAAAAAGCAATAATATGAAAATTTAGCTCTCTTTAAGCCCTTTCAGATGGTATGACTCTTTTTGTAATGGGTTACCAGGTTTCCGAGTTATGGCTCGATAACCGATTATGAGGTGGCTCCGTTACGGTTTTTTCAAAATTTTGCTCTACCCAAAGAGTCGTAGAAAAAAAGTAATATAATGAAAATGTAGCTCTCTTTAAGCCCTTTCAGATGGTATGACTCTTTTTGTAATGGGTTGCCAGGTTTCCGAGTTATGGCTCGATAACCGATTATGTAAAAAGTAGTGGCTCTGATACGGTTTTTTCAAAATTTTGCTCTACCAAAAGAGTCGTAGGAAAAAAGTAATAATATAAAATGTAGCTCTCTTTAAGCCCTTTCAGATGGTATGACTCTTTTTGTAATGGGTTGCCAGGTTTCCGAGTTATGGCTCGATAACCGATTATGTAAAAAGTAGTGGCTCCGATGCGGTTTTTTCAAAATTTTGCTCTACCAAAAGAGTCGTAGGAAAAAAAGTAATAATGAGAAAATGTAGCTCTCTTTAAGCCCTTTCAGGTGGTTTGACTCTTTTTGTAATGGGTTACCAGGTTTCCGAGTTATGGCTCGATAACCGATTATGAGGTGGCTCCGATACGGTTTTTTCAAAATTATGCTCTACCAAAAGAGTCGTAAAAAAAAGTAATAATGGGAAAATGTAGCTCTCTTTAAGCCCTTTCAAATAATATGACTGTTTTTGTAATGGGTTGCCAGGTTTCCGAGTTATGGCTCGATAACCGATTATGTGAAAAGTAGTGGCTCCGATACGGTTTTTTCAAAATTTTGCTCTACCAAAAGAGTCGTAGGAAAAAAGTAATAATAGAAAAATGTAGCTCTCTTTAAGCCCTTTCAGATGGTATGACTCTTTTTGTAATGGGTTGCCAGGTTTCCGAGTTATGGCTCGATAACCGATTATGAGGTGGCTCCGATACGGTTTTTTCAAAACTTTGCTTTACCAAAAGCATCGCAGGAAAAAAGTAATAATATAAAAATGTAGCTCTCTTTAAGCCCTTGCAGATGGTATGACTCTTTTTGTAATGGGTTACCAGGTTTCCGAGTTATGGCTCGATAACCGATTATGAGGTGGCTCCGATACGGTTTTTTCAAAATTATGCTCTACCAAAAGAGTCGTCGAAAAAAAGTAATGATGGGAAAATGTAGCTCTCTTTAAGCCCTTTCAGATGGTTTGACTCTTTTTGTAATGGGTTGCCAGGTTTCCGAGTTATGGCTCGATAACCGATTATGAGGTGGCTCCTATACGGTTTTTTCAAAATTATGCTCTACCAAAAGAGTCGTAGAAAAAAAGTAATAATGGTAAAATGTAGCTCTCTTTAAGCCCTTTCAGATGGTTTGACTCTTTTTGTAATGGGTTGCCAGGTTTCCGAGTTATGGCTCGATAACTGATTATGAGGTGGCTCCGATACGGTTTTTTCAAAATTTTGCTCTACCAAAAGAGTAGTAGGAAAAAAAAATAATGGGAAAATGTAGCTCTCTTTATAATGGGTTGCCAGGTTCCCGAGTTATGGCTCGATAACCGAATATGAGGTGGCTCCGATACGGTTTTTTCAAAATTTTGCTCTATCAAAAGAGTCGTAGGAAAAAAGTAATAATTTAAAACGTTGCTCTCTTTAAGCCCTTTCAGATGGTATGACTCTTTTTGTAATAGGTAGCTAGGTTTCCGAGTTATGGCTTGCTAACCGATTATGTAAAAAGTAGTGGCTCCGATGCGGTTTTTTCAAAATTTTGCTCTACCAAAAGCGTCGCAGGAAAAAAGTAATAATATGAAACTGTAGCTCTCTTTAAGCCCTTTCAGATGGTACGACTCTTTTTGTAATGGGTTACCAGGTTTCCGAGTTATGGCTCGATAACCGATTATGAAGTGGCTCCGATACGGTTTTTTCAAAATTTTGCTTTACCAAAAGAGTCCTATGAAAAAAGTAATAATATCAAAATGTAGCTCTCTTTAAGCCCTTTCAGATGGTATGACTCTTTTTGTAATGGGTTGCCAGGTTTCCGAGTTATGGCTAGATAACCGATTATGAGGTGGTTTCGATACGGTTTTTTCAAAATTATGCTCTACCAAAAGAGTCGTAGAAAAAAAGTAATAATGGGAAAATGTAGCTCTCTTTAAGCCCTTTCAGATGGTTTGACTCTTTTTGTAATGGGTTGCCAGGTTTCCGAGTTATGGCTCGATAACTGATTATGAGGTGGCTCCGATACGGTTTTTTCAAAATTTTGCTCTACCAAAAGAGTAGTAGGAAAAAAAAATAATGGGAAAATGTAGCTCTCTTTATAATGGGTTGCCAGGTTCCCGAGTTATGGCTCGATAACCGAATATGAGGTGGCTCCGATACAATTTTTTCAAAATTTTGCTCTACCAAAAGAGTCGTAGGAAAAAAGTAATAATATGAAAATGTAGCTCTCCTTAAGCCCTTACAGATGGTATGACTCTTTTTGTAATGGGTTGCCAGGTTTCCGAGCTATGGCTCGATAACCGATTATGAGGTGGCTCCGATACGGTTTTTTTCAAAATTTTGCTCTACCAAAAGAGTCGTAGGAAAAAAGCAATAATATGAAAATTTAGCTCTCTTTAAGCCCTTTCAGATGGTATGACTCTTTTTGTAATGGGTTACCAGGTTTCCGAGTTATGGCTCGATAACCGATTATGAGGTGGCTCCGTTACGGTTTTTTCAAAATTTTGCTCTACCCAAAGAGTCGTAGAAAAAAGTAATATAATGAAAATGTAGCTCTCTTTAAGCCCTTTCAGATGGTATGACTCTTTTTGTAATGGGTTGCCAGGTTTCCGAGTTATGGCTCGATAACCGATTATGTAAAAAGTAGTGGCTCTGATAC
The DNA here is from genome assembly GCA_956483635.1 of Panzeria rudis. Taxonomy (NCBI): domain Eukaryota; kingdom Metazoa; phylum Arthropoda; class Insecta; order Diptera; family Tachinidae; genus Panzeria; species Panzeria rudis. The sequence goes on along the minus strand of OY101452.1, from coordinate 12,689,839 downwards.
GGTTTTTTCAAAATTTTGCTCTACCAAAAGAGTCGTAGGAAAAAAGTAATAATATGAAACTGTAGCTCTCTTTAAGCCCTTTCAGATGGTACGACTCTTTTTGTAATGGGTTACCAGGTTTCCGAGTTATGGCTCGATAACCGATTATGAAGTGGCTCCGATACGGTTTTTTCAAAATTTTGCTTTACCAAAAGAGTCCTATGAAAAAAGTAATAATATCAAAATGTAGCTCTCTTTAAGCCCTTTCAGATGGTATGACTCTTTTTGTAATGGGTTGCCAGGTTTCCGAGTTATGGCTCGATAACCGATTATGTAAAAAGTAGTGGCTCTGATACGGTTTTTTCAAAATTTTGCTCTACCAAAAGAGTCGTAGGAAAAAAGTAATAATATAAAATGTAGCTCTCTTTAAGCCCTTTCAGATGGTATGACTCTTTTTGTAATGGGTTGCCAGGTTTCCGAGTTATGGCTCGATAACCGATTATGTAAAAAGTAGTGGCTCCGATGCGGTTTTTTCAAAATTTTGCTCTACCAAAAGAGTCGTAGGAAAAAAAGTAATAATGAGAAAATGTAGCTCTCTTTAAGCCCTTTCAGGTGGTTTGACTCTTTTTGTAATGGGTTACCAGGTTTCCGAGTTATGGCTCGATAACCGATTATGAGGTGGCTCCGATACGGTTTTTTCAAAATTATGCTCTACCAAAAGAGTCGTAAAAAAAAGTAATAATGGGAAAATGTAGCTCTCTTTAAGCCCTTTCAGATGGTATGACTCTTTTTGTAATGGGTTGCCAGGTTTCCGAGTTATGGCTCGATAACCGATTATGAGGTGGCTCCGATACGGTTTTTTCAAAACTTTGCTTTACCAAAAGCATCGCAGGAAAAAAGTAATAATATAAAAATGTAGCTCTCTTTAAGCCCTTGCAGATGGTATGACTCTTTTTGTAATGGGTTACCAGGTTTCCGAGTTATGGCTCGATAACCGATTATGAGGTGGCTCCGATACGGTTTTTTCAAAATTATGCTCTACCAAAAGAGTCGTCGAAAAAAAGTAATGATGGGAAAATGTAGCTCTCTTTAAGCCCTTTCAGATGGTTTGACTCTTTTTGTAATGGGTTGCCAGGTTTCCGAGTTATGGCTCGATAACCGATTATGAGGTGGCTCCGATACGGTTTTTTCAAAATTATGCTCTACCAAAAGAGTCGTAGAAAAAAAGTAATAATGGGAAAATGTAGCTCTCTTTAAGCCCTTTCAGATGGTTTGACTCTTTTTGTAATGGGTTGCCAGGTTTCCGAGTTATGGCTCGATAACTGATTATGAGGTGGCTCCGATACGGTTTTTTCAAAATTTTGCTCTACCAAAAGAGTAGTAGGAAAAAAAAATAATGGGAAAATGTAGCTCTCTTTATAATGGGTTGCCAGGTTCCCGAGTTATGGCTCGATAACCGAATATGAGGTGGCTCCGATACGGTTTTTTCAAAATTTTGCTCTATCAAAAGAGTCGTAGGAAAAAAGTAATAATTTAAAACGTTGCTCTCTTTAAGCCCTTTCAGATGGTATGACTCTTTTTGTAATAGGTAGCTAGGTTTCCGAGTTATGGCTTGCTAACCGATTATGTAAAAAGTAGTGGCTCCGATGCGGTTTTTTCAAAATTTTGCTCTACCAAAAGCGTCGCAGGAAAAAAGTAATAATATGAAACTGTAGCTCTCTTTAAGCCCTTTCAGATGGTACGACTCTTTTTGTAATGGGTTACCAGGTTTCCGAGTTATGGCTCGATAACCGATTATGAAGTGGCTCCGATACGGTTTTTTCAAAATTTTGCTTTACCAAAAGAGTCCTATGAAAAAAGTAATAATATCAAAATGTAGCTCTCTTTAAGCCCTTTCAGATGGTATGACTCTTTTTGTAATGGGTTGCCAGGTTTCCGAGTTATGGCTAGATAACCGATTATGAGGTGGTTTCGATACGGTTTTTTCAAAATTATGCTCTACCAAAAGAGTCGTAGAAAAAAAGTAATAATGGGAAAATGTAGCTCTCTTTAAGCCCTTTCAGATGGTTTGACTCTTTTTGTAATGGGTTGCCAGGTTTCCGAGTTATGGCTCGATAACTGATTATGAGGTGGCTCCGATACGGTTTTTTCAAAATTTTGCTCTACCAAAAGAGTAGTAGGAAAAAAAAAATAATGGGAAAATGTAGCTCTCTTTATAATGGGTTGCCAGGTTCCCGAGTTATGGCTCGATAACCGAATATGAGGTGGCTCCGATACAATTTTTTCAAAATTTTGCTCTACCAAAAGAGTCGTAGGAAAAAAGTAATAATATGAAAATGTAGCTCTCCTTAAGCCCTTACAGATGGTATGACTCTTTTTGTAATGGGTTGCCAGGTTTCCGAGCTATGGCTCGATAACCGATTATGAGGTGGCTCCGATACGGTTTTTTTCAAAATTTTGCTCTACCAAAAGAGTCGTAGGAAAAAAGCAATAATATGAAAATTTAGCTCTCTTTAAGCCCTTTCAGATGGTATGACTCTTTTTGTAATGGGTTACCAGGTTTCCGAGTTATGGCTCGATAACCGATTATGAGGTGGCTCCGTTACGGTTTTTTCAAAATTTTGCTCTACCCAAAGAGTCGTAGAAAAAAGTAATATAATGAAAATGTAGCTCTCTTTAAGCCCTTTCAGATGGTATGACTCTTTTTGTAATGGGTTGCCAGGTTTCCGAGTTATGGCTCGATAACCGATTATGTAAAAAGTAGTGGCTCTGATACGGTTTTTTCAAAATTTTGCTCTACCAAAAGAGTCGTAGGAAAAAAGTAATAATATGAAAATGTAGCTCTCTTTAAGCCCTTTCAGATGGTATGACTCTTTTTGTAATGGGTTGCCAGGTTTCCGAGTTATGGCTCGATAACCGATTATGTAAAAAGTAGTGGCTCCGATGCGGTTTTTTCAAAATTTTGCTCTACCAAAAGAGTCGTAGGAAAAAAAGTAATAATGGGAAAATGTAGGTCTCTTTAAGCCCTTTCAGATGGTTTGACTCTTTTTGTAATGGGTTGCCAGGTTTCCGAGTTATGGCTCGATAACTGATTATGAGGTGGCTCCGATACGGTTTTTTCAAAATTTTGCTCTACCAAAAGAGTAGTAGGAAAAAAAAATAATGGGAAAATGTAGCTCTCTTTATAATGGGTTGCCAGGTTCCCGAGTTATGGCTCGATAACCGAATATGAGGTGGCTCCGATACGGTTTTTTCAAAATTTTGCTCTATCAAAAGAGTCGTAGGAAAAAAGTAATAATTTAAAACGTTGCTCTCTTTAAGCCCTTTCAGATGGTATGACTCTTTTTGTAATAGGTAGCTAGGTTTCCGAGTTATGGCTTGATAACCGATTATGTAAAAAGTAGTGGCTCCGATGCGGTTTTTTCAAAATTTTGCTCTACCAAAAGCGTCGCAGGAAAAAAGTAATAATATGAAACTGTAGCTCTCTTTAAGCCCTTTCAGATGGTACGACTCTTTTTGTAATGGGTTACCAGGTTTCCGAGTTATGGCTCGATAACCGATTATGAAGTGGCTCCGATACGGTTTTTTCAAAATTTTGCTTTACCAAAAGAGTCCTATGAAAAAAGTAAAAATATCAAAATGTAGCTCTCTTTAAGCCCTTTCAGATGGTATGACTCTTTTTGTAATGGGTTGCCAGGTTTCCGAGTTATGGCTAGATAACCGATTATGAGGTGGTTTCGATACGGTTTTTTCAAAATTTTGCTCTACCAAAAGAGTCGTAGGAAAAAAGTAATAATATGAAAATGTAGCTCTCCTTAAGCCCTTACAGATGGTATGACTCTTTTTGTAATGGGTTGCCAGGTTTCCGAGCTATGGCTCGATAACCGATTATGAGATGGCTCCGATACGGTTTTTTCAAAATTTTGCTCTATCAAAAGAGTCGTAGGAAAAAAGTAATAATTTAAAAAGTTGCTCTCTTTAAGCCCTTTCAGATGGTATGACTGTTTTTGTAATAGGTTGCTAGGTTTCCGAGTTATGGCTCGATAACCGATTATGTAAAAAGTAGTGGCTCCGATGCGGTTTTTTCAAAATTTTGCTCTACCAAAAGAGTCGTAGGAAAAAAAGTAATAATGAGAAATTGTAGCTCTCTTTAAGCCCTTTCAGCTGATTTGACTCTTTTTGTAATGGGTTAACTGGTTTCCGAGTTATGGCTCGATAACCGATTATGAGGTGGCTCCGATACGGTTTTTTCAAAATTATGCTCTACCAAAAGAGTCGTAGAAAAAAAATAATAATAGGAAAATGTAGCTCTCTTTAAGCCCTTTCAGATGGTATGACTCTTTTTGTAATGGGTTGCCAGGTTTCCGAGTTATGGCTCGATAACCGATTATGAGGTGGCTCCGATACGGTTTTTTCAAAATTATGCTCTACCAAAAGAGTCGTAGAAAAAAAGTAATAATGGGAAAATGTAGCTCTCTTTAAGCCCTTTCAGATGGTTTGACTCTTTTTGTAATGGGTTGCCAGGTTTCCGAGTTATGGCTCGATAACTGATTATGAGGTGGCTCCGATACGGTTTTTTCAAAATTTTGCTCTACCAAAAGAGTAGTAGGAAAAAAAAATAATGGGAAAATGTAGCTCTCTTTGTAATGGGTTGCCAGGTTTCCGAGTTATGCCTCGATAACCGAATATGAGGTGGCTCCGATACGGTTTTTTCAAAATTTTGCGCTATCAAAAGAGTCGTAGAAAAAAAGTAATAATGGGAAAATGTAGCTCTCTTTAAGCCCTTTCAGATGGTTTGACTCTTTTTGTAATGGGTTGCCAGGTTTCCGAGTTATGGCTCGATAACTGATTATGAGGTGGCTCCGATACGGTTTTTTCAAAATTTTGCTTTACCAAAAGAGTCGTAGGAAAAAAGTAATAATATGAAAATGTAGCTCTCTTTAAGCCCTTTCAGATGGTATGACTCTTTTTGTAATGGGTTACCAGGTTTCCGAGTTATGGCTCGATAACCGATTATGAGGTGGCTCCGATACGGTTTTTTCAAAATTATGCTCTACCAAAAGAGTCGTAGAAAAAAAGTAATAATGGGAAAATGTAGCTCTCTTTAAGCCCTTTCAGATGGTTTGACTCTTTTTGTAATGGGTTGCCAGGTTTCCGAGTTATGGCTCGATAACTGATTATGAGGTGGCTCCGATACGGTTTTTTTAAAATTTTGCTCTACCAAAAGAGTAGTAGGAAAAAAAAATAATGGGAAAATGTAGCTCTCTTTGTAATGGGTTGCCAGGTTCCCGAGTTATGGCTCGATAACCGAATATGAGGTGGCTCCGATACGGTTTTTTCAAAATTTTGCTCTATCAAAAGAGTCGTAGGAAAAAAGTAATAATTTAAAACTTTGCTCTCTTTAAGCCCTTTCAGATGGTATGACTCTTTTTGTAATAGGTAGCTAGGTTTCCGAGTTATGGCTTGATAACCGATTATGTAAAAAGTAGTGGCTCCGATGCGGTTTTTTCAAAATTTTGCTCTACCAAAAGCGTCGCAGGAAAAAAGTAATAATATGAAACTGTAGCTCTCTTTAAGCCCTTTCAGATGGTACGACTCTTTTTGTAATGGGTTACCAGGTTTCCGAGTTATGGCTCGATAGCCGATTATGAGGTGGCTCCGATACGGTTTTTTCAAAATTTTGCTTTACCAAAAGAGTCCTATGAAAAAAGTAATAATATCAAAATGTAGCTCTCTTTAAGCCCTTTCAGATGGTATGACTCTTTTTGTAATGGGTTGCCAGGTTTCCGAGTTATGGCTAGATAACCGATTATGAGGTGGTTTCGATACGGTTTTTTCAAAATTTTGCTCTACCAAAAGAGTCGTAGGAAAAAAGTAATAATATGAAAATGTAGCTCTCTTTAAGCCCTTTCAGATGGTATGACTCTTTTTGTAATGGGTTGCCAGATTTCCGAGTTATGGCTCGATAGCCGATTATGTAAAAAGTAGTGGCTCCGATACGGTTTTTTCAAAATTTTGCTCTAGCAAAAGAGTCGTAGGAAAAAAGTAATAATATGAAAATGTAGCTCTCCTTAAGCCCTTACAGATGGTATGACTCTTTTTGTAATGGGTTACCAGGTTTCCGAGTTATGGCTCGATAACCGATTATGAGGTGGCTCCGTTACGGTTTTTTCAAAATTTTGCTCTACCAAAAGAGTCGTAGAAAAAAACTAATAATAATATGAAAATGTAGCTCTCTTTAAGCCCTTTCCGATGGTATGACTTTTTTTGTAATGGGTTGCCAGGTTTCCGAGTTATGGCTCGATAACCGATTATGTAAAAAGTAGTGGCTCCGATACGGGTTTTTCAAAATTTTGCTCTACCAAAAGAGTCGTAGGAAAAAAGTAATAATATGAAAATGTAGCTCTCTTTAAGCCCTTTCAGATGGTATGACTTTTTTTGTAATGGGTTGCCAGGTTTCCGAGTTATGGCTCGATAACCGATTATGTAAAAAGTAGTGGCTCCGATACGGGTTTTTCAAAATTTTGCTCTACCAAAAGAGTCGTAGGAAAAAAGTAATAATATGAAAATGTAGCTCTCTTTAAGCCCTTTCAGATGGTATGACTCTTTTTGTAATGGGTTGCCAGGTTTCCGAGCTATGGCTCGATAACCGATTATGAGATGGCTACGATACGGTTTTTTTTTCAAAATTTTGCTCTACCAAAAGAGTCGTAGGAAAAAAGCAATAATATGAAAATGTAGCTCTCTTTAAGCCCTTTCAGATGGTATGACTCTTTTTGTAATGGCTTACCAGGTTTCCGAGTTATGGCTCGATAACCGATTATGAGGTGGCTCCGTTACGGTTTTTTCAAAATTTTGCTCTACCAAAAGAGTCGTAGAAAAAAACTAATAATAATATGAAAATGTAGCTCTCTTTAAGCCCTTTCCGATGGTATGACTTTTTTTGTAATGGGTTGCCAGGTTTCCGAGTTATGGCTCGATAACCGATTATGTAAAAAGTAGTGGCTCCGATACGGGTTTTTCAAAATTTTGCTCTACCAAAAGAGTCGTAGGAAAAAAGTAATAATATGAAAATGTAGCTCTCCTTAAGCCCTTACAGATGGTATGACTCTTTTTGTAGTGGGTTGCCAGGTTTCCGAGCTATGGCTCGATAACCGATTATGAGATGGCTCCGATACGGTTTTTTCAAAATTTTGCTCTACAAAAGAGTCGTAGGAAAAAAGCAATAATATGAAAATGTAGCTCTCTTTAAGCCCTTTCCGATGGTATGACTTTTTTTGCAATGGGTTGCCAGGTTTCCGAGTTATGGCTCGATAACCGATTATGTAAAAAGTAGTGGCTCCGATACGGGTTTTTCAAAATTTTGCTCTACCAAAAGAGTCGTAGGAAAAAAGTAATAATATGAAAATGTAGCTCTCCTTAAGCCCTTACAGATGGTATGACTCTTTTTGTAGTGGGTTGCCAGGTTTCCGAGCTATGGCTCGATAACCGATTATGAGATGGCTCCGATACGGTTTTTTTCAAAATTTTGCTCTACCAAAAGAGTCGTAGGAAAAAAGCAATAATATGAAAATGTAGCTCTCTTTAAGCCCTTTCAGATGGTATGACTCTTTTTGTAATGGGTTACCAGGTTTCCGAGTTATGGCTCGATAACCGATTATGAGGTGGCTCCGTTACGGTTTTTTCAAAATTTTGCTCTACCAAAAGAGTCGTAGAAAAAAAGTAATAATATGAAAATGTAGCTCTCTTTAAGCCCTTTCGGATGGTATGACTCTTTTTGTAATGGGTTGCCAGGTTTCCGAGTTATGGCTCGATAACCGATTATGTAAAAAGTAGTGGCTCCGATACGGTTTTTTCAAAATTTTGCTCTACCAAAAGAGTCGTAGGAAAAAAGTAATAATATGAAAATGTAGCTCTCTTTAAGCCCTTTCAGATGGTATGACTCTTTTTGTAATGGGTTGCCAGGTTTCCGAGTTATTGCTCGATAACTGATTATGTAAAAAGTAGTGGCTCCGATACGGTTTTTTCAAAATTTTGTTTTACCAAAAAAATCGTAGGAAAAAAGTAACAATGGGAAAATGTAGCTCTCTTTAAGCCCTTTCAGATGGTATGACTCTTTTTGTAATGGGTTGCCAGGGTTCCGAGTTATGGCTAGATAACCGATTATGAGGTGGTTTCGATACGGTTTTTTCAAAATTTTGCTCTACCAAAAGAGTCGTAGGAAAAAAGTAATAATATGAAAATGTAGCTCTCCTTAAGCCCTTACAGATGGTATGACTCTTTTTGTAATGGGTTGTTAGGTTTCCGAGCTATGGCTCGATAACCGATTATGAGATGGCTACGATACGGTTTTTTTTTCAAAATTTTGCTCTACCAAAAGAGTCGTAGGAAAAAAGCAATAATATGAAAATATAGCTCTCTTTAAGCCCTTTCAGATGGTATGACTCTTTTTGTAATGGGTTACCAGGTTTCCGAGTTATGGCTCGATAACCGATTATGAGGTGGCTCCGTTACGGTTTTTTCAAAATTTTACTCTACCAAAAGAGTCGTAGAAAAAAACTAATAATAATATGAAAATGTAGCTCTCTTTAAGCCCTTTCCGATGGTATGACTTTTTTTGTAATGGGTTGCCAGGTTTCCGAGTTATGGCTCGATAACCGATTATGTAAAAAGTAGTGGCTCCGATACGGGTTTTTCAAAATTTTGCTCTACCAAAAGAGTCGTAGGAAAAAAGTAATAATATGAAAATGTAGCTCTCCTTAAGCCCTTACAGATGGTATGACTCTTTTTGTAGTGGGTTGCCAGGTTTCCGAGCTATGGCTCGATAACCGATTATGAGATGGCTCCGATACGGTTTTTTTCAAAATTTTGCTCTACCAAAAGAGTCGTAGGAAAAAAGCAATAATATGAAAATGTAGCTCTCTTTAAGCCCTTTCCGATGGTATGTTTTTTTTGTAATGGGTTGCCAGGTTTCCGAGTTATGGCTCGATAACCGATTATGTAAAAAGTAGTGGCTCCGATACGGGTTTTTCAAAATTTTGCTCTACCAAAAGAGTCGTAGGAAAAAAGTAATAATATGAAAATGTAGCTCTCCTTAAGCCCTTACAGATGGTATGACTCTTTTTGTAGTGGGTTGCCAGGTTTCCGAGCTATGGCTCGATAACCGATTATGAGATGGCTCCGATACGGTTTTTTTCAAAATTATGCTCTACCAAAAGAGTCGTAGAAAAAAAGTAATAATGGGAAAATGTAGCTCTCTTTAAGCCCTTTCAGATGGTTTGACTCTTTTTGTAATGGGTTGCCAGGTTTCCGAGTTATGGCTCCATAACTGATTATGAGGTGGCTCCGATACGGTTTTTTCAAAATTTTGCTCTACCAAAAGAGTAGTAGGAAAAAAAATAATGGGAAAATGTAGCTCTCTTTGTAATGGGTTGCCAGGTTCCCGAGTTATGGCTCGATAACCGAATATGAGGTGGCTCCGATACGGTTTTTTCAAAATTTTGCTCTATCAAAAGAGTCGTAGGAAAAAAGTAATAATATGAAAATGTAGCTCTCTTTAAGCTTTTTCAGATGGTATGATTTTTTTTGTAATGGGTTGCCAGGTTTCCGAGTTATGGCTCGATAACCGATTATGTGAAAAGTAGTGGCTCCGATACGGTTTTTTCAAAATTTTGCTTTACCAAAAGAGTCGTAGGAAAAAAGTAATAATATGAAAATGTAGCTCTCTTTAAGCCCTTTCAGATGGTATGACTCTTTTTGTAATGGGTTACCAGGTTTCCGAGTTATGGCTCGATAACCGATTATGAGGTGGCTCCGATACGGTTTTTTCAAAATTATGCTCCACCAAAAGAGTCGTAGAAAAAAAGTAATAATGGGAAAATGTAGCTCTCTTTAAGCCCTTTCAGATGGTTTGACTATTTTTGTAATGGGTTACCAGGTTTCCGAGTTATGGCTCGATAACTGATTATGAGGTGGCTCCGATACGGTTTTTTCAAAATTTTGCTCTACCAAAAGAGTAGTAGGAAAAAAAAAATAATGGGAAAATGTAGCTCTCTTTGTAATGGGTTGCCAGGTTCCCGAGTTATGGCTCGATAACCGAATATGAGGTGGCTCCGATACGGTTTTTTCAAAATTTTGCTCTATCAAAAGAGTCGTAGGAAAAAAGTAATAATTTAAAACGTTGCTCTCTTTAAGCCCTTTCAGATGGTATGACTCTTTTTGTAATAGGTAGCTAGGTTTCCGAGTTATGGCTTGATAACCGATTATGTAAAAAGTAGTGGCTCCGATGCGGTTTTCTCAAAATTTTGCTCTACCAAAAGCGTCGCAGGAAAAAAGTAATAATATGAAACTGTAGCTCTCTTTAAGCCCTTTCAGATGGTACGACTCTTTTTGTAATGGGTTACCAGGTTTCCGAGTTATGGCTCGATAGCCGATTATGAGGTGGCTCCGATACGGTTTTTTCAAAATTTTGCTTTACCAAAAGAGTCCTAGAGTCAGATGGTATGACGCTTTTTGTAATGGGTTGCCAGGTTTCCGAGTTATGGCTAGATAACCGATTATGAGGTGGTTTCGATACGGTTTTTTCAAAATTTTGCTCTACCAAAAGAGTCGTAGGAAAAAAGTAATAATATGAAAATGTAGCTCTCTTTAAGCCCTTTCAGATGGTATGACTCTTTTTGTAATGGGTTGCCAGATTTCCGAGTTATGGCTCGATAACCGATTATGTAAAAAGTAGTGGCTCCGATACGGTTTTTTCAAAATTTTGCTCTACCAAAAGAGTCGTAGGAAAAAAGTAATAATATGAAAATGTAGCTCTCCTTAAGCCCTTACAGATGGTATGACTCTTTTTGTAATGGGTTGCCAGGTTTCCGAGCTATGGCTCGATAACCGATTATGAGATGGCTACGATACGGTTTTTTTTCTCAAAATTTTGCTCTACCAAAAGAGTCGTAGGAAAAAAGTAATAATATGAAAATGTAGCTCTCCTTAAGCCCTTACAGATGGTATGACTCTTTTTGTAGTGGGTTGCCAGGTTTCCGAGCTATGGCTCGATAACCGATTATGAGATGGCTCCGATACGGTTTTTTTCAAAATTTTGCTCTACCAAAAGAGTCGTAGGAAAAAAGCAATAATATGAAAATGTAGCTCTCTTTAAGCCCTTTCCGATGGTATGTTTTTTTTGTAATGGGTTGCCAGGTTTCCGAGTTATGGCTCGATAACCGATTATGTAAAAAGTAGTGGCTCCGATACGGGTTTTTCAAAATTTTGCTCTACCAAAAGAGTCGTAGGAAAAAAGTAATAATATGAAAATGTAGCTCTCCTTAAGCCCTTACAGATGGTATGACTCTTTTTGTAGTGGGTTGCCAGGTTTCCGAGCTATGGCTCGATAACCGATTATGAGATGGCTCCGATACGGTTTTTTTCAAAATTATGCTCTACCAAAAGAGTCGTAGAAAAAAAGTAATAATGGGAAAATGTAGCTCTCTTTAAGCCCTTTCAGATGGTTTGACTCTTTTTGTAATGGGTTGCCAGGTTTCCGAGTTATGGCTCCATAACTGATTATGAGGTGGCTCCGATACGGTTTTTTCAAAATTTTGCTCTACCAAAAGAGTAGTAGGAAAAAAAATAATGGGAAAATGTAGCTCTCTTTGTAATGGGTTGCCAGGTTCCCGAGTTATGGCTCGATAACCGAATATGAGGTGGCTCCGATACGGTTTTTTCAAAATTTTGCTCTATCAAAAGAGTCGTAGGAAAAAAGTAATAATATGAAAATGTAGCTCTCTTTAAGCTTTTTCAGATGGTATGATTTTTTTTGTAATGGGTTGCCAGGTTTCCGAGTTATGGCTCGATAACCGATTATGTGAAAAGTAGTGGCTCCGATACGGTTTTTTCAAAATTTTGCTTTACCAAAAGAGTCGTAGGAAAAAAGTAATAATATGAAAATGTAGCTCTCTTTAAGCCCTTTCAGATGGTATGACTCTTTTTGTAATGGGTTACCAGGTTTCCGAGTTATGGCTCGATAACCGATTATGAGGTGGCTCCGATACGGTTTTTTCAAAATTATGCTCCACCAAAAGAGTCGTAGAAAAAAAGTAATAATGGGAAAATGTAGCTCTCTTTAAGCCCTTTCAGATGGTTTGACTATTTTTGTAATGGGTTACCAGGTTTCCGAGTTATGGCTCGATAACTGATTATGAGGTGGCTCCGATACGGTTTTTTCAAAATTTTGCTCTACCAAAAGAGTAGTAGGAAAAAAAAAATAATGGGAAAATGTAGCTCTCTTTGTAATGGGTTGCCAGGTTCCCGAGTTATGGCTCGATAACCGAATATGAGGTGGCTCCGATACGGTTTTTTCAAAATTTTGCTCTATCAAAAGAGTCGTAGGAAAAAAGTAATAATTTAAAACGTTGCTCTCTTTAAGCCCTTTCAGATGGTATGACTCTTTTTGTAATAGGTAGCTAGGTTTCCGAGTTATGGCTTGATAACCGATTATGTAAAAAGTAGTGGCTCCGATGCGGTTTTTTCAAAATTTTGCTCTACCAAAAGCGTCGCAGGAAAAAAGTAATAATATGAAACTGTAGCTCTCTTTAAGCCCTTTCAGATGGTACGACTCTTTTTGTAATGGGTTACCAGGTTTCCGAGTTATGGCTCGATAGCCGATTATGAGGTGGCTCCGATACGGTTTTTTCAAAATTTTGCTTTACCAAAAGAGTCCTAGAGTCAGATGGTATGACGCTTTTTGTAATGGGTTGCCAGGTTTCCGAGTTATGGCTAGATAACCGATTATGAGGTGGTTTCGATACGGTTTTTTCAAAATTTTGCTCTACCAAAAGAGTCGTAGGAAAAAAGTAATAATATGAAAATGTAGCTCTCTTTAAGCCCTTTCAGATGGTATGACTCTTTTTGTAATGGGTTGCCAGATTTCCGAGTTATGGCTCGATAACCGATTATGTAAAAAGTAGTGGCTCCGATACGGTTTTTTCAAAATTTTGCTCTACCAAAAGAGTCGTAGGAAAAAAGTAATAATATGAAAATGTAGCTCTCCTTAAGCCCTTACAGATGGTATGACTCTTTTTGTAATGGGTTGCCAGGTTTCCGAGCTATGGCTCGATAACCGATTATGAGATGGCTACGATACGGTTTTTTTTCTCAAAATTTTGCTCTACCAAAAGAGTCGTAGGAAAAAAGCAATAATATGAAAATGTAGCTCTCTTTAAGCCCTTTCAGATGGTATGACTCTTTTTGTAATGGGTTACCAGGTTTCCGAGTTATGGCTCGATAACCGATTATGAGGTGGCTCCGTTACAGTTTTTTCAAAATTTTGCTCTACCAAAAGAGTCGTAGAAAAAAACTAATAATAATATGAAAATGTAGCTCTCTTTAAGCCCTTTCCGATGGTATGACTTTTTTTGTAATGGGTTGCCAGGTTTCCGAGTTATGGCTCGATAACCGATTATGTAAAAAGTAGTGGCTCCGATACGGGTTTTTCAAAATTTTGCTCTACCAAAAGAGTAGTAGGAAAAAAGTAATAATATGAAAATGTAGCTCTCCTTAAGCCCTTACAGATGGTATGACTCTTTTTGTAGTGGGTTGCCAGGTTTCCGAGCTATGGCTCGATAACCGATTATGAGATGGCTCCGATACGGTTTTTTTCAAAATTATGCTCTACCAAAAGAGTCGTAGAAAAAAAGTAATAATGGGAAAATGTAGCTCTCTTTAAGCCCTTTCAGATGGTTTGACTCTTTTTGTAATGGGTTGCCAGGTTTCCGAGTTATGGCTCCATAACTGATTATGAGGTGGCTCCGATACGGTTTTTTCAAAATTTTGCTCTACCAAAAGAGTAGTAGGAAAAAAAATAATGGGAAAATGTAGCTCTCTTTGTAATGGGTTGCCAGGTTCCCGAGTTATGGCTCGATAACCGAATATGAGGTGGCTCCGATACGGTTTTTTCAAAATTTTGCTCTATCAAAAGAGTCGTAGGAAAAAAGTAATAATATGAAAATGTAGCTCTCTTTAAGCTTTTTCAGATGGTATGATTTTTTTTGTAATGGGTTGCCAGGTTTCCGAGTTATGGCTCGATAACCGATTATGTGAAAAGTAGTGGCTCCGATACGGTTTTTTCAAAATTTTGCTTTACCAAAAGAGTCGTAGGAAAAAAGTAATAATATGAAAATGTAGCTCTCTTTAAGCCCTTTCAGATGGTATGACTCTTTTTGTAATGGGTTACCAGGTTTCCGAGTTATGGCTCGATAACCGATTATGAGGTGGCTCCGATACGGTTTTTTCAAAATTATGCTCCACCAAAAGAGTCGTAGAAAAAAAGTAATAATGGGAAAATGTAGCTCTCTTTAAGCCCTTTCAGATGGTTTGACTATTTTTGTAATGGGTTACCAGGTTTCCGAGTTATGGCTCGATAACTGATTATGAGGTGGCTCCGATACGGTTTTTTCAAAATTTTGCTCTACCAAAAGAGTAGTAGGAAAAAAAAAATAATGGGAAAATGTAGCTCTCTTTGTAATGGGTTGCCAGGTTCCCGAGTTATGGCTCGATAACCGAATATGAGGTGGCTCCGATACGGTTTTTTCAAAATTTTGCTCTATCAAAAGAGTCGTAGGAAAAAAGTAATAATTTAAAACGTTGCTCTCTTTAAGCCCTTTCAGATGGTATGACTCTTTTTGTAATAGGTAGCTAGGTTTCCGAGTTATGGCTTGATAACCGATTATGTAAAAAGTAGTGGCTCCGATGCGGTTTTTTCAAAATTTTGCTCTACCAAAAGCGTCGCAGGAAAAAAGTAATAATATGAAACTGTAGCTCTCTTTAAGCCCTTTCAGATGGTACGACTCTTTTTGTAATGGGTTACCAGGTTTCCGAGTTATGGCTCGATAGCCGATTATGAGGTGGCTCCGATACGGTTTTTTCAAAATTTTGCTTTACCAAAAGAGTCCTAGAGTCAGATGGTATGACGCTTTTTGTAATGGGTTGCCAGGTTTCCGAGTTATGGCTAGATAACCGATTATGAGGTGGTTTCGATACGGTTTTTTCAAAATTTTGCTCTACCAAAAGAGTCGTAGGAAAAAAGTAATAATATGAAAATGTAGCTCTCTTTAAGCCCTTTCAGATGGTATGACTCTTTTTGTAATGGGTTGCCAGATTTCCGAGTTATGGCTCGATAACCGATTATGTAAAAAGTAGTGGCTCCGATACGGTTTTTTCAAAATTTTGCTCTACCAAAAGAGTCGTAGGAAAAAAGTAATAATATGAAAATGTAGCTCTCCTTAAGCCCTTACAGATGGTATGACTCTTTTTGTAATGGGTTGCCAGGTTTCCGAGCTATGGCTCGATAACCGATTATGAGATGGCTACGATACGGTTTTTTTTCTCAAAATTTTGCTCTACCAAAAGAGTCGTAGGAAAAAAGCAATAATATGAAAATGTAGCTCTCTTTAAGCCCTTTCAGATGGTATGACTCTTTTTGTAATGGGTTACCAGGTTTCCGAGTTATGGCTCGATAACCGATTATGAGGTGGCTCCGTTACAGTTTTTTCAAAATTTTGCTCTACCAAAAGAGTCGTAGAAAAAAACTAATAATAATATGAAAATGTAGCTCTCTTTAAGCCCTTTCCGATGGTATGACTTTTTTTGTAATGGGTTGCCAGGTTTCCGAGTTATGGCTCGATAACCGATTATGTAAAAAGTAGTGGCTCCGATACGGGTTTTTCAAAATTTTGCTCTACCAAAAGAGTAGTAGGAAAAAAGTAATAATATGAAAATGTAGCTCTCCTTAAGCCCTTACAGATGGTATGACTCTTTTTGTAGTGGGTTGCCAGGTTTCCGAGCTATGGCTCGATAACCGATTATGAGATGGCTCCGATACGGTTTTTTTCAAAATTTTGCTCTACCAAAAGAGTCGTAGGAAAAAAGCAATAATATGAAAATGTAGCTCTCTTTAAGCCCTTTCAGATAATATGACTCTTTTTGTAATGGGTTACCAGGTTTCCGAGTTATGGCTCGATAACCGATTATGAGGTGGCTCCGTTACGGTTTTTTCAAAATTTTGCTCTACCAAAAGAGTCGTAGAAAAAAAGTAATAATATGAAAATGTAGCTCTCTTTAAGCCCTTTCGGATGGTATGACTCTTTTTGTAATGGGTTGCCAGGTTTCCGAGTTATGGCTCGATAGCCGATTATGTAAAAAGTAGTGGCTCCGATACGGTTTTTTCAAAATTTTGCTCTACCAAAAGAGTCGTAGGAAAAAAGTAATAATATGAAAATGTAGCTCTCTTTAAGCCCTTTCAGATGGTATGACTCTTTTTGTAATGGGTTGCAGGTTTCCGAGTTATGGCTCGATAACCGATTATGTAAAAAGTAGTGGCTCCGATACGGTTTTTTCAAAATTTTGTTCTACCAAAAAAATCGTAGGAAAAAAGTAACAATGGGAAAATGTAGCTCTCTTTAAGCCTTTTCAGATGGTTTGACTCTTTTTGTAATGGGTTGCCAGGTTTCTGAGTTATGGCTCGATAACTGATTATGAGGTGGCTCCGATACGGTTTTTTCAAAATTTTGCTCTACCAAAAGAGTAGTAGGAAAAAAAAAATAATGGGAAAATGTAGCTCTCTTTGTAATGGGTTGCCAGGTTTCCGAGTTATGGCTCGATAACCGAATATGAGGTGGCTTTGATACGGTTTTTTCAAAATTTTGCTCTATCAAAAGAGTCGTAGGAAAAAAGTAATAATTTAAAAAGTTGCTCTCTTTAAGCCCTTTCAGATGGTATGACTCTTTTTGCAATAGGTTGCTAGGTTTCCGAGTTATGGCTCGATAACCGATTATGTAAAAAGTAGTGGGTCCGATGCGGTTTTTTCAAAATTTTGCTCTACCAAAAGAGTCGTAGGAAAAAAAGTAATAATGAGAAAATGTAGCTCTCTTTAAGCCCTTTCAGGTGGTTTGAGTCATTTTGTAATGGGTTACCAGGTTTCCGAGTTATGGCTCGATAACCGATTATGAGGTGGCTTCGATACGGTTTTTTCAAAATTATGCTCTACCAAAAGAGTCGTAGAAAAAAAGTAATAATATGAAAATGTAGCTCTCTTTAAGCCCTTTCAGATGGTATGATTTTTTTTGTAATGGGTTACCAGGTTTCCGAGTTATGGCTCGATAACCGATTATGTGAAAAGTAGTGGCTCCGATACGGTTTTTTCAAAATTTTGCTTTACCAAAAGAGTCGTAGGAAAAAAGTAATAATATGAAAATGTAGCTCTCTTTAAGCCCTTTCAGATGGTATGACTCTTTTTGTAATGGGTTACCAGGTTTCCGAGTTATGGCTCGATAACCGATTATGAGGTGGCTCCGATACGGTTTTTTCAAAATTATGCTCTACCAAAAGAGTCGTAGAAAAAAAGTAATAATGGGAAAATGTAGCTCTCTTTAAGCCCTTTCAGATGGTTTGACTCTTTTTGTAATGGGTTGCCAGGTTTCCGAGTTATGGCTCGATAACTGATTATGAGGTGGCTCCGATACGGTTTTTTCAAAATTTTGGTCTACCAAAAGAGTAGTAGGAAAAAAAATAATGGGAAAATGTAGCTCTCTTTGTAATGGGTTGCCACGTTCCCGAGTTATGGCTCGATAACCGAATATGAGGTGGCTCCGATACGGTTTTTTCAAAATTTTGCTCTATCAAAAGAGTCGTAGGAAAAAAGTAATAATTTTAAACGTTGCTCTCTTTAAGCCCTTTCAGATGGTATGACTCTTTTTGTAATAGGTAGCTAGGTTTCCGAGTTATGGCTTGATAACCGATTATGGAAAAAGTAGTGGCTCCGATGCGGTTTTTTCAAAATTTTGCTCTACCAAAAGCGTCGCAGGAAAAAAGTGGCTCCGATACGGTTTTTTCAAAATTTTGCTTTACCAAAAGAGTCCTAGAGTCAGATGGTATGACTCTTTTTGTAATGGGTTGCCAGGTTTCCGAGTTATGGCTAGATAACCGATTATGAGGTGGTTTCGATACGGTTTTTTCAAAATTTTGCTCTACCAAAAGAGTCGTAGGAAAAAAGTAATAATATGAAAATGTAGCTCTCCTTAAGCCCTTACAGATGGTATGACTCTTTTTGTAATGGGTTGCCAGGTTTCCGAGCTATGACTCGATAGCCGATTATGAGATGGTTACGATACGGTTTTTTTTCTCAAAATTTTGCTCTACCAAAAGAGTCGTAGGAAAAAAGCAATAATATGAAAATGTAGCTCTCTTTAAGCCCTTTCAGATGGTATGACTCTTTTTGTAATGGGTTACCAGGTTTCCGAGTTATGGCTCGATAACCGATTATGAGGTGGCTCCGTTACAGTTTTTTCAAAATTTTGCTCTACCAAAAGAGTCGTAGAAAAAAACTAATAATAATATGAAAATGTAGCTCTCTTTAAGCCCTTTCTGATGGTATGACTTTTTTTGTAATGGGTTGCCAGGTTTCCGAGTTATGGCTCGATAACCGATTATGTAAAAAGTAGTGGCTCCGATACGGGTTTTTCAAAATTTTGCTCTACCAAAAGAGTAGTAGGAAAAAAGTAATAATATGAAAATGTAGCTCTCCTTAAGCCCTTACAGATGGTATGACTCTTTTTGTAGTGGGTTGCCAGGTTTCCGAGCTATGGCTCGATAACCGATTATGAGATGGCTCCGATACGGTTTTTTTCAAAATTTTGCTCTACCAAAAGAGTCGTAGGAAAAAAGCAATAATATGAAAATGTAGCTCTCTTTAAGCCATTTCAGATGGTATGACTCTTTTTGTAATGGGTTACCAGGTTTCCGAGTTATGGCTCGATAACCGATTATGAGGTGGCTCCGTTACGGTTTTTTCAAAATTTTGCTCTACCAAAAGAGTCGTAGAAAAAAAGTAATAATATGAAAATGTAGCTCTCTTTAAGCCCTTTCGGATGGTATGACTCTTTTTGTAATGGGTTGCCAGGTTTCCGAGTTATGGCTCGATAACCGATTATGTAAAAAGTAGTAGCTCCGATACGGTTTTTTCAAAATTTTGCTCTACCAAAAGAGTCGTAGGAAAAAAGTAATAATATGAAAATGTAGCTCTCTTTAAGCCCTTTCAGATGGTATGACTCTTTTTGTAATGGGTTGCCAGGTTTCCGAGTTATTGCTCGATAACTGATTATGTAAAAAGTAGTGGCTCCGATACGGTTTTTTCAAAATTTTGTTTTACCAAAAAAATCGTAGGAAAAAAGTAACAATTGGAAAATGTAGCTCTCTTTAAGCCCTTTCAGATGGTACGACTCTTTTTGTTATGGGTTACCAGGTTTCCGAGTTATGGCTCGATAGCCGATTATGAGGTGGCTCCGATACGGTTTTTTCAAAATTTTGCTTTACCAAAAGAGTCCTATGAAAAAAGTAATAATATCAAAATGTAGCTCTCTTTAAGCCCTTTCAGATGGTATGACTCTTTTTGTAATGGGTTGCCAGATTTCCGAGTTATGGCTCGATAACCGATTATGTAAAAAGTAGTGGCTCCGATACGGTTTTTTCAAAATTTTGCTCTACCAAAAGAGTCGTAGGAAAAAAGTAATAATATGAAAATGTAGCTCTCCTTAAGCCCTTACAGATGGTATGACTCTTTTTGTAATGGGTTGCCAGGTTTCCGAGCTATGACTCGATAACCGATTATGAGATGGTTACGATACGGTTTTTTTTCTCAAAATTTTGCTCTACCAAAAGAGTCGTAGGAAAAAAGCAATAATATGAAAATGTAGCTCTCTTTAAGCCCTTTCAGATGGTATGACTCTTTTTGTAATGGGTTACCAGGTTTCCGAGTTATGGCTCGATAACCGATTATGAGGTGGCTCCGTTACGGTTTTTTCAAAATTTTGCTCTACCAAAAGAGTCGTAGAAAAAAACTAATAATAATATGAAACTGTAGCTCTCTTTAAGCCCTTTCTGATGGTATGACTTTTTTTGTAATGGGTTGCCAGGTTTCCGAGTTATGGCTCGATAACCGATTATGTAAAAAGTAGTGGCTCCGATACGGGTTTTTCAAAATTTTGCTCTACCAAAAGAGTAGTAGGAAAAAAGTAATAATATGAAAATGTAGCTCTCTTTAAGCCCTTTCAGATGGTATGACTCTTTTTGTAATGGGTTGCCAGGTTTCCGAGTTATTGCTCGATAGCTGATTATGTAAAAAGTAGTGGCTCCGATACGGTTTTTTCAAAATTTTGTTTTACCAAAAAAATCGTAGGAAAAAAGTAACAATTGGAAAATGTAGCTCTCTTTAAGCCCTTTCAGATGGTACGACTCTTTTTGTTATGGGTTACCAGGTTTCCGAGTTATGGCTCGATAGCCGATTATGAGGTGGCTCCGATACGGTTTTTTCAAAATTTTGCTTTACCAAAAGAGTCCTATGAAAAAAGTAATAATATCAAAATGTAGCTCTCTTTAAGCCCTTTCAGATGGTATGACTCTTTTTGTAATGGGTTGCCAGGGTTCCGAGTTATGGCTAGATAACCGATTATGAGGTGGTTTCGATACGGTTTTTTCAAAATTTTGCTCTACCAAAAGAGTCGTAGGAAAAAAGTAATAATATGAAAATGTAGCTCTCCTTAAGCCCTTACAGATGGTATGACTCTTTTTGTAATGGGTTGCCAGGTTTCCGAGCTATGGCTCGATAACCGATTATGAGATGGCTACGATACGGTTTTTTTTTTCAAAATTTTGCTCTACCAAAAGAGTCGTAGGAAAAAAGCAATAATATGAAAATGTAGCTCTCTTTAAGCCCTTTCAGATGGTATGACTCTTTTTGTAATGGGTTACCAGGTTTCCGAGTTATGGCTCGATAACCGATTATGAGGTGGCTCCGTTACGGTTTTTTCAAAATTTTACTCTACCAAAAGAGTCGTAGAAAAAAACTAATAATAATATGAAAATGTAGCTCTCTTTAAGCCCTTTCCGATGGTATGACTTTTTTTGTAATGGGTTGCCAGGTTTCCGAGTTATGGCTCGATAACCGATTATGTAAAAAGTAGTGGCTCCGATACGGGTTTTTCAAAATTTTGCTCTACCAAAAGAGTCGTAGGAAAAAAGTAATAATATGAAAATGTAGCTCTCCTTAAGCCCTTACAGATGGTATGACTCTTTTTGTAGTGGGTTGCCAGGTTTCCGAGCTATGGCTCGATAACCGATTATGAGATGGCTCCGATACGGTTTTTTTCAAAATTTTGCTCTACCAAAAGAGTCGTAGGAAAAAAGCAATAATATGAAAATGTAGCTCTCTTTAAGCCCTTTCCGATGGTATGTTTTTTTTTGTAATGGGTTGCCAGGTTTCCGAGTTATGGCTCGATAACCGATTATGTAAAAAGTAGTGGCTCCGATACGGGTTTTTCAAAATTTTGCTCTACCAAAAGAGTCGTAGGAAAAAAGTAATAATATGAAAATGTAGCTCTCCTTAAGCCCTTACAGATGGTATGACTCTTTTTGTAGTGGGTTGCCAGGTTTCCGAGCTATGGCTCGATAACCGATTATGAGATGGCTCCGATACGGTTTTTTTCAAAATTATGCTCTACCAAAAGAGTCGTAGAAAAAAAGTAATAATGGGAAAATGTAGCTCTCTTTAAGCCCTTTCAGATGGTTTGACTCTTTTTGTAATGGGTTGCCAGGTTTCCGAGTTATGGCTCCATAACTGATTATGAGGTGGCTCCGATACGGTTTTTTCAAAATTTTGCTCTACCAAAAGAGTAGTAGGAAAAAAAAATAATGGGAAAATGTAGCTCTCTTTGTAATGGGTTGCCAGGTTCCCGAGTTATGGCTCGATAACCGAATATGAGGTGGCTCCGATACGGTTTTTTCAAAATTTTGCTCTATCAAAAGAGTCGTAGGAAAAAAGTAATAATATGAAAATGTAGCTCTCTTTAAGCTTTTTCAGATGGTATGATTTTTTTTGTAATGGGTTGCCAGGTTTCCGAGTTATGGCTCGATAACCGATTATGTGAAAAGTAGTGGCTCCGATACGGTTTTTTCAAAATTTTGCTTTACCAAAAGAGTCGTAGGAAAAAAGTAATAATATGAAAATGTAGCTCTCTTTAAGCCCTTTCAGATGGTATGACTCTTTTTGTAATGGGTTACCAGGTTTCCGAGTTATGGCTCGATAACCGATTATGAGGTGGCTCCGATACGGTTTTTTCAAAATTATGCTCCACCAAAAGAGTCGTAGAAAAAAAGTAATAATGGGAAAATGTAGCTCTCTTTAAGCCCTTTCAGATGGTTTGACTATTTTTGTAATGGGTTACCAGGTTTCCGAGTTATGGCTCGATAACTGATTATGAGGTGGCTCCGATACGGTTTTTTCAAAATTTTGCTCTACCAAAAGAGTAGTAGGAAAAAAAAAATAATGGGAAAATGTAGCTCTCTTTGTAATGGGTTGCCAGGTTCCCGAGTTATGGCTCGATAACCGAATATGAGGTGGCTCCGATACGGTTTTTTCAAAATTTTGCTCTATCAAAAGAGTCGTAGGAAAAAAGTAATAATTTAAAACGTTGCTCTCTTTAAGCCCTTTCAGATGGTATGACTCTTTTTGTAATAGGTAGCTAGGTTTCCGAGTTATGGCTTGATAACCGATTATGTAAAAAGTAGTGGCTCCGATGCGGTTTTTTCAAAATTTTGCTCTACCAAAAGCGTCGCAGGAAAAAAGTAATAATATGAAACTGTAGCTCTCTTTAAGCCCTTTCAGATGGTACGACTCTTTTTGTAATGGGTTACCAGGTTTCCGAGTTATGGCTCGATAGCCGATTATGAGGTGGCTCCGATACGGTTTTTTCAAAATTTTGCTTTACCAAAAGAGTCCTAGAGTCAGATGGTATGACTCTTTTTGTAATGGGTTGCCAGGTTTCCGAGTTATGGCTAGATAACCGATTATGAGGTGGTTTCGATACGGTTTTTTCAAAATTTTGCTCTACCAAAAGAGTCGTAGGAAAAAAGTAATAATATGAAAATGTAGCTCTCTTTAAGCCCTTTCAGATGGTATGACTCTTTTTGTAATGGGTTGCCAGATTTCCGAGTTATGGCTCGATAACCGATTATGTAAAAAGTAGTGGCTCCGATACGGTTTTTTCAAAATTTTGCTCTACCAAAAGAGTCGTAGGAAAAAAGTAATAATATGAAAATGTAGCTCTCCTTAAGCCCTTACAGATGGTATGACTCTTTTTGTAATGGGTTGCCAGGTTTCCGAGCTATGGCTCGATAACCGATTATGAGATGGCTACGATACGGTTTTTTTTCTCAAAATTTTGCTCTACCAAAAGAGTCGTAGGAAAAAAGCAATAATATGAAAATGTAGCTCTCTTTAAGCCCTTTCAGATGGTATGACTCTTTTTGTAATGGGTTACCAGGTTTCCGAGTTTTGGCTCGATAACCGATTATGAGGTGGCTCCGTTACAGTTTTTTCAAAATTTTGCTCTACCAAAAGAGTCGTAGAAAAAAACTAATAATAATATGAAAATGTAGCTCTCTTTAAGCCCTTTCCGATGGTATGACTTTTTTTGTAATGGGTTGCCAGGTTTCCGAGTTATGGCTCGATAACCGATTATGAGGTGGCTCCGTTACAGTTTTTTCAAAATTTTGCTCTACCAAAAGAGTCGTAGAAAAAAACTAATAATAATATGAAAATGTAGCTCTCTTTAAGCCCTTACAGATGGTATGACTCTTTTTGTAGTGGGTTGCCAGGTTTCCGAGCTATGGCTCGATAACCGATTATGAGATGGCTCCGATACGGTTTTTTTCAAAATTTTGCTCTACCAAAAGAGTCGTAGGAAAAAAGCAATAATATGAAAATGTAGCTCTCTTTAAGCCCTTTCAGATAATATGACTCTTTTTGTAATGGGTTACCAGGTTTCCGAGTTATGGCTCGATAACCGATTATGAGGTGGCTCCGTTACGGTTTTTTCAAAATTTTGCTCTACCAAAAGAGTCGTAGAAAAAAAGTAATAATATGAAAATGTAGCTCTCTTTAAGCCCTTTCGGATGGTATGACTCTTTTTGTAATGGGTTGCCAGGTTTCCGAGTTATGGCTCGATAGCCGATTATGTAAAAAGTAGTGGCTCCGATACGGTTTTTTCAAAATTTTGCTCTACCAAAAGAGTCGTAGGAAAAAAGTAATAATATGAAAATGTAGCTCTCTTTAAGCCCTTTCAGATGGTATGACTCTTTTTGTAATGGGTTGCAGGTTTCCGAGTTATGGCTCGATAACCGATTATGTAAAAAGTAGTGGCTCCGATACGGTTTTTTCAAAATTTTGTTCTACCAAAAAAATCGTAGGAAAAAAGTAACAATGGGAAAATGTAGCTCTCTTTAAGCCTTTTCAGATGGTTTGACTCTTTTTGTAATGGGTTGCCAGGTTTCTGAGTTATGGCTCGATAACTGATTATGAGGTGGCTCCGATACGGTTTTTTCAAAATTTTGCTCTACCAAAAGAGTAGTAGGAAAAAAAAAATAATGGGAAAATGTAGCTCTCTTTGTAATGGGTTGCCAGGTTTCCGAGTTATGGCTCGATAACCGAATATGAGGTGGCTTTGATACGGTTTTTTCAAAATGTTGCTCTATCAAAAGAGTCGTAGGAAAAAAGTAATAATTTAAAAAGTTGCTCTCTTTAAGCCCTTTCAGATGGTATGACTCTTTTTGCAATAGCTTGCTAGGTTTCCGAGTTATGGCTCGATAACCGATTATGTAAAAAGTAGTGGGTCCGATGCGGTTTTTTCAAAATTTTGCTCTACCAAAAGAGTCGTAGGAAAAAAAGTAATAATGAGAAAATGTAGCTCTCTTTAAGCCCTTTCAGGTGGTTTGACTCATTTTGTAATGGGTTACCAGGTTTCCGAGTTATGGCTCGATAACCGATTATGAGGTGGCTTCGATACGGTTTTTTCAAAATTATGCTCTACCAAAAGAGTCGTAGAAAAAAAGTAATAATATGAAAATGTAGCTCTCTTTAAGCCCTTTCAGATGGTATGACTCTTTTTGTAATGGGTTACCAGGTTTCCGAGTTATGGCTCGATAACCGATTATGTGAAAAGTAGTGGCTCCGATACGGTTTTTTCAAAATTTTGCTTTACCAAAAGAGTCGTAGGAAAAAAGTAATAATATGAAAATGTAGCTCTCTTTAAGCCCTTTCAGATGGTATGACTCTTTTTGTAATGGGTTACCAGGTTTCCGAGTTATGGCTCGATAACCGATTATGAGGTGGCTCCGATACGGTTTTTTCAAAATTATGCTCTACCAAAAGAGTCGTAGAAAAAAAGTAATAATGGGAAAATGTAGCTCTCTTTAAGCCCTTTCAGATGGTTTGACTCTTTTTGTAATGGGTTGCCAGGTTTCCGAGTTATGGCTCGATAACTGATTATGAGGTGGCTCCGATACGGTTTTTTCAAAATTTTGGTCTACCAAAAGAGTAGTAGGAAAAAAAATAATGGGAAAATGTAGCTCTCTTTGTAATGGGTTGCCACGTTCCCGAGTTATGGCTCGATAACCGAATATGAGGTGGCTCCGATACGGTTTTTTCAAAATTTTGCTCTATCAAAAGAGTCGTAGGAAAAAAGTAATAATTTTAAACGTTGCTCTCTTTAAGCCCTTTCAGATGGTATGACTCTTTTTGTAATAGGTAGCTAGGTTTCCGAGTTATGGCTTGATAACCGATTATGGAAAAAGTAGTGGCTCCGATGCGGTTTTTTCAAAATTTTGCTCTACCAAAAGCGTCGCAGGAAAAAAGTGGCTCCGATACGGTTTTTTCAAAATTTTGCTTTACCAAAAGAGTCCTAGAGTCAGATGGTATGACTCTTTTTGTAATGGGTTGCCAGGTTTCCGAGTTATGGCTAGATAACCGATTATGAGGTGGTTTCGATACGGTTTTTTCAAAATTTTGCTCTACCAAAAGAGTCGTAGGAAAAAAGTAATAATATGAAAATGTAGCTCTCTTTAAGCCCTTTCAGATGGTATGACTCTTTTTGTAATGGGTTGCCAGATTTCCGAGTTATGGCTCGATAACCGATTATGTAAAAAGTAGTGGCTCCGATACGGTTTTTTCAAAATTTTGCTCTACCAAAAGAGTCGTAGGAAAAAAGTAATAATATGAAAATGTAGCTCTCCTTAAGCCCTTACAGATGGTATGACTCTTTTTGTAATGGGTTGCCAGGTTTCCGAGCTATGACTCGATAACCGATTATGAGATGGTTACGATACGGTTTTTTTTCTCAAAATTTTGCTCTACCAAAAGAGTCGTAGGAAAAAAGCAATAATATGAAAATGTAGCTCTCTTTAAGCCCTTTCAGATGCTATGACTCTTTTTGTAATGGGTTACCAGGTTTCCGAGTTATGGCTCGATAACCGATTATGAGGTGGCTCCGTTACAGTTTTTTCAAAATTTTGCTCTACCAAAAGAGTCGTAGAAAAAAACTAATAATAATATGAAAATGTAGCTCTCTTTAAGCCCTTTCCGATGGTATGACTTTTTTTGTAATGGGTTGCCAGGTTTCCGAGTTATGGCTCGATAACCGATTATGTAAAAAGTAGTGGCTCCGATACGGGTTTTTCAAAATTTTGCTCTACCAAAAGAGTAGTAGGAAAAAAGTAATAATATGAAAATGTAGCTCTCCTTAAGCCCTTACAGATGGTATGACTCTTTTTGTAGTGAGTTGCCAGGTTTCCGAGCTATGGCTCGATAACCGATTATGAGATGGCTCCGATACGGTTTTTTTCAAAATTTTGCTCTACCAAAAGAGTCGTAGGAAAAAAGCAATAATATGAAAATGTAGCTCTCTTTAAGCCATTTCAGATGGTATGACTCTTTTTGTAATGGGTTACCAGGTTTCCGAGTTATGGCTCGATAACCGATTATGAGGTGGCTCCGTTACGGTTTTTTCAAAATTTTGCTCTACCAAAAGAGTCGTAGAAAAAAAGTAATAATATGAAAATGTAGCTCTCTTTAAGCCCTTTCGGATGGTATGACTCTTTTTGCAATGGGTTGCCAGGTTTCCGAGTTATGGCTCGATAGCCGATTATGTAAAAAGTAGTGGCTCCGATACGATTTTTTCAAAATTTTGCTCTACCAAAAGAGTCGTAGGAAAAAAGTAATAATATGAAAATGTAGCTCTCTTTAAGCTTTTTAAGATGGTATGATTTTTTTTGTAATGGGTTGCCAGGTTTCCGAGTTATGGCTCGATAACCGATTATGTGAAAAGTAGTGGCTCCGATACGGTTTTTTCAAAATTTTGCTTTACCAAAAGAGTCGTAGGAAAAAAGTAATAATATGCAAATGTAGCTCTCTTTAAGCCCTTTCAGATGGTATGACTCTTTTTGTAATGGGTTACCAGGTTTCCGAGTTATGGCTCGATAACCGATTATGAGGTGGCTCCGATACGGTTTTTTCAAAATTATGCTCTACCAAAAGAGTCGTAGAAAAAAAGTAATAATGGGAAAATGTAGCTCTCTTTAAGCCCTTTCAGATGGTTTGACTCTTTTTGTAATGGGTTGCCAGGTTTCCGAGTTATGGCTCGATAACTGATTATGAGGTGGCTCCGATACGGTTTTTTCAAAATTTTGGTCTACCAAAAGAGTAGTAGGAAAAAAAATAATGGGAAAATGTAGCTCTCTTTGTAATGGGTTGCCAGGTTCCCGAGTTATGGCTCGATAACCGAATATGAGGTGGCTCCGATACGGTTTTTTCAAAATTTTGCTCTATCAAAAGAGTCGTAGGAAAAAAGTAATAATTTTAAACGTTGCTCTCTTTAAGCCCTTTCAGATGGTATGACTCTTTTTGTAATAGGTAGCTAGGTTTCCGAGTTATGGCTTGATAACCGATTATGTAAAAAGTAGTGGCTCCGATGCGGTTTTTTCAAAATTTTGCTCTACCAAAAGCGTCGCAGGAAAAAAGTGGCTCCGATACGGTTTTTTCAAAATTTTGCTCTACCAAAAGAGTCGTAGGAAAAAAGTAATAATATGAAAATGTAGCTCTCCTTAAGCCCTTACAGATGGTATGACTCTTTTTGTAATGGGTTGCCAGGTTTCCGAGCTATGGCTCGATAACCGATTATGAGATGGCTCCGATACGGTTTTTTTTTCAAAATTTTGCTCTACCAAAAGAGTCGTAGGAAAAAAGCAATAATATGAAAATGTAGCTCTCTTTAAGCCCTTTCAGATGGTATGACTCTTTTTGTAATGGGTTACCAGGTTTCCGAGTTATGGCTCGATAACCGATTATGAGGTGGCTCCGTTACGGTTTTTTCAAAATTTTGCTCTACCAAAAGAGTCGTAGAAAAAAAGTAATAATATGAAAATGTAGCTCTCTTTAAGCCCTTTCGGATGGTATGACTCTTTTTGTAATGGGTTGCCAGGTTTCCGAGTTATGGCTCGATAACCGATTATGTAAAAAGTAGTGGCTCCGATACGGTTTTTTCAAAATTTTGTTCTACCAAAAAAATCGTAGGAAAACAGTAACAATGGGAAAATGTAGCTCTCTTTAAGCCTTTTCAGATGGCTTGACTCTTTTTGTAATGGGTTGCCAGGTTTCTGAGTTATTGCTCGATAACTGATTATGAGGTGGCTCCGATACGGTTTTTTCAAAATTTTGCTCTACCAAAAGAGTAGTAGGAAAAAAAAATAATGGGAAAATGTAGCTCTCTTTGTAATGGGTTGCCAGGTTTCCGAGTTATGGCTCGATAACCGAATATCAGGTGGCTTTGATACGGTTTTTTCAAAATTTTGCTCTATCAAAAGAGTCGTAGGAAAAAAGTAATAATTTAAAAAGTTGCTCTCTTTAAGCCCTTTCAGATGGTATGACTCTTTTTGTAATAGGTTGCTAGGTTTCCGAGTTATGGCTCGATAACCGATTATGTAAAAAGTAGTGGCTCCGATGCGGTTTTTTCAAAATTTTGCTCTACCAAAAGAGTAGTAGGAAAAAAAAATAATGGGAAATTGTAGCTCTCTTTGTAATGGGTTGCCAGGTTCCCGAGTTATGGCTCGATAACCGAATATGAGGTGGCTCCGATACGGTTTTTTCAAAATTTTGCTCTATCAAAAGAGTCGTAGGAAAAAAGTAATAATTTTAAACTTTGCTCTCTTTAAGCCCTTTCAGATGGTATGACTCTTTTTGTAATAGGTTGCTAGGTTTCCGAGTTATGGCTTGATAACCGATTATGTAAAAAGTAGTGGTTCCGATGCGGTTTTTTCAAAATTTTGCTCTACCAAAAGCGTCGCAGGAAAAAAGTAATAATATGAAACTGTAGCTCTCTTTAAGCTCTTTCAGATGGTACGACTCTTTTTGTAATGGGTTACCAGGTTTCCGAGTTATGGTTCGATAACCGATTATGAGGTGGCTCCGATACGGTTTTTTCAAAATTTTGCTTTCCTAAAAGAGTCCTATGAAAAAACTAATAATGGAAAAATGTAGCTCTCTTTAAGCCCTTTCAGATGGTATGACTTTTTTGTAATGGGTTGCCAGGCTTCCGAGTTATGGCTAGATAGCCGATTATGAGGTGGCTCCGATACGGTTTTTTCAAAATTTTGCTCTACCAAAAGAGTCGTAGGAAAAAAGTAATAATATGAAAATGTAGCTCTCTTTAAGGTTTTTCAGATGGTATGACTCTTTTTGTAATGGGTTGCCAGGTTTCCGAGTTATGGCTCGATAACCGATTATGTAAAAAGTAGTGGCTCCGATACGGTTTTTTCAAAATTTTGCTCTACCAAAAGAGTCGTAGGAAAAAAGTAATAATATGAAAATGTAGCTCTCCTTAAGCCCTTACAGATGGTATGACTCTTTTTGTAATGGGTTGCCAGGTTTCCGAGCTATGGCTCGATAACCGATTATGAGATGGCTCCGATACGGTTTTTTTTTTTTAAATTTTGCTCTACCAAAAGAGTCGTAGGAAAAAAGCAATAATATGAAAATGTAGCTCTCTTTAAGCCCTTTCAGATGCTATGACTCTTTTTGTAATGGGTTACCAGGTTTCCGAGTTATGGCTCGATAACCGATTATGAGGTGGCTCCGTTACGGTTTTTTCAAAATTTTGCTCTACCAAAAGAGTCGTAGAAAAAAGTAATAATATGAAAATGTAGCTCTCTTTAAGCCCTTTCAGATGGTATGACTCTTTTTGTAAATGGTTGCCAGGTTTCCGAGTTATGGCTCGATAACCGATTATGTAAAAAGTAGTGGCTCCGATACGGGTTTTTCAAAATTTTGCTCTACCAAAAGAGTCGTAGGAAAAAAGTAATAATATGAAAATGTAGCTCTCCTTAAGCCCTTACAGATGGTATGATTCTTTTTGTAATGGGTTGCCAGGTTTCCGAGCTATGGCTCGATAACCGATTATGAGATGGCTCCGATACGGTTTTTTTCAAAATTTTGCTCTACCAAAAGAGTCGTAGGAAAAAAGCAATAATATGAAAATGTAGCTCTCTTTAAGCCCTTTCAGATGGTATGACTCTTTTTGTAATGGGTTGCCAGGTTTCCGAGTTATGGCTCGATAACCGATTATGTAAAAAGTAGTGGCTCCGATACGGTTTTTTCAAAATTTTGTTCTACCAAAAAAATCGTAGGAAAACAGTAACAATGGGAAAATGTAGCTCTCTTTAAGCCTTTTCAGATGGTTTGACTCTTTTTGTAATGGGTTGCCAGGTTTCTGAGTTATGGCTCGATAACTGATTATGAGGTGGCTCCGATACGGTTTTTTCAAAATTTTGCTCTACCAAAAGAGTAGTAGGAAAAAAAAATAATGGGAAAATGTAGCTCTCTTTGTAATGGGTTGCCAGGTTTCCGAGTTATGGCTCGATAACCGAATATGAGGTGGCTTTGATACGGTTTTTTTCAAAATTTTGCTCTATCAAAAGAGTCGTAGGAAAAAAGTAATAATTTAAAAAGTTGCTCTCTTTAAGCCCTTTCAGATGGTATGACTCTTTTTGTAATAGGTTGCTAGGTTTCCGAGTTATGGCTCGATAACCGATTATGTAAAAAGTAGTGGCTCCGATGCGGTTTTTTCAAAATTTTGCTCTACCAAAAGAGTCGTAGGAAAAAAGTAATAATGAGAAAATGTAGCTCTCTTTAAGCCCTTTCAGGTGGTTTGACTCTTTTTGTAATGGGTTACCAGGTTTCCGAGTTATGGCTCGATAACCGATTATGAGGTGGCTCCGATACGGTTTTTTCAAAATTATGCTCTACCAAAAGAGTCGTAGAAAAAAAGTAATAATAGGAAAATGTAGCTCTCCTTAAGCCCTTTCAGATGGTATGACTCTTTTTGTAATGGGTTGCCAGGTTTCCGAGTTATGGCTCGATAACCGATTATGTGAAAAGTAGTGGCTCCGATACGGTTTTTTCAAAATTTTGCTTTACCAAAAGAGTCGTAGGAAAAAACTAATAATGGGAAAATATAGCTCTCTTTAAGCCCTTTCAGATGGTATGACTCTTTTTGTAATGGGTGCCAGGTTTCCGAGTTATGGCTCGATAACCGATTATGTGAAAAGTAGTGGCTCCGATACGGTTTTTTCAAAATTTTGCTTTACCAAAAGAGTCGTAGGAAAAAAGTAATAATATGAAAATGTAGCTCTCTTTAAGCCCTTTCAGATGGTATGACTCTTTTTTGTCATGGGTTACCAGGTTTCCGAGTTATGGCTCGATAACCGATTATGTAAAAAGTAGTGGCTCCGATGCGGTTTTTTCAAAATTTTGCTCTACCAAAAGAGTCGTAGGAAAAAAAGTAATAATGAGAAAATGTAGCTCTCTTTAAGCCCTTTCAGGTGGTTTAACTCTTTTTGTAATGGGTTACCAGGTTTCCGAGTTATGGCTCGATAACCGATTATGAGGTGGCTCCGATACGGTTTTTTCAAAATTATGCTCTACCAAAAGAGTCGTAGAAAAAAAGTAATAATAGGAAAATGTAGCTCTCCTTAAGCCCTTTCAGATGGTATGACTCTTTTTGTAATGGGTTGCCAGGTTTCCGAGTTATGGCTCGATAACCGATTATGTGAAAAGTAGTGGCTCCGATACGGTTTTTTCAAAATTTTGCTTTACCAAAAGAGTCGTAGGAAAAAACTAATAATGGGAAAATATAGCTCTCTTTAAGCCCTTTCAGATGGTATGACTCTTTTTGTAATGGGTTGCCAGGTTTCCGAGTTATGGCTCGATAACCGATTATGTGAAAAGTAGTGGCTCCGATACGGTTTTTTCAAAATTTTGCTTTACCAAAAGAGTCGTAGGAAAAAAGTAATAATATGAAAATGTAGCTCTCTTTAAGCCCTTTCAGATGGTATGACTCTTTTTGTAATGGGTTGCCACGTTTCCGAGTTATGGCTCGATAACCGATTATGAGGTGGCTCCGATACGGTTTTTTCAAAATTTTGGTCTACCAAAAGAGTAGTAGGAAAAAAAAAATAATGGGAAATTGTAGCTCTCTTTGTAATGGGTTGCCAGGTTCCCGAGTTATGGCTCGATAACCGAATATGAGGTGGCTCCGATACGGTTTTTTCAAAATTTTGCTCTATCAAAAGAGTCGTAGGAAAAAAGTAATAATTTAAAACTTTGCTCTCTTTAAGCCCTTTCAGATGGTATGACTCTTTTTGTAATAGGTTGCTAGGTTTCCGAGTTATGGCTTGATAACCGATTATGTAAAAAGTAGTGGTTCCGATGCGGTTTTTTCAAAATTTTGCTCTACCAAAAGCGTCGCAGGAAAAAAGTAATAAAATGAAACTGTAGCTCTCTTTAAGCTCTTTCAGATGGTACGACTCTTTTTGTAATGGGTTACCAGGTTTCCGAGTTATGGCTCGATAACCGATTATGAGGTGGCTCCGATACGGTTTTTTCAAAATTTTGCTTTCCTAAAAGAGTCCTATGAAAAAAGTAATAATGGAAAAATGTAGCTCTCTTTAAGCCCTTTCAGATGGTATGACTCTTTTTGTAATGGGTTGCCAGGCTTCCGAGTTATGGCTAGATAACCGATTATGAGGTGGCTCCGATACGGTTTTTTCAAAATTTTGCTCTACCAAAAGAGTCGTAGGAAAAAAGTAATAATATGAAAATGTAGCTCTCTTTAAGCTTTTTCAGATGGTATGACTCTTTTTGTAATGGGTTGCCAGGTTTCCGAGTTATGGCTCGATAACCGATTATGTAAAAAGTAGTGGCTCCGATACGGTTTTTTCAAAATTTTGCTCTACCAAAAGAGTCGTAGGAAAAAAGTAATAATATGAAAATGTAGCTCTCCTTAAGCCCTTACAGATGGTATGACTCTTTTTGTAATGGGTTGCCAGGTTTCCGAGCTATGGCTCGATAACCGATTATGAGATGGCTCCGATACGGTTTTTTTTTCAAAATTTTGCTCTACCAAAAGAGTCGTAGGAAAAAAGCAATAATATGAAAATGTAGCTCTCTTTAAGCCCTTTCAGATGGTATGACTCTTTTTGTAATGGGTTGCCAGGTTTCCGAGTTATGGCTCGATAACCGATTATGTAAAAAGTAGTGGCTCCGATACGGGTTTTTCAAAATTTTGTTCTACCAAAAAAATCGTAGGAAAACAGTAACAATGGGAAAATGTAGCTCTCTTTAAGCCTTTTCAGATGGTTTGACTCTTTTTGTAATGGGTTGCCAGGTTTCTGAGTTATGGCTCGATAACTGATTATGAGGTGGCTCCGATACGGTTTTTTCAAAATTTTGCTCTACCAAAAGAGTAGTAGGAAAAAAAAATAATGGGAAAATGTAGCTCTCTTTGTAATGGGTTGCCAGGTTTCCGAGTTATGGCTCGATAACCGAATATGAGGTGGCTTTGATACGGTTTTTTTCAAAATTTTGCTCTATCAAAAGAGACGTAGGAAAAAAGTAATAATTTAAAAAGTTGCTCTCTTTAAGCCCTTTCAGATGGTATGACTCTTTTTGTAATGGGTTGCCAGGTTTCCGAGTTATGGCTCGATAACCGATTATGTGAAAAGTAGTGGCTCCGATACGGTTTTTTCAAAATTTTGCTTTACCAAAAGAGTCGTAGGAAAAAACTAATAATGGGAAAATATAGCTCTCTTTAAGCCCTTTCAGATGGTATGACTCTTTTTGTAATGGGTTGCCAGGTTTCCGAGTTATGGCTCGATAACCGATTATGTGAAAAGTAGTGGCTCCGATACGGTTTTTTCAAAATTTTGCTTTACCAAAAGAGTCGTAGGAAAAAAGTAATAATATGAAAATGTAGCTCTCTTTAAGCCCTTTCAGATGGTATGACTCTTTTTTGTCATGGGTTACCAGGTTTCCGAGTTATGGCTCGATAACCGATTATGTAAAAAGTAGTGGCTCCGATGCGGTTTTTTCAAAATTTTGCTCTACCAAAAGAGTCGTAGGAAAAAAAGTAATAATGAGAAAATGTAGCTCTCTTTAAGCCCTTTCAGGTGGTTTGACTCTTTTTGTAATGGGTTACCAGGTTTCCGAGTTATGGCTCGATAACCGATTATGAGGTGGCTCCGATACGGTTTTTTCAAAATTATGCTGTACCAAAAGAGTCGTAGAAAAAAAGTAATAATAGGAAAATGTAGCTCTCCTTAAGCCCTTTCAGATGGTATGAATCTTTTTGTAATGGGTTGCCAGGTTTCCGAGTTATGGCTCGATAACCGATTATGTGAAAAGTAGTGGCTCCGATACGGTTTTTTCAAAATTTTGCTTTACCAAAAGAGTCGTAGGAAAAAAGTAATAATATGAAAATGTAGCTCTCTTTAAGCCCTTTCAGATGGTATGACTCTTTTTGTAATGGGTTGCCACGTTTCCGAGTTATGGCTCGATAACCGATTATGAGGTGGCTCCGATACGGTTTTTTCAAAATTTTGGTCTACCAAAAGAGTAGTAGGAAAAAAAAAATAATGGGAAATTGTAGCTCTCTTTGTAATGGGTTGCCAGGTTCCCGAGTTATGGCTCGATAACCGAATATGAGGTGGCTCCGATACGGTTTTTTCAAAATTTTGCTCTATCAAAAGAGTCGTAGGAAAAAAGTAATAATTTAAAACTTTGCTCTCTTTAAGCCCTTTCAGATGGTATGACTCTTTTTGTAATAGGTTGCTAGGTTTCCGAGTTATGGCTTGATAACCGATTATGTAAAAAGTAGTGGTTCCGATGCGGTTTTTTCAAAATTTTGCTCTACCAAAAGCGTCGCAGGAAAAAAGTAATAAAATGAAACTGTAGCTCTCTTTAAGCTCTTTCAGATGGTACGACTCTTTTTGTAATGGGTTACCAGGTTTCCGAGTTATGGCTCGATAACCGATTATGAGGTGGCTCCGATACGGTTTTTTCAAAATTTTGCTTTCTTAAAAGAGTCCTATGAAAAAAGTAATAATGGAAAAATGTAGCTCTCTTTAAGCCCTTTCAGATGGTATGACTCTTTTTGTAATGGGTTGCCAGGCTTCCGAGTTATGGCTAGATAACCGATTATGAGGTGGCTCCGATACGGTTTTTTCAAAATTTTGCTCTACCAAAAGAGTCGTAGGAAAAAAGTAATAATATGAAAATGTAGCTCTCTTTAAGCTTTTTCTGATGGTATGACTCTTTTTGGAATGGGTTGCCAGGTTTCCGAGTTATGGCTCGATAACCGATTATGTAAAAAGTAGTGGCTCCGATACGGTTTTTTCAAAATTTTGCTCTACCAAAAGAGTCGTAGGAAAAAAGTAATAATATGAAAATGTAGCTCTCCTTAAGCCCTTACAGATGGTATGACTCTTTTTGTAATGGGTTGCCAGGTTTCCGAGCTATGGCTCGATAACCGATTATGAGATGGCTCCGATACGGTTTTTTTTTCAAAATTTTGCTCTACCAAAAGAGTCGTAGGAAAAAAGCAATAATATGAAAATGTAGCTCTCTTTAAGCCCTTTCAGATGCTATGACTCTTTTTGTAATGGGTTACCAGGTTTCCGAGTTATGGCTCGATAACCGATTATGAGGTGGTTCCGTTACGGTTTTTTCAAAATTTTGCTCTACCAAAAGAGTCGTAGAAAAAAAGTAATAATATGAAAATGTAGCTCTCTTTAAGCCCTTTCAGATGGTATGACTCTTTTTGTAATGGGTTGCCAGGTTTCCGAGTTATGGCTCGATAACCGATTATGTAAAAAGTAGTGGCTCCGATACGGGTTTTTCAAAATTTTGCTCTACCAAAAGAGTCGTAGTAAAAAAGTAATAATATGAAAATGTAGCTCTCCTTAAGCCCTTACAGATGGTATGACTCTTTTTGTAATGGGTTGCCAGGTTTCCGAGCTATGGCTCGATAGCCGATTATGAGATGGCTCCGATACGGTTTTTTTCAAAATTTTGCTCTACCAAAAGAGTCGTAGGAAAAAAGCAATAATATGAAAATGTAGCTCTCTTTAAGCCCTTTCAGATGGTATGACTCTTTTTGTAATGGGTTACCAGGTTTCCGAGTTATGGCTCGATAACCGATTATGAGGTGGCTCCGTTACGGTTTTTTCAAAATTTTGCTCTACCAAAAGAGTCGTAGAAAAAAAGTAATAATATGAAAATGTAGCTCTCTTTAAGCCTTTTCGGGTGGTATGACTCTTTTTGTAATGGGTTGCCAGGTTTTCGAGTTATGGCTCGATAACCGATTATGTAAAAAGTAGTGGCTCCGATACGGTTTTTTCAAAATTTTGCTCTACCAAAAGAGTCGTAGGAAAAAAGTAATAATATGAAAATGTAGCTCTCTTTAAGCCCTTTCAGATGGTATGCCTCTTTTAGTAAAAAAGTAGTGGCTCCGATACGGTTTTTTCAAAATTTTGTTCTACCAAAAAAATCGTAGGAAAAAAGTAACAATGGGAAAATGTAGCTCTCTTTAAGCCTTTCCAGATGGTTTGACTCTTTTTGTAATGGGTTGCCAGGTTTCTGAGTTATGGCTCGATAACTGATTATGAGGTGGCTCCGATACGGTTTTTTCAAAATTTTGCTCTACCAAAAGAGTAGTAGGAAAAAAAAATAATGGGAAAATGTAGCTCTCTTTGTAATGGGTTGCCAGGTTTCCGAGTTATGGCTCGATAACCGAATATGAGGTGGCTTTGATACGGTTTTTTCAAAATTTTGCTCTATCAAAAGAGTCGTAGGAAAAAAGTAATAATTTAAAAAGTTACTCTCTTTAAGCCCTTTCAGATGGTATGACTCTTTTTGTAATAGGTTGCTAGGTTTCCGAGTTATGGCTCGATAGCCGATTATGTAAAAAGTAGTGGCTCCGATGCGGTTTTTTCAAAATTTTGCTCTACCAAAAGAGTCGTAGGAAAAAAAGTAATAGTGAGAAAATGTAGCTCTCTTTAAGCCCTTTCAGGTGGTTTGACTCTTTTTGTAATGGGTTACCAGGTTTCCGAGTTATGGCTCGATAACCGATTATGAGGTGGCTCCGAGACGGTTTTTTCAAAATTATGGTCTACCAAAAGAGTCGTAGAAAAAAAGTAATAATGGGAAAATGTAGCTCTCTTTAAGCCCTTTCAGATGGTATGACTCTTTTTGTAATGGGTTGCCAGGTTTCCCAGTTATGGCTCGATAACCGATTATGTGAAAAGTAGTGGCTCCGATACGGTTTTTTCAAAATTTTGCTTTACCAAAAGAGTCGTAGGAAAAAACTAATAATAGGAAAATATAGCTCTCTTTAAGCCCTTTCAGATGGTATGACTCTTTTTGTAATGGGTTGCCAGGTTTCCGAGTTATGGCTCGATAACCGATTATGTAAAAAGTAGTGGCTCCGATACGGGTTTTTCAAAATTTTGCTCTACCAAAAGAGTCGTAGGAAAAAAGTAATAATATGAAAATGTAGCTCTCCTTAAGCCCTTACAGATGGTATGACTCTTTTTGTAATGGGTTGCCAGGTTTCCGAGCTATGGCTCGATAACCGATTATGAGATGGCTCCGATACGGGTTTTTTCAAAATTTTGCTCTACCAAAAGAGTCGTAGGAAAAAAGCAATAATATGAAAATGTAGCTCTCTTTAAGCCCTTTCAGATGGTATGACTCTTTTTGTAACGGGTTACCAGGTTTTCGAGTTATGGCTCGATAACCGATTATGAGGTGGCTCCGTTACGGTTTTTTCAAAATTTTGCTATACCAAAAGAGTCGTAGGAAAAAAGTAATAATATGAAAATGTAGCTGTCTTTAAGCCCTTTCAGATGGTATGACTCTTTTTGTAATGGGTTGCCAGGTTTCCGAGTTATGGCTCGATAACCGATTATGTAAAAAGTAGTGGCTCCGATACGGTTTTTTCAAAATTTTGTTCTACCAAAAAAATCGTAGGAAAAAAGTAACAATGGGAAAATGTAGCTCTCTTTAAGCCTTTTCAGATAGTTTGACTCTTTTTGTAATGGGTTGCCAGGTTTCTGAGTTATGGCTCGATAACTGATTATGAGGTGGCTCCGATACGGTTTTTTTCAAAATTTTGCTCTACCAAAAGAGTAGTAGGAAAAAAAATAATGGGAAAATGTAGCTCTCTTTGTAATGGGTTGCCAGGTTTCCGAGTTATGGCTCGATAACCGAATATGAGGTGGCTTTGATACGGTTTTTTCAAAATTTTGCTCTATCAAAAGATTCGTAGGAAAAAAGTAATAATTTAAAAAGTTGCTCTCTTTAAGCCCTTTCAGATGGTATGACTCTTTTTGTAATAGGTTGCTAGGTTTCCGAGTTATGGCTCGATAACCGATTATGTAAAAAGTAGTGGCTCCGATGCGGTTTTTTCAAAATTTTGCTCTACCAAAAGAGTCGTAGGAAAAAAAGTAATAATGAGAAAATGTAGCTCTCTTTAAGCCCTTTCAGGTGATTTGACTCTTTTTGTAATGGGTTACCAGGTTTCCGAGTTATGGCTCGATAACCGATTATGAGGTGGCTCCGATACGGTTTTTTCAAAATTATGCTCTACCAAAAGAGTCGTAGAAAAAAAGTAATAATAGGAAAATATAGCTCTCTTTAAGCCCTTTCAGATGGTTTGACTATTTTTGTAATGGGTTGCCAGGTTTCCGAGTTATGGCTCGATAACCGATTATGTGAAAAGTAGGTGGCTCCGATACGGTTTTTTCAAAATTTTGCTTTACCAAAAGAGTCGTAGGAAAAAAGTAATAATGGGAAAATATAGCTCTCTTTAAGCCCTTTCAGATGGTATGACTCTTTTTGTAATGGGTTGCCAGGTTTCCGAGTTATGGCTCGATAACCGTTTATGAGGTGGCTCCGATACGGTTTTTCAAAATTTTGCTTTCCCAAAAGAGTCCTATGAAAAAAGTAATAATAAAAAAAATGTAGCTTCCTTTAAGCCCTTTCAGATGGTATGACTCTTTTTGTAATGGGTTGCCAGGCTTCCGAGCTATGGCTAGATAACCGATTATGAGGTGGCTCCGATACGGTTTTTTCAAAATTTTGCTCTACCAAAAGAGTCGTAGGAAAAAAGTAATAATATGAAAATGTAGCTCTCCTTAAGCCCTTACAGATGGTATGACTCTTTTTGTAATGGGTTGCCAGGTTTCCGAGCTATGGCTCGATAACCGATTATGAGATGGCTCCGATACGGTTTTTTTTCAAAATTTTGCTCTACCAAAAGAGTCGTAGGAAAAAAGCAATAATATGAAAATGTAGCTCTCTTTAAGCCCTTTCAGATGCTATGACTCTTTTTGTAATGGGTTACCAGGTTTCCGAGTTATGGCTCGATAACCGATTATGAGGTGGCTCCGTTACGGTTTTTTCAAAATTTTGCTCTACCAAAAGAGTCGTAGAAAAAAAGTAATAATATGAAAATGTAGCTCTCTTTAAGCCCTTTCAGATGGTATGACTCTTTTTGTAATGGGTTGCCAGGTTTCCGAGTTATGGCTCGATAACCGATTATGTAAAAAGTAGTGGCTCCGATACGGGTTTTTCAAAATTTTGCTCTACCAGAAGAGTCGTAGGAAAAAAGTAATAATATGAAAATGTAGCTCTCCTTAAGCCCTTACAGATGGTATGACTCTTTTTGTAATGGGTTGCCAGGTTTCCGAGTTATGGCTCGATAACCGATTATGTAAAAAGTAGTGGCTCCGATACGGTTTTTTCAAAATTTTGTTCTACCAAAAAAATCGTAGGAAAAAAGTAACAATGGGAAAATGTAGCTCTCTTTAAGCCTTTTCAGATGGTTTGACTCTTTTTGTAATGGGTTGCCAGGTTTCTGAGTTATGGCTCGATAACTGATTATGAGGTGGCTCCGATACGGTTTTTTTTTCAAAATTTTGCTCTACCAAAAGAGTAGTAGGAAAAAAAATAATGGGAAAATGTAGCTCTCTTTGTAATGGGTTGCCAGGTTTCCGAGTTATGGCTCGATAACCGAATATGAGGTGGCTTTGATACGGTTTTTTCAAAATTTTGCTCTATCAAAAGATTCGTAGGAAAAAAGTAATAATTTAAAAAGTTGCTCTCTTTAAGCCCTTTCAGATGGTATGACTCTTTTTGTAATAGGTTGCTAGGTTTCCGAGTTATGGCTCGATAACCGATTATGTAAAAAGTAGTGGCTCCGATGCGGTTTTTTCAAAATTTTGCTCTACCAAAAGAGTCGTAGGAAAAAAAGTAATAATGAGAAAATGTAGCTCTCTTTAAGCCCTTTCAGGTGATTTGACTCTTTTTGTAATGGGTTACCAGGTTTCCGAGTTATGGCTCGATAACCGATTATGAGGTGGCTCCGATACGGTTTTTTCAAAATTATGCTTTACCAAAAGAGTCGTAGGAAAAAAGTAATAATGGGAAAATGTAGCTCTCTTTAAGCCATTTCAGATGGTATGACTCTTTTTGTAATGGGTTGCCAGGTTTCCGAGTTATGGCTCGATAACCGATTATGTGAAAAGTAGTGGCTCCGATACGGTTTTTTCAAAATTTTGCTTTACCAAAAGAGTCGTAGGAAAAAAGTAATAATGGGAAAATATAGCTCTCTTTAAGCCATTTCAGATGGTATGACTCTTTTTGTAATGGGTTGCCAGGTTTACGAGTTATGGCTCGATAACCGTTTATGAGGTGGCTCCGATACGGTTTTTCAAAATTTTGCTTTCCCAAAAGAGTCCTATGAAAAAAGTAATAATAAAAAAAATGTAGCTCTCTTTAAGCCCTTTCAGATGGTATGACTCTTTTTGTAATGGGTTGCCAGGCTTCCGAGCTATGGCTAGATAACCGATTATGAGGTGGCTCCGATACGGTTTTTTCAAAATTTTGCTCTACCAAAAGAGTCGTAGGAAAAAAGTAATAATATGAAAATGTAGCTGTCCTTAAGCCCTTACAGATGGTATGACTCTTTTTGTAATGGGTTGCCAGGTTTCCGAGCTATGGCTCGATAACCGATTATGAGATGGCTCCGATACGGTTTTTTTTCAAAATTTTGCTCTACCAAAAGAGTCGTAGGAAAAAAGCAATAATATGAAAATGTAGCTCTCTTTAAGCCCTTTCAGATGCTATGACTCTTTTTGTAATGGGTTACCAGGTTTCCGAGTTATGGCTCGATAACCGATTATGAGGTGGCTCCGTTACGGTTTTTTCAAAATTTTGCTCTACCAAAAGAGTCGTAGAAAAAAAGTAATAATATGAAAATGTAGCTCTCTTTAAGCCCTTTCAGATGGTATGACTCTTTTTGTAATGGGTTGCCAGGTTTCCGAGTTATGGCTCGATAACCGATTATGTAAAAAGTAGTGGCTCCGATACGGGTTTTTCAAAATTTTGCTCTACCAGAAGAGTCGTAGGAAAAAAGTAATAATAGAAAAATGTTGCTCTCTTTAAGCCCTTTCAGATGGTTTGACTCTTTTTGTAATGGGTTGCCAGGTTTCCGAGTTATGGCTCGATAACCGATTATGAGATGGCTCCGATACGGTTTTTTTCAAAATTTTGCTCTACCAAAAGAGTCGTAGGAAAAAAACAATAATATGAAAATGTAGCTCTCTTTAAGCCCTTTCAGATGGTATGACTCTTTTTGTAATGGGTTACCAGGTTTCCGAGTTATGGCTCGATAACCGATTATGAGGTGGCTCCGTTACGGTTTTTTCAAAATTTTGCTCTACCAAAAGAGTCGTAGAAAAAAAGTAATAATATGAAAATGTAGCTCTCTTTAAGCCCTTTCGGATGGTATGACTCTTTTTGTAATGGGTTGCCAGGTTTTCGAGTTATGGCTCGATAACCGATTATGTAAAAAGTAGTGGCTCCGATACGGTTTTTTCAAAATTTTGCTCTACCAAAAGAGTCGTAGGAAAAAAGTAATAATATGAAAATGTAGCTCTCTTTAAGCCCTTTCAGATGGTATGACTCTTTTTGTAATGGGTTGCCAGGTTTCCGAGTTATTGCTCGATAACCGATTATGTAAAAAGTAGTGGCTCCGATACGGTTTTTTCAAAATTTTGTTCTACCAAAAAAATCGTAGGAAAAAAGTAACAATGGGAAAATGTAGCTCTCTTTAAGCCTTTTCAGATGGTTTGACTCTTTTTGTAATGGGTTGCCAGGTTTCTGAGTTATGGCTCGATAACCGATTATGAGGTGGCTCCGATACGGTTTTTTCAAAATTTTGCTCTACCAAAAGAGTAGTAGGAAAAAAAAATAATGGGAAAATGTAGCTCTCTTTGTAATGGGTTGCCAGGTTTCCGAGTTATGGCTCGATAACCGAATATGAGGTGGCTTTGATACGGTTTTTTCAAAATTTTGCTCTATCAAAAGAGTCGTAGGAAAAAAGTAATAATTTAAAAAGTTACTCTCTTTAAGCGCTTTCAGATGGTATGACTCTTTTTGTAATAGGTTGCTAGGTTTCCGAGTTATGGCTCGATAGCCGATTATGTAAAAAGTAGTGGCTCCGATGCGGTTTTTTCAAAATTTTGCTCTACCAAAAGAGTCGTAGGAAAAAAAGTAATAAGGAGAAAATGTAGCTCTCTTTAAGCCCTTTCAGGTGGTTTGACTCTTTTTGTAATGGGTTACCAGGTTTCCGAGTTATGGCTCGATAACCGATTATGAGGTGGCTCCGATACGGTTTTTTCAAAATTATGGTCTACCAAAAGAGTCGTAGAAAAAAAGTAATAATGGGAAAATGTAGCTCTCTTTAAGCCCTTTCAGATGGTATGACTCTTTTTGTAATGGGTTGCCAGGTTTCCAAGTTATGGCTCGATAACCGATTATGTGAAAAGTAGTGGCTCCGATACGGTTTTTTCAAAATTTTGCTTTACCAAAAGAGTCGTAGGAAAAAACTAATAATAGGAAAATATAGCTCTCTTTAAGCCCTTTCAGATGGTATGACTCTTTTTGTAATGGGTTGCCAGGTTTCCGAGTTATGGCTCGATAACCGATTATGTAAAAAGTAGTGGCTCCGATACGGTTTTTTCAAAATTTTGCTCTACCAAAAGAGTCGTAGGAAAAAAGTAATAATATGAAAATTTAGCTCTCCTTAAGCCCTTACAGATGGTATGAGTCTTTTTGTAATGGGTTGCCAGGTTTCCGAGCTATGGCTCGATAACCGATTATGAGATGGCTCCGATACGGTTTTTTTCAAAATTTTGCTCTACCAAAAGAGTCGTAGGAAAAAAGCAATAATATGAAAATGTAGCTCTCTTTAAGCCCTTTCAGATGGTATGACTCTTTTTGTAATGGGTTACCAGGTTTTCGAGTTATGGCTCGATAACCGATTATGAGGTGGCTCCGTTACGGTTTTTTCAAAATTTTGCTCTACCAAAAGAGTCGTAGGAAAAAAGTAATAATATGAAAATGTAGCTGTCTTTAAGCCCTTTCAGATGGTATGACTCTTTTTGTAATGGGTTGCCAGGTTTCCGAGTTATGGCTCGATAACCGATTATGTAAAAAGTAGTGGCTCCGATACGAGTTTTTCAAAATTTTGTTCTACCAAAAAAATCGTAGGAAAAAAGTAACAATGGGAAAATGTAGCTCTCTTTAAGCCTTTTCAGATGGTTTGACTCTTTTTGTAATGGGTTGCCAGGTTTCTGAGTTATGGCTCGATATCTGATTATGAGGTGGCTCCGATACGGTTTTTTTCAAAATTTTGCTCTACCAAAAGAGTAGTAGGAAAAAAAATAATGGGAAAATGTAGCTCTCTTTGTAATGGGTTGCCAGGTTTCCGAGTTATGGCTCGATAACCGAATATGAGGTGGCTTTGATACGGTTTTTTCAAAATTTTGCTCTATCAAAAGATTCGTAGGAAAAAAGTAATAATTTAAAAAGTTGCTCTCTTTAAGCCCTTTCAGATGGTATGACTCTTTTTGTAATAGGTTGCTAGGTTTCCGAGTTATGGCTCGATAACCGATTATGTAAAAAGTAGTGGCTCCGATGCGGTTTTTTCAAAATTTTGCTCTACCAAAAGAGTCGTAGGAAAAAAAGTAATAATGAGATAATGTAGCTCTCTTTAAGCCCTTTCAGGTGATTTGACTCTTTTTGTAATGGGTTACCAGGTTTCCGAGTTATGGCTCGATAACCGATTATGAGGTGGCTCCGATACGGTTTTTTCAAAATTATGCTCTACCAAAAGAGTCGTAGAAAAAAAGTAATAATAGGAAAATGTAGCTCTCTTTAAGCCCTTTCAGATGGTATGACTGTTTTTGTAATGGGTTGCCAGGTTTCCGAGTTATGGCTCGATAACCGATTATGTGAAATGTAGTGGCTCCGATACGGTTTTTTCAAAATTTTGCTTTACCAAAAGAGTCGTAGGAAAAAAGTAATAATAGGAAAATATAGCTCTCTTTAAGCCCTTTCAG
The DNA here is from genome assembly GCA_956483635.1 of Panzeria rudis. Classification (NCBI taxonomy): domain Eukaryota; kingdom Metazoa; phylum Arthropoda; class Insecta; order Diptera; family Tachinidae; genus Panzeria; species Panzeria rudis. The sequence continues at coordinate 12,645,190 of OY101452.1, read as the reverse complement.
ATGGTATGACTCTTTTTGTAATGGGTTGCCAGGTTTCCGAGTTATGGCTCGATAACCGTTTATGAGGTGGCTCCGATACGGTTTTTCAAAATTTTGCTTTCCCAAAAGAGTCCTATGAAAAAAGTAATAATAAAAAAAATGTAGCTCTCTTTAAGCCCTTTCAGATGGTATGACTCTTTTTGTAATGGGTTGCCAGGCTTCCGAGTTATGGCTAGATAACCGATTATGAGGTGGCTCCGATACGGTTTTTTCAAAATTTTGCTCTACCAAAAGAGTCGTAGAAAAAAAGTAATAATATGAAAATGTAGCTCTCTTTAAGCTTTTTCAGATGGTATGACTCTTTTTGTAATGGGTTGCCAGGTTTCCGAGTTATGGCTCGATAACCGATTATGTAAAAAGTAGTGGCTCCGATACGGTTTTTTCAAAATTTTGCTCTACCAAAAGAGTCGTAGGAAAAAAGTAATAATATGAAAATGTAGCTCTCCTTAAGCCCTTACGGATGGTATGACTCTTTTTGTAATGGGTTGCCAGGTTTCCGAGCTATGGCTCGATAACCGATTATGAGATGGCTCCGATACGGTTTTTTTCAAAATTTTGCTCTACCAAAAGAGTCGTAGGAAAAAAGCAATAATATGAAAATGTAGCTCTCTTTAAGCCCTTTCAGATGCTATGACTCTTTTTGTAATGGGTTACCAGGTTTCCGAGTTATGGCTCGATAACCGATTATGAGGTGGCTCCGTTACGGTTTTTTCAAAATTTTGCTCTACCAAAAGAGTCGTAGAAAAAAAGTAATAATATGAAAATGTAGCTCTCTTTAAGCCCTTTCAGATGGTATGACTCTTTTTGTAATGGGTTGCCAGGTTTCCGAGTTATGGCTCGATAACCGATTATGTAAAAAGTAGTGGCTCCGATACGGGTTTTTCAAAATTTTGCTCTACCAAAAGAGTCGTAGGAAAAAAGTAATAATATGAAAATGTAGCTCTCCTTAAGCCCTTACAGATGGTATGACTCTTTTTGTAATGGGTTGCCAGGTTTCCGAGCTATGGCTCGATAACCGATTATGAGATGGCTCAGATACGGTTTTTTTCAAAATTTTGCTCTATCAAAAGAGTAGTAGGAAAAAAGCAATAATATGAAAATGTAGCTCTCTTTAAGCCCTTTCAGATGGTATGACTCTTTTTGTAATGGGTTACCAGGTTTCCGAGTTATGGCTCGATAACCGATTATGAGGTGGCTCCGTTACGGTTTTTTCAAAATTTTGCTCTACCAAAAGAGTCGTAGAAAAAAAGTAATAATATGAAAATGTAGCTCTCTTTAAGCCCTTTCGGATGGTATGACTCTTTTTGTAATGGGTTGCCAGGTTTTCGAGTTATGGCTCGATAACCGATTATGTAAAAAGTAGTGGCTCCGATACGGTTTTTTCAAAATTTTGCTCTACCAAAAGAGTCGTAGGAAAAAAGTAATAATATAAAAATGTAGCTCTCTTTAAGCCCTTTCAGATGGTATGACTCTTTTTGTAATGGGTTGCCAGGTTTCCGAGTTATGGCTCGATAACCGATTATGTAAAAAGTAGTGGCTCCGATACGGTTTTTTCAAAATTTTGTTCTACCAAAAAAATCGTAGGAAAAAAGTAACAATGGGAAAATGTAGCTCTCTTTAAGCCTTTCCAGATGGTTTGACTCTTTTTGTAATGGGTTGCCAGGTTTCTGAGTTATGGCTCGATAACTGATTATGAGGTGGCTCCGATACGGCTTTTTCAAAATTTTGCTCTACCAAAAGAGTAGTAGGAAAAAAAAATAATGGGAAAATGTAGCTCTCTTTGTAATGGGTTGCCAGGTTTCCGAGTTATGGCTCGATAACCGAATATGAGGTGGCTTTGATACGGTTTTTTCAAAATTTTGCTCTATCAAAAGAGTCGTAGGAAAAAAGTAATAATTTAAAAAGTTACTCCCTTTAAGCCCTTTCAGATGGTATGACTCTTTTTGTAATAGGTTGCTAGGTTTCCGAGTTATGGCTCGATAGCCGATTATGTAAAAAGTAGTGGCTCCGATGCGGTTTTTTCAAAATTTTGCTCTACCAAAAGAGTCGTAGGAAAAAAAGTAATAGTGAGAAAATGTAGCTCTCTTTAAGCCCTTTCAGGTGGTTTGACTCTTTTTGTAATGGGTTACCAGGTTTCCGAGTTATGGCTCGATAACCGATTATGAGGTGGCTCCGATACGGTTTTTTCAAAATTATGCTCTACCAAAAGAGTCGTAGAAAAAAAGTAATAATAGGAAAATGTAGCTCTCTTTAAGCCCTTTCAGATGGTATGACTCTTTTTGTAATGGGTTGCCAGGTTTCCGAGTTATGGCTCGATAACCGATTATGTGAAATGTAGTGGCTCCGATACGGTTTTTTCAAAATTTTGCTTTACCAAAAGAGTCGTAGGAAAAAAGTAATAATGGGAAAATATAGCTCTCTTTAAGCCCTTTCAGATGGTATGACTCTTTTTGTAATGGGTTGCCAGGTTTCCGAGTTATGGCTCGATAACCGTTTATGAGGTGGCTCCGATACGGTTTTTCAAAATTTTGCTTTCCCAAAAGAGTCCTATGAAAAAAGTAATAATAAAAAAAAATGTAGCTCTCTTTAAGCCCTTTCAGATGGTATGACTCTTTTTGTAATGGGTTGCCAGGCTTCCGAGTTATGGCTAGATAACCGATTATGAGGTGGCTCCGATACGGTTTTTTCAAAATTTTGCTCTACCAAAAGAGTCGTAGAAAAAAAGTAATAATATGAAAATGTAGCTCTCTTTAAGCTTTTTCAGATGGTATGACTCTTTTTGTAATGGGTTGCCAGGTTTCCGAGTTATGGCTCGATAACCGATTATGTAAAAAGTAGTGGCTCCGATACGGTTTTTTCAAAATTTTGCTCTACCAAAAGAGTCGTAGGAAAAAAGTAATAATATGAAAATGTAGCTCTCCTTAAGCCCTTACGGATGGTATGACTCTTTTTGTAATGGGTTGCCAGGTTTCCGAGCTATGGCTCGATAACCGATTATGAGATGGCTCCGATACGGTTTTTTTCAAAATTTTGCTCTACCAAAAGAGTCGTAGGAAAAAAGCAATAATATGAAAATGTAGCTCTCTTTAAGCCCTTTCAGATGCTATGACTCTTTTTGTAATGGGTTACCAGGTTTCCGAGTTATGGCTCGATAACCGATTATGAGGTGGCTCCGTTACGGTTTTTTCAAAATTTTGCTCTACCAAAAGAGTCGTAGAAAAAAAGTAATAATAAAAAAAATGTAGCTCTCTTTAAGCCCTTTCAGATGGTATGACTCTTTTTGTAATGGGTTGCCAGGCTTCCGAGCTATGGCTAGATAACCGATTATGAGGTGGCTCCGATATGGTTTTTTCAAAATTTTGCTCTACCAAAAGAGTCGTAGGAAAAAAGTAATAATATGAAAATGTAGCTCTCCTTAAGCCCTTACAGATGGTATGACTCTTTTTGTAATGGGTTGCCAGGTTTCCGAGCTATGGCTCGATAACCGATTATGAGATGGCTCCGATACGGTTTTTTTTCAAAATTTTGCTCTACCAAAAGAGTCGTAGGAAAAAAGCAATAATATGAAAATGTAGCTCTCTTTAAGCCCTTTCAGATGCTATGACTCTTTTTGTAATGGGTTACCAGGTTTCCGAGTTATGGCTCGATAACCGATTATGAGGTGGCTCCGTTACGGTTTTTTCAAAATTTTGCTCTACCAAAAGAGTCGTAGAAAAAAAGTAATAATATGAAAATGTAGCTCTCTTTAAGCCCTTTCAGATGGTATGACTCTTTTTGTAATGGGTTGCCAGGTTTCCGAGTTATGGCTCGATAACCGATTATGTAAAAAGTAGTGGCTCCGATACGGGTTTTTCAAAATTTTGCTCTACCAGAAGAGTCGTAGGAAAAAAGTAATAATATGATTATGTAAAAAGTAGTGGCTCCGATACGGTTTTTTCAAAATTTTGCTCTACCAAAAGAGTCGTAGGAAAAAAGTAATAATATAAAAATGTAGCTCTCTTTAAGCCCTTTCAGATGGTATGACTCTTTTTGTAATGGGTTGCCAGGTTTCCGAGTTATGGCTCGATAACCGATTATGTAAAAAGTAGTGGCTCCGATACGGTTTTTTCAAAATTTTGTTCTACCAAAAAAATCGTAGGAAAAAAGTAACAATGGGAAAATGTAGCTCTCTTTAAGCCTTTCCAGATGGTTTGACTCTTTTTGTAATGGGTTGCCAGGTTTCTGAGTTATGGCTCGATAACTGATTATGAGGTGGCTCCGATACGGCTTTTTCAAAATTTTGCTCTACCAAAAGAGTAGTAGGAAAAAAAAATAATGGGAAAATGTAGCTCTCTTTGTAATGGGTTGCCAGGTTTCCGAGTTATGGCTCGATAACCGAATATGAGGTGGCTTTGATACGGTTTTTTCAAAATTTTGCTCTATCAAAAGAGTCGTAGGAAAAAAGTAATAATTTAAAAAGTTACTCCCTTTAAGCCCTTTCAGATGGTATGACTCTTTTTGTAATAGGTTGCTAGGTTTCCGAGTTATGGCTCGATAGCCGATTATGTAAAAAGTAGTGGCTCCGATGCGGTTTTTTCAAAATTTTGCTCTACCAAAAGAGTCGTAGGAAAAAAAGTAATAGTGAGAAAATGTAGCTCTCTTTAAGCCCTTTCAGGTGGTTTGACTCTTTTTGTAATGGGTTACCAGGTTTCCGAGTTATGGCTCGATAACCGATTATGAGGTGGCTCCGATACGGTTTTTTCAAAATTATGCTCTACCAAAAGAGTCGTAGAAAAAAAGTAATAATAGGAAAATGTAGCTCTCTTTAAGCCCTTTCAGATGGTATGACTCTTTTTGTAATGGGTTGCCAGGTTTCCGAGTTATGGCTCGATAACCGATTATGTGAAATGTAGTGGCTCCGATACGGTTTTTTCAAAATTTTGCTTTACCAAAAGAGTCGTAGGAAAAAAGTAATAATGGGAAAATATAGCTCTCTTTAAGCCCTTTCAGATGGTATGACTCTTTTTGTAATGGGTTGCCAGGTTTCCGAGTTATGGCTCGATAACCGTTTATGAGGTGGCTCCGATACGGTTTTTCAAAATTTTGCTTTCCCAAAAGAGTCCTATGAAAAAAGTAATAATAAAAAAAAATGTAGCTCTCTTTAAGCCCTTTCAGATGGTATGACTCTTTTTGTAATGGGTTGCCAGGCTTCCGAGTTATGGCTAGATAACCGATTATGAGGTGGCTCCGATACGGTTTTTTCAAAATTTTGCTCTACCAAAAGAGTCGTAGAAAAAAAGTAATAATATGAAAATGTAGCTCTCTTTAAGCTTTTTCAGATGGTATGACTCTTTTTGTAATGGGTTGCCGGGTTTCCGAGTTATGGCTCGATAACCGATTATGTAAAAAGTAGTGGCTCCGATACGGTTTTTTCAAAATTTTGCTCTACCAAAAGAGTCGTAGGAAAAAAGTAATAATATGAAAATGTAGCTCTCCTTAAGCCCTTACGGATGGTATGACTCTTTTTGTAATGGGTTGCCAGGTTTCCGAGCTATGGCTCGATAACCGATTATGAGATGGCTCCGATACGGTTTTTTTCAAAATTTTGCTCTACCAAAAGAGTCGTAGGAAAAAAGCAATAATAAAAAAAATGTAGCTCTCTTTAAGCCCTTTCAGATGGTATGACTCTTTTTGTAATGGGTTGCCAGGCTTCCGAGTTATGGCTCGATAACCGATTATGAGGTGGCTCCGTTACGGTTTTTTCAAAATTTTGCTCTACCAAAAGAGTCGTAGGAAAAAAGCAATAATAAAAAAAATGTAGCTCTCTTTAAGCCCTTTCAGATGGTATGACTCTTTTTGTAATGGGTTGCCAGGTTTCCGAGCTATGGCTCGATAACCGATTATGAGATGGCTCCGATACGGTTTTTTCAAAATTTTGCTCTACCAAAAGAGTCGTAGGAAAAAAGTAATAATATGAAAATGTAGCTCTCCTTAAGCCCTTACGGATGGTATGACTCTTTTTGTAATGGGTTGCCAGGTTTCCGAGCTATGGCTCGATAACCGATTATGAGATGGCTCCGATACGGTTTTTTTCAAAATTTTGCTCTACCAAAAGAGTCGTAGGAAAAAAGCAATAATAAAAAAAATGTAGCTCTCTTTAAGCCCTTTCAGATGCTATGACTCTTTTTGTAATGGGTTACCAGGTTTCCGAGTTATGGCTCGATAACCGATTATGAGGTGGCTCCGTTACGGTTTTTTCAAAATTTTGCTCTACCAAAAGAGTCGAAGAAAAAAAGTAATAATAAAAAAAATGTAGCTCTCTTTAAGCCCTTTCAGATGGTATGACTCTTTTTGTAATGGGTTGCCAGGCTTCCGAGCTATGGCTAGATAACCGATTATGAGGTGGCTCCGATATGGTTTTTTCAAAATTTTGCTCTACCAAAAGAGTCGTAGGAAAAAAGTAATAATATGAAAATGTAGCTCTCCTTAAGCCCTTACAGATGGTATGACTCTTTTTGTAATGGGTTGCCAGGTTTCCGAGCTATGGCTCGATAACCGATTATGAGATGGCTCCGATACGGTTTTTTTTCAAAATTTTGCTCTACCAAAAGAGTCGTAGGAAAAAAGCAATAATATGAAAATGTAGCTCTCTTTAAGCCCTTTCAGATGCTATGACTCTTTTTGTAATGGGTTACCAGGTTTCCGAGTTATGGCTCGATAACCGATTATGAGGTGGCTCCGTTACGGTTTTTTCAAAATTTTGCTCTACCAAAAGAGTCGTAGAAAAAAAGTAATAATATGAAAATGTAGCTCTCTTTAAGCCCTTTCAGATGGTATGACTCTTTTTGTAATGGGTTGCCAGGTTTCCGAGTTATGGCTCGATAACCGATTATGTAAAAAGTAGTGGCTCCGATACGGGTTTTTCAAAATTTTGCTCTACCAGAAGAGTCGTAGGAAAAAAGTAATAATATGAAAATGTAGCTCTCCTTAAGCCCTTACAGATGGTATGACTCTTTTTGTAATGGGTTGCCAGGTTTCCGAGCTATGGCTCGATAACCGATTATGAGATGGCTCCGATACGGTTTTTTTCAAAATTTTGCTCTACCAAAAGAGTCGTAGGAAAAAAGCAATAATATGAAAATGTAGCTCTCTTTAAGCTCTTTCAGATGGTATGACTCTTTTTGTAATGGGTTACCAGGTTTCCGAGTTATGGCTCGATAACCGATTATGAGGTGGCTCCGTTACGGTTTTTTCAAAATTTTGCTCTACCAAAAGAGTCGTAGAAAAAAAGTAATAATATGAAAATGTAGCTCTCTTTAAGCCCTTTCGGATGGTATGACTCTTTTTGTAATGGGTTGCCAGGTTTTCGAGTTATGGCTCGATAACCGATTATGTAAAAAGTAGTGGCTCCGATACGGTTTTTTCAAAATTTTGCTCTACCAAAAGAGTCGTAGGAAAAAAGTAATAATATGAAAATGTAGCTCTGTTTAAGCCCTTTCAGATGGTATGACTCTTTTTGTAATGGGTTGCCAGGTTTCCGAGTTATGGCTCGATAACCGATTATGTAAAAAGTAGTGGCTCCGATACGGTTTTTTCAAAATTTTGTTCTACCAAAAAAATCGTAGGAAAAAAGTAACAATGGGAAAATGTAGCTCTCTTTAAGCCTTTCCAGATGGTTTGACTCTTTTTGTAATGGGTTGCCAGGTTTCTGAGTTATGGCTCGATAACCGATTATGAGGTGGCTCCGATACGGTTTTTTCAAAATTTTGCTCTACCAAAAGAGTAGTAGGAAAAAAAAATAATGGGAAAATGTAGCTCTCTTTGTAATGGGTTGCCAGGTTTCCGAGTTATGGCTCGATAACCGAATATGAGGTGGCTTTGATACGGTTTTTTCAAAATTTTGCTCTATCAAAAGAGTCGTAGGAAAAAAGTAATAATTTAAAAAGTTACTCTCTTTAAGCGCTTTCAGATGGTATGACTCTTTTTGTAATAGGTTGCTAGGTTTCCGAGTTATGGCTCGATAGCCGATTATGTAAAAAGTAGTGGCTCCGATGCGGTTTTTTCAAAATTTTGCTCTACCAAAAGAGTCGTAGGAAAAAAAGTAATAGTGAGAAAATGTAGCTCTCTTTAAGATCTTTCAGGTGGTTTGACTCTTTTTGTAATGGGTTACCAGGTTTCCGAGTTATGGCTCGATAACCGATTATGAGGTGGCTCCGATACGGTTTTTTCAAAATTATGGTCTACCAAAAGAGTCGTAGAAAAAAAGTAATAATGGGAAAATGTAGCTCTCTTTAAGCCCTTTCAGATGGTATGACTCTTTTTGTAATGGGTTGCCAGGTTTCCAAGTTATGGCTCGATAACCGATTATGTGAAAAGTAGTGGCTCCGATACGGTTTTTTCAAAATTTTGCTTTACCAAAAGAGTCGTAGGAAAAAACTAATAATAGGAAAATATAGCTCTCTTTAAGCCCTTTCAGATGGTATGACTCTTTTTGTAATGGGTTGCCAGGTTTCCGAGTTATGGCTCGATAACCGATTATGTAAAAAGTAGTGGCTCCGATACGGTTTTTTCAAAATTTTGCTCTACCAAAAGAGTCGTAGGAAAAAAGTAATAATATGAAAATGTAGCTCTCCTTAAGCCCTTACAGATGGTATGAGTCTTTTTGTAATGGGTTGCCAGGTTTCCGAGCTATGGCTCGATAACCGATTATGAGATGGCTCCGATACGGTTTTTTTCAAAATTTTGCTCTACCAAAAGAGTCGTAGGAAAAAAGCAATAATATGAAAATGTAGCTCTCTTTAAGCCCTTTCAGATGGTATGACTCTTTTTGTAATGGGTTACCAGGTTTTCGAGTTATGGCTCGATAACCGATTATGAGGTGGCTCCGTTACGGTTTTTTCAAAATTTTGCTCTACCAAAAGAGTCGTAGGAAAAAAGTAATAATATGAAAATGTAGCTGTCTTTAAGCCCTTTCAGATGGTATGACTCTTTTTGTAATGGGTTGCCAGGTTTCCGAGTTATGGCTCGATAACCGATTATGTAAAAAGTAGTGGCTCCGATACGGTTTTTTCAAAATTTTGTTTTACCAAAAAAATCGTAGGAAAAAAGTAACAATGGGAAAATGTAGCTCTCTTTAAGCCTTTTCAGATGGTTTGACTCTTTTTGTAATGGGTTGCCAGGTTTCCGAGTTATGGCTCGATAGCCGTTTATGAGGTGGCTCCGATACGGTTTTTCAAAATTTTGCTTTCCCAAAAGAGTCCTATGAAAAAAGTAATAATAAAAAAAAATGTAGCTCTCTTTAAGCCCTTTCAGATGGTATGACTCTTTTTGTAATGGGTTGCCAGGCTTCCGAGTTATGGCTAGATAACCGATTATGAGGTGGCTCCGATACGGTTTTTTCAAAATTTTGCTCTACCAAAAGAGTCGTAGAAAAAAAGTAATAATATGAAAATGTAGCTCTCTTTAAGCTTTTTCAGATGGTATGACTCTTTTTGTAATGGGTTGCCAGGTTTCCGAGTTATGGCTCGATAACCGATTATGTAAAAAGTAGTGGCTCCGATACGGTTTTTTCAAAATTTTGCTCTACCAAAAGAGTCGTAGGAAAAAAGTAATAATATGAAAATGTAGCTCTCCTTAAGCCCTTACGGATGGTATGACTCTTTTTGTAATGGGTTGCCAGGTTTCCGAGCTATGGCTCGATAACCGATTATGAGATGGCTCCGATACGGTTTTTTTCAAAATTTTGCTCTACCAAAAGAGTCGTAGGAAAAAAGCAATAATATGAAAATGTAGCTCTCTTTAAGCCCTTTCAGATGCTATGACTCTTTTTGTAATGGGTTACCAGGTTTCCGAGTTATGGCTCGATAACCGATTATGAGGTGGCTCCGTTACGGTTTTTCAAAATTTTGCTCTACCAAAAGAGTCGTAGAAAAAAAGTAATAATATGAAAATGTAGCTCTCTTTAAGCCCTTTCAGATGGTATGACTCTTTTTGTAATGGGTTGCCAGGTTTCCGAGTTATGGCTCGATAACCGATTATGTAAAAAGTAGTGGCTCCGATACGGGTTTTTCAAAATTTTGCTCTACCAAAAGAGTCGTAGGAAAAAAGTAATAATATGAAAATGTAGCTCTCCTTAAGCCCTTACAGATGGTATGACTCTTTTTGTAATGGGTTGCCAGGTTTCCGAGCTATGGCTCGATAACCGATTATGAGATGGCTCCGATACGGTTTTTTTCAAAATTTTGCTCTACCAAAAGAGTCGTAGGAAAAAAGCAATAATATGAAAATGTAGCTCTCTTTAAGCCCTTTCAGATGGTATGACTCTTTTTGTAATGGGTTACCAGGTTTCCGAGTTATGGCTCGATAACCGATTATGAGGTGGCTCCGTTACGGTTTTTTCAAAATTTTGCTCTACCAAAAGAGTCGTAGAAAAAAAGTAATAATATGAAAATGTAGCTCTCTTTAAGCCCTTTCGGATGGTATGACTCTTTTTGTAATGGGTTGCCAGGTTTTCGAGTTATGGCTCGATAACCGATTATGTAAAAAGTAGTGGCTCCGATACGGTTTTTTCAAAATTTTGCTCTACCAAAAGAGTCGTAGGAAAAAAGTAATAATATAAAAATGTAGCTCTCTTTAAGCCCTTTCAGATGGTATGACTCTTTTTGTAATGGGTTGCCAGGTTTCCGAGTTATGGCTCGATAACCGATTATGTAAAAAGTAGTGGCTCCGATACGGTTTTTTCAAAATTTTGTTCTACCAAAAAAATCGTAGGAAAAAAGTAACAATGGGAAAATGTAGCTCTCTTTAAGCCTTTCCAGATGGTTTGACTCTTTTTGTAATGGGTTGCCAGGTTTCTGAGTTATGGCTCGATAACTGATTATGAGGTGGCTCCGATACGGTTTTTTCAAAATTTTGCTCTACCAAAAGAGTAGTAGGAAAAAAAAATAATGGGAAAATGTAGCTCTCTTTGTAATTGGTTGCCAGGTTTCCGAGTTATGGCTCGATAACCGAATATGAGGTGGCTTTGATACGGTTTTTTCAAAATTTTGCTCTATCAAAAGAGTCGTAGGAAAAAAGTAATAATTTAAAAAGTTACTCTCTTTAAGCCCTTTCAGATGGTATGACTCTTTTTGTAATAGGTTGCTAGGTTTCCGAGTTATGGCTCGATAGCCGATTATGTAAAAAGTAGTGGCTCCGATGCGGTTTTTTCAAAATTTTGCTCTACCAAAAGAGTCGTAGGAAAAAAAGTAATAGTGAGAAAATGTAGCTCTCTTTAAGCCCTTTCAGGTGGTTTGACTCTTTTTGTAATGGGTTACCAGGTTTCCGAGTTATGGCTCGATAACCGATTATGAGGTGGCTCCGATACGGTTTTTTCAAAATTATGCTCTACCAAAAGAGTCGTAGAAAAAAAGTAATAATAGGAAAATGTAGCTCTCTTTAAGCCCTTTCAGATGGTATGACTCTTTTTGTAATGGGTTGCCAGGTTTCCGAGTTATGGCTCGATAACCGATTATGTGAAATGTAGTGGCTCCGATACGGTTTTTTCAAAATTTTGCTTTACCAAAAGAGTCGTAGGAAAAAAGTAATAATGGAAAAATATAGCTCTCTTTAAGCCCTTTCAGATGGTATGACTCTTTTTGTAATGGGTTGCCAGGTTTCCGAGTTATGGCTCGATAACCGTTTATGAGTTGGCTCCGATACGGTTTTTCAAAATTTTGCTTTCCCAAAAGAGTCCTATGAAAAAAGTAATAATAAAAAAAAATGTAGCTCTCTTTAAGCCCTTTCAGATGGTATGACTCTTTTTGTAATGGGTTGCCAGGCTTCCGAGTTATGGCTAGATAACCGATTATGAGGTGGCTCCGATACGGTTTTTTCAAAATTTTGCTCTACCAAAAGAGTTGTAGAAAAAAAGTAATAATATGAAAATGTAGCTCTCTTTAAGCTTTTTCAGATGGTATGACTCTTTTTGTAATGGGTTGCCAGGTTTCCGAGTTATGGCTCGATAACCGATTATGTAAAAAGTAGTGGCTCCGATACGGTTTTTTCAAAATTTTGCTTTACCAAAAGAGTCGTAGGAAAAAAGTAATAATATGAAAATGTAGCTCTCCTTAAGCCCTTACGGATGGTATGACTCTTTTTGTAATGGGTTGCCAGGTTTCCGAGCTATGGCTCGATAACCGATTATGAGATGGCTCCGATACGGTTTTTTTCAAAATTTTGCTCTACCAAAAGAGTCGTAGGAAAAAAGCAATAATATGAAAATGTAGCTCTCTTTAAGCCCTTTCAGATGCTATGACTCTTTTTGTAATGGGTTACCAGGTTTCCGAGTTATGGCTCGATAACCGATTATGAGGTGGCTCCGTTACGGTTTTTTCAAAATTTTGCTCTACCAAAAGAGTCGTAGAAAAAAAGGAATAATATGAAAATGTAGCTCTCTTTAAGCCCTTTCAGATGGTATGACTCTTTTTGTAATGGGTTGCCAGGTTTCCGAGTTATGGCTCGATAACCGATTATGTAAAAAGTATTGGCTCCGATACGGGTTTTTCAAAATTTTGCTCTACCAAAAGAGTCGTAGGAAAAAAGTAATAATATGAAAATGTAGCTCTCCTTAAGCCCTTACAGATGGTATGACTCTTTTTGTAATGGGTTGCCAGGTTTCCGAGCTATGGCTCGATAACCGATTATGAGATGGCTCCGATACGGTTTTTTTCAAAATTTTGCTCTACCAAAAGAGTCGTAGTAAAAAAGCAATAATATGAAAATGTAGCTCTCTTTAAGCCCTTTCAGATGGTATGACTCTTTTTGTAATGGGTTACCAGGTTTCCGAGTTATGGCTCGATAACCGATTATGAGGTGGCTCCGTTACGGTTTTTTCAAAATTTTGCTCTACCAAAAGAGTCGTAGAAAAAAAGTAATAATATGAAAATGTAGCTCTCTTTAAGCCCTTTCGGATGGTATGACTCTTTTTGTAATGGGTTGCCAGGTTTTCGAGTTATGGCTCGATAACCGATTATGTAAAAAGTAGTGGCTCCGATACGGTTTTTTCAAAATTTTGCTCTACCAAAAGAGTCGTAGGAAAAAAGTAATAATATAAAAATGTAGCTCTCTTTAAGCCCTTTCAGATGGTATGACTCTTTTTGTAATGGGTTGCCAGGTTTCCGAGTTATGGCTCGATAACCGATTATGTAAAAAGTACTGGCTCCGATACGGTTTTTTCAAAATTTTGTTCTACCAAAAAAATCGTAGGAAAAAAGTAACAATGGGAAAATGTAGCTCTCTTTAAGCCTTTCCAGATGGTTTGACTCTTTTTGTAATGGGTTGCCAGGTTTCTGAGTTATGGCTCGATAACTGATTATGAGGTGGCTCCGATACGGTTTTTTCAAAATTTTGCTCTACCAAAAGAGTAGTAGGAAAAAAAAATAATGGGAAAATGTAGCTCTCTTTGTAATGGGTTGCCAGGTTTCCGAGTTATGGCTCGATAACCGAATATGAGGTGGCTTTGATACGGTTTTTTCCAAATTTTGCTCTATCAAAAGAGTCGTAGGAAAAAAGTAATAATTTAAAAAGTTACTCTCTTTAAGCCCTTTCAGATGGTATGACTCTTTTTGTAATAGGTTGCTAGGTTTCCGAGTTATGGCTCGATAGCCGATTATGTAAAAAGTAGTGGCTCCGATGCGGTTTTTTCAAAATTTTGCTCTACCAAAAGAGTCGTAGGAAAAAAAGTAATAGTGAGAAAATGTAGCTCTCTTTAAGCCCTTTCAGGTAGTTTGACTCTTTTTGTAATGGGTTACCAGGTTTCCGAGTTATGGCTCGATAACCGATTATGAGGTGGCTCCGATACGGTTTTTTCAAAATTATGGTCTACCAAAAGAGTCGTAGAAAAAAAGTAATAATGGGAAAATGTAGCTCTCTTTAAGCCCTTTCAGATGGTATGACTCTTTTTGTAATGGGTTGCCAGGTTTCCAAGTTATGGCTCGATAACCGATTATGTGAAAAGTAGTGGCTCCGATACGGTTTTTTCAAAATTTTGCTTTACCAAAAGAGTCGTAGGAAAAAAGCAATAATATGAAAATGTAGCTCTCTTTAAGCCCTTTCAGATGCTATGACTCTTTTTGTAATGGGTTACCAGGTTTCCGAGTTATGGCTCGATAACCGATTATGAGGTGGCTCCGTTACGGTTTTTTCAAAATTTTGCTCTATAAAAAGAGTCGTAGAAAAAAAGTAATAATATGATGAAAATGTAGCTCTCCTTCAGCCCTTACAGATGGTATGACTCTTTTTGTAATGGGTTGCCAGGTTTCCGAGCTATGGCTCGATAACCGATTATGAGATGGCTCCGATACGGTTTTTTTCAAAATTTTGCTCTACCAAAAGAGTCGTAGGAAAAAAGCAATAATATGAAAATGTAGCTCTCTTTAAGCCCTTTCAGATGGTATGACTCTTTTTGTAATGGGTTACCAGGTTTCCGAGTTATGGCTCGATAACCGATTATGAGGTGGCTCCGTTACGGTTTTTTCAAAATTTTGCTCTACCAAAAGAGTCGTAGAAAAAAAGTAATAATATGAAAATGTAGCTCTCTTTAAGCCCTTTCGGATGGTATGACTCTTTTTGTAATGGGTTGCCAGGTTTTCGAGTTATGGCTCGATAACCGATTATGTAAAAAGTAGTGGCTCCGATACGGTTTTTTCAAAATTTTGCTCTACCAAAAGAGTCGTAGGAAAAAAGTAATAATATAAAAATGTAGCTCTCTTTAAGCCCTTTCAGATGGTTGACTCTTTTTGTAATGGGTTGCCAGGTTTCCGAGTTATGGCTCGATAACCGATTATGTAAAAAGTAGTGGCTCCGATACGGTTTTTTCAAAATTTTGTTCTACCAAAAAAATCGTAGGAAAAAAGTAACAATGGGAAAATGTAGCTCTCTTTAAGCCTTTCCAGATGGTTTGACTCTTTTTGTAATGGGTTGCCAGGTTTCTGAGTTATGGCTCGATAACTGATTATGAGGTGGCTCCGATACGGTTTTTTCAAAATTTTGCTCTACCAAAAGAGTAGTAGGAAAAAAAAATAATGGGAAAATGTAGCTCTCTTTGTAATGGGTTGCCAGGTTTCCGAGTTATGGCTCGATAACCGAATATGAGGTGGCTTTGATACGGTTTTTCAAATTTTGCTCTATCAAAAGAGTCGTAGGAAAAAAGTAATAATTTAAAAAGTTACTCTCTTTAAGCCCTTTCAGATGGTATGACTCTTTTTGTAATAGGTTGCTAGGTTTCCGAGTTATGGCTCGATAGCCGATTATGTAAAAAGTAGTGGCTCCGATGCGGTTTTTTCAAAATTTTGCTCTACCAAAAGAGTCGTAGGAAAAAAAGTAATAGTGAGAAAATGTAGCTCTCTTTAAGCCCTTTCAGGTGGTTTGACTCTTTTTGTAATGGGTTACCAGGTTTCCGAGTTATGGCTCGATAACCGATTATGAGGTGGCTCCGATACGGTTTTTTCAAAATTATGGTCTACCAAAAGAGTCGTAGAAAAAAAAGTAATAATGGGAAAATGTAGCTCTCTTTAAGCCCTTTCAGATGGTATGACTCTTTTTGTAATGGGTTGCCAGGTTTCCAAGTTATGGCTCGATAACCGATTATGTGAAAAGTAGTGGCTCCGATACTGTTTTTTCAAAATTTTGCTTTACCAAAAGAGTCGTAGGAAAAAACTAATAATAGGAAAATATAGCTCTCTTTAAGCCCTTTCAGATGGTATGACTCTTTTTGTAATGGGTTGC
Organism: Panzeria rudis; assembly: GCA_956483635.1. NCBI lineage: Eukaryota > Metazoa > Arthropoda > Insecta > Diptera > Tachinidae > Panzeria > Panzeria rudis. The sequence continues at coordinate 12,629,407 of OY101452.1, read as the reverse complement.
CAGGTTTCCGAGTTATGGCTCGATAACCGATTATGTAAAAAGTAGTGGCTCCGATACGGTTTTTTCAAAATTTTGCTCTACCAAAAGAGTCGTAGGAAAAAAGTAATAATATGAAAATGTAGCTCTCCTTAAGCCCTTACAGATGGTATGAGTCTTTTTGTAATGGGTTGCCAGGTTTCCGAGCTATGGCTCGATAACCGATTATGAGATGGCTCCGATACGTTTTTTTTCAAAATTTTGCTCTACCAAAAGAGTCGTAGGAAAAAAGCAATAATATGAAAATGTAGCTCTCTTTAAGCCCTTTCAGATGGTATGACTCTTTTTGTAATGGGTTACCAGGTTTTCGAGCTATGGCTCGATAACCGATTATGTGAAATGTAGTGGCTCCGATACGGTTTTTTCAAAATTTTGCTTTACCAAAAGAGTCGTAGGAAAAAAGTAATAATGGGAAAATATAGCTCTCTTTAAGCCCTTTCAGATGGTATGACTCTTTTTGTAATGGGTTGCCAGGTTTCCGAGTTATGGCTCGATAACCGTTTATGAGGTGGCTCCGATACGGTTTTTCAAAATTTTGCTTTCCCAAAAGAGTCCTATGAAAAAAGTAATAATAAAAAAAAATGTAGCTCTCTTTAAGCCCTTTCAGATGGTATGACTCTTTTTGTAATGGGTTGCCAGGCTTCCGAGTTATGGCTAGATAACCGATTATGAGGTGGCTCCGATACGGTTTTTTCAAAATTTTGCTCTACCAAAAGAGTCGTAGAAAAAAAGTAATAATATGAAAATGTAGCTCTCTTTAAGCTTTTTCAGATGGTATGACTCTTTTTGTAATGGGTTGCCAGGTTTCCGAGTTATGGCTCGATAACCGATTATGTAAAAAGTAGTGGCTCCGATACGGTTTTTTCAAAATTTTGCTCTACCAAAAGCGTCGCAGGAAAAAAGTAATTATATCAAAATGTAGCTCTCTTTAAGCCCTTTCAGATGGTATGACTCTTTTTGTAATGGGTTACCAGGTTTCCGAGTTATGGCTCGATAACCGATTATGAGGTGGCTCCGATACGGTTTTTTCAAAATTATGCTTTACCAAAAGAGTCGTAGAAAAAAAGTAATAACGGGAAAATGTAGCTCTTTTTAAGCCCTTTTAGATAGTATGACTCTTTTTGTAATGGGTTGCCAGGTTTCCGAGTTATGGCTCGATAACCGATTATGTAAAAAGTAGTGGCTCCGATACGGTTTTTTCAAAATTTTGTTCTACCAAAAAAATCGTAGGCAAAAAGTAATAATGGGAAAATGTAGGTCTCTTTAAGCCCTTTCAGATGGTTTGACTCTTTTTGTAATGGGTTGCCAGGTTTCCGAGTTATGGCTCGATAACTGATTATGAGGTGGCTCCGATACGGTTTTTTCAAAATTTTGCTCTACCAAAAGAGTAGTACGAAAAAAAAAAATAATGGGAAAATGTAGCTCTCTTTGTAATGGGTTGCCAGGATAACCGATTATGCGAAAAGTAGTGGCTCCGATACGGTTTTTTCAAAATTTTGATTTACCAAAAGAGTCGTAGGAAAAAAGTAATAATATGAAAATGTAGCTCTCTTTAAGCCCTTTCAGGTGGTATGACTCTTTTTGTAATGGGTTACCAGGTTTCCGAGTTATGGCTCGATAACCGATTATGAGGTGGCTCCGATACGGTTTTTTCAAAATTTTGCTTTACCAAAAGAGTCGTAGAAAAAAAGTAATAATATGAAAATGTAGCTCGCCTTCAGCCCTTTCAGATGGTATGACTCTTTTTGTAATGGGTTGCCAGGTTTCCGAGTTATGGCTCGATAACCGATTATGAGGTGGCTCCGATACGGTTTTTTCAAAATTATGCTCTACCAAAAGAGTCGTAGAAACACAGTAATAATGGAAAAAATGTAGCTCTTTTTAAGCCCTTTCAGGTGGTTTGACTCTTTTTGTAATGGGTTACCAGGTTTCCGAGTTATGGCTCGATAACCGATTATGAGGTGGCTCCGATACGGTTTTTTCAAAATTATGCTCTACCAAAAGAGTCGTAGAAAAAAAGTAATAATAGGAAAATGTAGCTCTCTTTAAGCCCTTTCAGGTGGTTTGACTCTTTTTGTAATGGGTTACCAGGTTTCCGAGTTATGGCTCGATAACCGATTATGAGGTGGCTCCGATACGGTTTTTTCAAAATTATGCTCTACCAAAAGAGTCGTAGAAAAAAAGTAATAATAGGAAAATGTAGCTCTCTTTAAGCCCTTTCAGATGGTATGACTCTTTTTGTAATGGGTTGCCAGGTTTCCGAGTTATGGCTCGATAACCGATTATGTGAAATGTAGTGGCTCCGATACGGTTTTTTCAAAATTTTGCTTTACCAAAAGAGTCGTAGGAAAAAAGTAATAATGGAAAAATATAGCTCTCTTTAAGCCCTTTCAGATGGTATGACTCTTTTTGTAATGGGTTGCCAGGTTTCCGAGTTATGGCTCGATAACCGTTTATGAGTTGGCTCCGATACGGTTTTTCAAAATTTTGCTTTCCCAAAAGAGTCCTATGAAAAAAGTAATAATAAAAAAAAATGTAGCTCTCTTTAAGCCCTTTCAGATGGTATGACTCTTTTTGTAATGGGTTGCCAGGCTTCCGAGTTATGGCTAGATAACCGATTATGAGGTGGCTCCGATACGGTTTTTTCAAAATTTTGCTCTACCAAAAGAGTTGTAGAAAAAAAGTAATAATATGAAAATGTAGCTCTCTTTAAGCTTTTTCAGATGGTATGACTCTTTTTGTAATGGGTTGCCAGGTTTCCGAGTTATGGCTCGATAACCGATTATGTAAAAAGTAGTGGCTCCGATACGGTTTTTTCAAAATTTTGCTTTACCAAAAGAGTCGTAGGAAAAAAGTAATAATATGAAAATGTAGCTCTCCTTAAGCCCTTACGGATGGTATGACTCTTTTTGTAATGGGTTGCCAGGTTTCCGAGCTATGGCTCGATAACCGATTATGAGATGGCTCCGATACGGTTTTTTTCAAAATTTTGCTCTACCAAAAGAGTCGTAGGAAAAAAGCAATAATATGAAAATGTAGCTCTCTTTAAGCCCTTTCAGATGCTATGACTCTTTTTGTAATGGGTTACCAGGTTTCCGAGTTATGGCTCGATAACCGATTATGAGGTGGCTCCGTTACGGTTTTTTCAAAATTTTGCTCTACCAAAAGAGTCGTAGAAAAAAAGGAATAATATGAAAATGTAGCTCTCTTTAAGCCCTTTCAGATGGTATGACTCTTTTTGTAATGGGTTGCCAGGTTTCCGAGTTATGGCTCGATAACCGATTATGTAAAAAGTATTGGCTCCGATACGGGTTTTTCAAAATTTTGCTCTACCAAAAGAGTCGTAGGAAAAAAGTAATAATATGAAAATGTAGCTCTCCTTAAGCCCTTACAGATGGTATGACTCTTTTTGTAATGGGTTGCCAGGTTTCCGAGCTATGGCTCGATAACCGATTATGAGATGGCTCCGATACGGTTTTTTTCAAAATTTTGCTCTACCAAAAGAGTCGTAGTAAAAAAGCAATAATATGAAAATGTAGCTCTCTTTAAGCCCTTTCAGATGGTATGACTCTTTTTGTAATGGGTTACCAGGTTTCCGAGTTATGGCTCGATAACCGATTATGAGGTGGCTCCGTTACGGTTTTTTCAAAATTTTGCTCTACCAAAAGAGTCGTAGAAAAAAAGTAATAATATGAAAATGTAGCTCTCTTTAAGCCCTTTCGGATGGTATGACTCTTTTTGTAATGGGTTGCCAGGTTTTCGAGTTATGGCTCGATAACCGATTATGTAAAAAGTAGTGGCTCCGATACGGTTTTTTCAAAATTTTGCTCTACCAAAAGAGTCGTAGGAAAAAAGTAATAATATAAAAATGTAGCTCTCTTTAAGCCCTTTCAGATGGTATGACTCTTTTTGTAATGGGTTGCCAGGTTTCCGAGTTATGGCTCGATAACCGATTATGTAAAAAGTACTGGCTCCGATACGGTTTTTTCAAAATTTTGTTCTACCAAAAAAATCGTAGGAAAAAAGTAACAATGGGAAAATGTAGCTCTCTTTAAGCCTTTCCAGATGGTTTGACTCTTTTTGTAATGGGTTGCCAGGTTTCTGAGTTATGGCTCGATAACTGATTATGAGGTGGCTCCGATACGGTTTTTTCAAAATTTTGCTCTACCAAAAGAGTAGTAGGAAAAAAAAATAATGGGAAAATGTAGCTCTCTTTGTAATGGGTTGCCAGGTTTCCGAGTTATGGCTCGATAACCGAATATGAGGTGGCTTTGATACGGTTTTTTCCAAATTTTGCTCTATCAAAAGAGTCGTAGGAAAAAAGTAATAATTTAAAAAGTTACTCTCTTTAAGCCCTTTCAGATGGTATGACTCTTTTTGTAATAGGTTGCTAGGTTTCCGAGTTATGGCTCGATAGCCGATTATGTAAAAAGTAGTGGCTCCGATGCGGTTTTTTCAAAATTTTGCTCTACCAAAAGAGTCGTAGGAAAAAAAGTAATAGTGAGAAAATGTAGCTCTCTTTAAGCCCTTTCAGGTAGTTTGACTCTTTTTGTAATGGGTTACCAGGTTTCCGAGTTATGGCTCGATAACCGATTATGAGGTGGCTCCGATACGGTTTTTTCAAAATTATGGTCTACCAAAAGAGTCGTAGAAAAAAAGTAATAATGGGAAAATGTAGCTCTCTTTAAGCCCTTTCAGATGGTATGACTCTTTTTGTAATGGGTTGCCAGGTTTCCAAGTTATGGCTCGATAACCGATTATGTGAAAAGTAGTGGCTCCGATACGGTTTTTTCAAAATTTTGCTTTACCAAAAGAGTCGTAGGAAAAAAGCAATAATATGAAAATGTAGCTCTCTTTAAGCCCTTTCAGATGCTATGACTCTTTTTGTAATGGGTTACCAGGTTTCCGAGTTATGGCTCGATAACCGATTATGAGGTGGCTCCGTTACGGTTTTTTCAAAATTTTGCTCTATAAAAAGAGTCGTAGAAAAAAAGTAATAATATGAAAATGTAGCTCTCCTTCAGCCCTTACAGATGGTATGACTCTTTTTGTAATGGGTTGCCAGGTTTCCGAGCTATGGCTCGATAACCGATTATGAGATGGCTCCGATACGGTTTTTTTCAAAATTTTGCTCTACCAAAAGAGTCGTAGGAAAAAAGCAATAATATGAAAATGTAGCTCTCTTTAAGCCCTTTCAGATGGTATGACTCTTTTTGTAATGGGTTACCAGGTTTCCGAGTTATGGCTCGATAACCGATTATGAGGTGGCTCCGTTACGGTTTTTTCAAAATTTTGCTCTACCAAAAGAGTCGTAGAAAAAAAGTAATAATATGAAAATGTAGCTCTCTTTAAGCCCTTTCGGATGGTATGACTCTTTTTGTAATGGGTTGCCAGGTTTTCGAGTTATGGCTCGATAACCGATTATGTAAAAAGTAGTGGCTCCGATACGGTTTTTTCAAAATTTTGCTCTACCAAAAGAGTCGTAGGAAAAAAGTAATAATATAAAAATGTAGCTCTCTTTAAGCCCTTTCAGATGGTATGACTCTTTTTGTAATGGGTTGCCAGGTTTCCGAGTTATGGCTCGATAACCGATTATGTAAAAAGTAGTGGCTCCGATACGGTTTTTTCAAAATTTTGTTCTACCAAAAAAATCGTAGGAAAAAAGTAACAATGGGAAAATGTAGCTCTCTTTAAGCCTTTCCAGATGGTTTGACTCTTTTTGTAATGGGTTGCCAGGTTTCTGAGTTATGGCTCGATAACTGATTATGAGGTGGCTCCGATACGGTTTTTTCAAAATTTTGCTCTACCAAAAGAGTAGTAGGAAAAAAAAATAATGGGAAAATGTAGCTCTCTTTGTAATGGGTTGCCAGGTTTCCGAGTTATGGCTCGATAACCGAATATGAGGTGGCTTTGATACGGTTTTTTCAAAATTTTGCTCTATCAAAAGAGTCGTAGGAAAAAAGTAATAATTTAAAAAGTTACTCTCTTTAAGCCCTTTCAGATGGTATGACTCTTTTTGTAATAGGTTGCTAGGTTTCCGAGTTATGGCTCGATAGCCGATTATGTAAAAAGTAGTGGCTCCGATGCGGTTTTTTCAAAATTTTGCTCTACCAAAAGAGTCGTAGGAAAAAAAGTAATAGTGAGAAAATGTAGCTCTCTTTAAGCCCTTTCAGGTGGTTTGACTCTTTTTGTAATGGGTTACCAGGTTTCCGAGTTATGGCTCGATAACCGATTATGAGGTGGCTCCGATACGGTTTTTTCAAAATTATGGTCTACCAAAAGAGTCGTAGAAAAAAAAGTAATAATGGGAAAATGTAGCTCTCTTTAAGCCCTTTCAGATGGTATGACTCTTTTTGTAATGGGTTGCCAGGTTTCCAAGTTATGGCTCGATAACCGATTATGTGAAAAGTAGTGGCTCCGATACGGTTTTTTCAAAATTTTGCTTTACCAAAAGAGTCGTAGGAAAAAACTAATAATAGGAAAATATAGCTCTCTTTAAGCCCTTTCAGATGGTATGACTCTTTTTGTAATGGGTTGCCAGGTTTCCGAGTTATGGCTCGATAACCGATTATGTAAAAAGTAGTGGCTCCGATACGGTTTTTTCAAAATTTTGCTCTACCAAAAGAGTCGTAGGAAAAAAGTAATAATATGAAAATGTAGCTCTCCTTAAGCCCTTACAGATGGTATGAGTCTTTTTGTAATGGGTTGCCAGGTTTCCGAGCTATGGCTCGATAACCGATTATGAGATGGCTCCGATACGTTTTTTTTCAAAATTTTGCTCTACCAAAAGAGTCGTAGGAAAAAAGCAATAATATGAAAATGTAGCTCTCTTTAAGCCCTTTCAGATGGTATGACTCTTTTTGTAATGGGTTACCAGGTTTTCGAGCTATGGCTCGATAACCGATTATGTGAAATGTAGTGGCTCCGATACGGTTTTTTCAAAATTTTGCTTTACCAAAAGAGTCGTAGGAAAAAAGTAATAATGGGAAAATATAGCTCTCTTTAAGCCCTTTCAGATGGTATGACTCTTTTTGTAATGGGTTGCCAGGTTTCCGAGTTATGGCTCGATAACCGTTTATGAGGTGGCTCCGATACGGTTTTTCAAAATTTTGCTTTCCCAAAAGAGTCCTATGAAAAAAGTAATAATAAAAAAAAATGTAGCTCTCTTTAAGCCCTTTCAGATGGTATGACTCTTTTTGTAATGGGTTGCCAGGCTTCCGAGTTATGGCTAGATAACCGATTATGAGGTGGCTCCGATACGGTTTTTTCAAAATTTTGCTCTACCAAAAGAGTCGTAGAAAAAAAGTAATAATATGAAAATGTAGCTCTCTTTAAGCTTTTTCAGATGGTATGACTCTTTTTGTAATGGGTTGCCAGGTTTCCGAGTTATGGCTCGATAACCGATTATGTAAAAAGTAGTGGCTCCGATACGGTTTTTTCAAAATTTTGCTCTACCAAAAGCGTCGCAGGAAAAAAGTAATTATATCAAAATGTAGCTCTCTTTAAGCCCTTTCAGATGGTATGACTCTTTTTGTAATGGGTTACCAGGTTTCCGAGTTATGGCTCGATAACCGATTATGAGGTGGCTCCGATACGGTTTTTTCAAAATTATGCTTTACCAAAAGAGTCGTAGAAAAAAAGTAATAACGGGAAAATGTAGCTCTTTTTAAGCCCTTTTAGATAGTATGACTCTTTTTGTAATGGGTTGCCAGGTTTCCGAGTTATGGCTCGATAACCGATTATGTAAAAAGTAGTGGCTCCGATACGGTTTTTTCAAAATTTTGTTCTACCAAAAAAATCGTAGGCAAAAAGTAATAATGGGAAAATGTAGGTCTCTTTAAGCCCTTTCAGATGGTTTGACTCTTTTTGTAATGGGTTGCCAGGTTTCCGAGTTATGGCTCGATAACTGATTATGAGGTGGCTCCGATACGGTTTTTTCAAAATTTTGCTCTACCAAAAGAGTAGTACGAAAAAAAAAAATAATGGGAAAATGTAGCTCTCTTTGTAATGGGTTGCCAGGATAACCGATTATGTGAAAAGTAGTGGCTCCGATACGGTTTTTTCAAAATTTTGATTTACCAAAAGAGTCGTAGGAAAAAAGTAATAATATGAAAATGTAGCTCTCTTTAAGCCCTTTCAGGTGGTATGACTCTTTTTGTAATGGGTTACCAGGTTTCCGAGTTATGGCTCGATAACCGATTATGAGGTGGCTCCGATACGGTTTTTTCAAAATTTTGCTTTACCAAAAGAGTCGTAGAAAAAAAGTAATAATATGAAAATGTAGCTCGCCTTCAGCCCTTTCAGATGGTATGACTCTTTTTGTAATGGGTTGCCAGGTTTCCGAGTTATGGCTCGATAACCGATTATGAGGTGGCTCCGATACGGTTTTTTCAAAATTATGCTCTACCAAAAGAGTCGTAGAAACACAGTAATAATGGAAAAAATGTAGCTCTTTTTAAGCCCTTTTAGATGGTATGACTCTTTTTGTAATGGGTTGCCAGGTTTCCGAGTTTTGGCTCGATAACCGATTATGTAAAAAGTAGTGGCTCCGATACGGTTTTTTCAAAATTTTGTTCTACCAAAAAAATCGTAGGCAAAAAGTAATAATGGGAAAATGTAGGTCTCTTTAAGCCCTTTCAGATGGTTTGACTCTTTTTGTAATGGGTTGCCAGGTTTCCGAGTTATGGCTCGATAACTGATTATGAGGTGGCTCCGATACGGTTTTTTCAAAATTTTGCTTTACCAAAAGAGTAGTAGGAAAATAAAATAATGGGAAAATTTAGCTCTCTTTGTAATGGGTTGCCAGGATAACCGATTATGTGAAAAGTAGTGGCTCCGATACGGTTTTTTCAAAATTTTGATTTACCAAAAGAGTCGTAGGAAAAAAGTAATAATATGAAAATGTAGCTCTCTTTAAGCCCCTTCAGGTGGTATGACTCTTTTTGTAATGGGTTACCAGGTTTCCGAGTTATGGCTCGATAACCGATTATGAGGTGGATCCGATACGGTTTTTTCAAAATTATGCTCTACCAAAAGAGTCGTAGAAAAAAAGTAATAATATGAAAATGTAGCTCGCCTTCAGCCCTTTCAGATGGTATGACTCTTTTTGTAATGGGTTGCCAGGTTTCCGAGTTATGGCTCGATAACCGATTATGAGGTGGCTCCGATACGGTTTTTTCAAAATTATGCTCTACCAAAAGAGTCGTAGAAAAAAAGTAATAACGGGAAAATGTAGCTCTTTTTAAGCCCTTTTAGATGGTATGACTCTTTTTGTAATGGGTTGCCAGGTTTCCGAGTTATGGCTCGATAACCGATTATGTAAAAAGTAGTGGCTCCGATACGGTTTTTTCAAAATTTTGTTCTACCAAAAAAATCGTAGGCAAAAAGTAATAATGGGAAAATGTAGGTCTCTTTAAGCCCTTTCAGATGGTTTGACTCTTTTTGTAATGGGTTGCCAGGTTTCCGAGTTATGGCTCGATAACTGATTATGAGGTGGCTCCGATACGGTTTTTTCAAAATTTTGCTCTACCAAAAGAGTAGTACGAAAAAAAAAATAATGGGAAAATGTAGCTCTCTTTGTAATGGGTTGCCAGGATAACCGATTATGTGAAAAGTAGTGGCTCCGATACGGTTTTTTCAAATTTTGATTTACCAAAAGAGTCGTAGGAAAAAAGTAATAATATGAAAATGTAGCTCTCTTTAAGCCCTTTCAGGTGGTATGACTCTTTTTGTAATGGGTTACCAGGTTTCCGAGTTATGGCTCGATAACCGATTATGAGGTGGCTCCGATACGGTTTTTTCAAAATTTTGCTTTACCAAAAGAGTCGTAGAAAAAAAGTAATAATATGAAAATGTAGCTCGCCTTCAGCCCTTTCAGATGGTATGACTCTTTTTGTAATGGGTTGCCAGGTTTCCGAGTTATGGCTCGATAACCGATTATGAGGTGGCTCCGATACGGTTTTTTCAAAATTATGCTCTACCAAAAGAGTCGTAGAAACACAGTAATAATGGGAAAATGTAGCTCTTTTTAAGCCCTTTTAGATGGTATGACTCTTTTTGTAATCGGTTGCCAGGTTTCCGAGTTATGGCTCGATAACCGATTATGAGGTGGCTCCGATACGGTTTTTTCAAAATTTTGTTCTACCAAAAAAATCGTAGGAAAAAAGTAATAATAGAAAAATGTAGCTCTCTTTAAGCCCTTTCAGATGGTTTGACTCTTTTTGTAATGGGTTGCCAGGTTTCCGAGTTATGGCTCGATAACCGATTATGAGATGGCTCCGATACGGTTTTTTTCAAAATTTTGCTCTACCAAAAGTCGCGTAGGAAAAAAGCAATATAATACAAATGTAGCTCTCTTTAAGCCCTTTCAGATGGTATGACTCTTTTTCTAATGGGTTACCAGGTTTCCGAGTTATGGCTCGATAACCGATTATGAGGTGGCTCCGTTACGGTTTTTTCAAAATTTTGCTCTACCAAAAGAGTCGTAGAAAAAAGTAATAATATGAAAATGTAGCTCTCTTTAAGCCCTTTCAGATGGTATGACTCTTTTTTGTAATAGGTTGCTAGGTTTCCGAGCTATGGCTCGATAACCGATTATGTAAAAAGTAGTGGCTCCGATACGGTTTTTTCAAAATTATGCTCTACCAAAAGAGTCGTAGGAAAAAAGTAATAATATGAAAATGTAGCTCTCTTTAAGCCCTTTCAGATGGTATGACTCTTTTTGTAATGGGTTACCAGGTTTCCGAGTTATGGCTCGATAACCGATTATGAGGTGGCTCCGATACGGTTTTTTCAAAATTATGCTCTACCAAAACAGTCGTAGAAAAAAAGTAATAATGGGGAAATGTAGGTCTCTTTAAGCCCTTTCAGATGGTATGACTCTTTTTGTAATGGGTTGCCACGTTTCCGAGTTATGGCTCGATAACCGATTATGAGGTGGCTCCGATACGGTTTTTTCAAAATTTTGTTCTACCAAAAAAATCATAGGAAAAAAGTAATAATGGGAAAATGTAGCTCTCTTTAAGCCCTTTCAAATGGTTTGACTCTTTTTGTAATGGGTTGCCAGGTTTCCGAGTTATGGCTCGATAACTGATTATGAGGTGGCTCCGATACGATTTTTTCAAAATTTTGCTCTACCAAAAGAGTAGTAGGAAAAAAAAATAATGGGAAAATGTAGCTCTCTTTGTAATGGGTTGCCAGGTTCCCGAGTTATGGCTCGATAACCGAATATGAGGTGGCTCCGATACGGTTTTTTCAAAATTTTGCTCTATCAAAAGAGTCGTAGGAAAAAAGTAATAATTTAAAACTTTGCTCTCTTTAAGCCCTTTCAGATGGTATGACTCTTTTTGTAATAGGTTGCTAGGTTTCCGAGTTATGGCTTGATAACCGATTATGTAAAAAGTAGTGGCTCCGATACGGGTTTTTCAAAATTTTGCTCTACCAAAAGCGTCGCAGGAAAAAAGTAATTATATCAAAATGTAGCTCTCTTTAAGCCCTTTCAGATGGTATGACTCTTTTTGTAATGGGTTACCAGGATTCCGAGTTATGGCTCGATAACCGATTATGAGGTGGCTCCGATACGGTTTTTTCAAAATTTTGCTCTATCAAAAGAGTCGTAGGAAAAAAGTAATCATTTAAAACTTTGCTCTCTTTAAGCCCTTTCAGATGGTATGACTCTTTTTGTAATAGGTTGCTAGGTTTCCGAGTTATGGCTTGATAACCGATTATGTAAAAAGTAGTGGCTCCGATGCGGTTTTTTCAAAATTTTGCTCTACCAAAAGCGTCGCAGGAAAAAAGTAATATAATGAAACTGTAGCCCTCTTTAAGCCCTTTCAGATGGTACGACTCTTTTTGTAATGGGTTACCAGGTTTCCGAGTTATGGCTCGATAACCGATTATGAGGTGGCTCCGATACGGTTTTTTCAAAATTTTGCTTTCCCAAAAGAGTCCTATGAAAAAAGTAATAATTAAAAAATGTAGCTCTCTTTAAGCCCTTTCAGATGGTATGACTCTTTTTGTAATGGGTTGCCAGGTTTCCGAGTTATGGCTAGATAACCGATTATGAGGTGGCTCCGATACGGTTTTTTCAAAATTTTGCTCTACCAAAAGAGTCGTAGGAAAAAAGTAATAATATGAAAATGTAGCTCTCTTTAAGCTTTTTCAGATGGTATGACTCTTTTTGTAATGGGTTGCCAGGTTTCCGAGTTATGGCTCGATAACCGATTATGAGGTGGCTCCGATACGGTTTTTTCCAAAAATTTGTTCTACCAAAAAAATCGTAGGAAAAAAGTAATAATAGAAAAATGTAGCTCTCTTTAAGCCCTTTCAAATGGTTTGACTCTTTTTGTAATGGGTTGCCAGGTTTCCGAGTTATGGCTCGATAACTGATTATGAGGTGGCTCCGATACGATTTTTTCAAAATTTTGCTCTACCAAAAGAGTAGTAGGAAAAAAAAAAATAATGGGAAAATGTAGCTCTCTTTGTAATGGGTTGCCAGGTTCCCGAGTTATGGCTCGATAACCGAATATGAGGTGGCTCCGATACGGTTTTTTCAAAATTTTGCTCTATCAAAAGAGTCGTAGGAAAAAAGTAATAATTTAAAACTTTGCTCTTTTTAAGCCCTTTCAGATGGTATGACTCTTTTTGTAATAGGTTGCTAGGTTTCCGAGTTATGGCTCGATAACCGATTATGTAAAAAGTAGTGGCTCCGATGCGGTTTTTTCAAAATTTTGCTCTACCAAAAGAGTAGTAGGAAAAAAAAAAATAATGGGAAAATGTAGCTCTCTTTGTAATGGGTTGCCAGGTTCCCGAGTTATGGCTCGATAACCGAATATGAGGTGGCTCCGATACGGTTTTTTCAAAATTTTGCTCTATCAAAAGAGTCGTAGGAAAAAAGTAATAATTTAAAACTTTGCTCTCTTTAAGCCCTTTCAGATGGTATGACTCTTTTTGTAATAGGTTGCTAGGTTTCCGAGTTATGGCTTGATAACCGATTATGTAAAAAGTAGTGGCTCCGATACGGTTTTTTCAAAATTTTGCTCTACCAAAAGCGTCGCAGGAAAAAAGTAATAATATGAAACTGTAGCTCTCTTTAAGCCCTTTCAGATGGTACGACTCTTTTTGTAATGGGTTACCAGGTTTCCGAGTTATGGCTCGATAACCGATTATGATACGGTTTTTTCAAAATTTTGCTTTCCCAAAAGAGTCCTATGAAAAAAGTAATAATGGAAAAATGTAGCTCTCTTTAAGCCCTTTCAGATGGTATGACTCTTTTTGTAATGGGTTGCCAGGTTTCCGAGTTATGGCTAGATAACCGATTATGAGGTGGCTCCGATACGGTTTTTTCAAAATTTTGCTCTACCAAAAGAGTAGTAGGAAAAAAAAATAATGGGAAAATGTAGCTCTCTTTGTAATGGGTTGCCAGGTTCCCGAGTTATGGCTCGATAACCGAATATGAGGTGGCTCCGATACGGTTTTTTCAAAATTTTGCTCTATCAAAAGAGTCGTAGGAAAAAAGTAATAATTTAAAACTTTTCTCTCTTTAAGCCCTTTCAGATGGTATGACTCTTTTTGTAATAGGTTGCTAGGTTTCCGAGTTATGGCTTGATAACCGATTATGTAAAAAGTAGTGGCTCCGATACGGTTTTTTCAAAATTTTGCTCTACCAAAAGCGTCGCAGGAAAAAAGTAATTATATCAAAATGTAGCTCTCTTTAAGCCCTTTCAGATGGTATGACTCTTTTTATAATGGGTTACCAGGTTTCCGAGTTATGGCTCGATAACCGATTATGAGGTGGCTCCGATACGGTTTTTTCAAAATTATGCTCTACCAAAAGAGTCGTAGAAAAAAAGTAATAATGGGAAAATGTAGCTCTTTTTAAGCCCTTTTAGATGGTATGACTCTTTTTGTAATGGGTTGCCAGGTTTCCGAGTTATGGCTCGATAACCGATTATGTAAAAAGTAGTGGCTCCGATACGGTTTTTTCAAAATTTTGTTTTACCAAAAAATCGTAGGCAAAAAGTAATAATATGAAAATGTAGCTCTCTTTAAGCCCTTTCAGATGGTATGACTCTTTTTGTAATGGGTTACCAGGTTTCCGAGTTATGGCTCGATAACTGATTATGAGGTGGCTCCGATACGGTTTTTTCAAAATTATGCTCTACCAAAACAGTCGTAGAAAAAAAGTAATAATGGGGAAATGTAGGTCTCTTTAAGCCCTTTCAGATGGTATGACTCTTTTTGTAATGGGTTGCCAGGTTTCCGAGTTATGGCTCGATAACTGATTATGAGGTGGCTCCGATACGGTTTTTTCAAAATTTTGCTCTACCAAAAGAGTAGTAGGAAAAAAAAAATAATGGGAAAATGTAGCTCTCTTTGTAATGGGTTGCCAGGTTCCCGAGTTATGGCTCGATAACCGAATATGAGGTGGCTCCGATACGGTTTTTTCAAAATTTTGCTCTATCAAAAGAGTCGTAGGAAAAAAGTAATAATTTAAAACTTTGCTCTCTTTAAGCCCTTTCAGATGGTATGACTCTTTTTGTAATAGGTTGCTAGGTTTCCGAGTTATGGCTCGATAACCGATTATGTGAAAAGTAGTGGCTCCGATACGGTTTTTTCAAAATTATGCTCTACCAAAAGAGTCGTAGGAAAAAAGTAATAATATGAAAATGTAGCTCTCTTTAAGCCCTTTCAGATGGTACGAATCTTTTTGTAATGGGTTACCAGGTTTCCGAGTTATGGCTCGATAACCGATTATGAGGTGGCTCCGATACGGTTTTTTCAAAATTTTGCTTTCCCAAAAGAGTCCTATGAAAAAGTAGTAATGGAAAAATGTAGCTCTCTTTAAGCCCTTTCAGATGGTATGACTCTTTTTGTAATGGGTTGCCAGGTTTCCGAGTTATGGCTAGATAACCGATTATGAGGTGGCTCCGATACGGTTTTTTCAAAATTTTGCTCTACCAAAAGAGTCGTAGGAAAAAAGTAATAATATGAAAATGTAGCTCTCTTTAAGCTTTTTCAGATGGTATGACTCTTTTTGTAATGGGTTGCCAGGTTTCCCAGTTATGGCTCAATAACCGATTATGAGGTGGCTCCGATACGGTTTTTTCAAAATTTTGTTTTACCAAAAAAATCGTAGGAAAAAAGTAATAATAGAAAAATGTGGCTCTCTTTAAGCCCTTTCAGATGGTTTGACTCTTTTTGTAATGGGTTGCCAGGTTTCCGAGTTATGGCTCGATAACCGATTATGAGATGGCTCCGATACGGTTTTTTTCAAAATTTTGCTCTACCAAAAGTCTCGTAGGAAAAAAGCAATATAATACAAATGTAGCTCTCTTTAAGCCCTTTCAGATGGTATGACTCTTTTTGTAATGGGTTACCAGGTTTCCGAGTTATGGCTCGATAAACGATTATGAGGTGGCTCCGTTACGGTTTTTTCAAAATTTTGCTCTACCAAAAGAGTCGTAGAAAAAAAGTAATAATATGAAAATGTAGCTCTCTTTAAGCCCTTTCAGATGGTATGACTCTTTTTGTAATAGGTTGCTAGGTTTCCGAGTTATGGCTCGATAACCGATTATGTAAAAAGTAGTGGCTCCGATGCGGTTTTTTCAAAATTTTGCTCTACCAAAAGAGTCGTAGGAAAAAAAGTAATAAAAAGAAAATGTAGCTCTCTTTAAGCTCTTTCAGATGGTTTGACTCTTTTTGTAATGGGTTACCAGGTTTCCGAGTTATGGCTCGATAACCGATTATGAGGTGGCTCCGATACGGTTTTTTCAAAATTATGCTCTACCAAAAGAGTCGTAGAAAAAAAGTAATAATGGGAAAATGTAGCTCTTTTTAAGCCCTTTCAGATGGTATGACTCTTTTTGTAATGGGTTGCCAGGTTTCCGAGTTATGGCTCGATAACCGATTATGTGAAAAGTAGTGGCTCCGATACGGTTTTTTCAAAATTATGCTCTACCAAAAGAGTCGTAGGAAAAAAGTAATAATATGAAAATGTAGCTCTCTTTAAGCCCTTTCAGATGGTATGACTCTTTTTGTAATGGGTTACCAGGTTTCCGAGTTATGGCTCGATAACCGATTATGAGGTGGCTCCGATACGGTTTTTTCAAAATTATGCTCTACCAAAACAGTCGTAGAAAAAAAGTAATAATGGGGAAATGTAGGTCTCTTTAAGCCCTTTCAGATGTTATGACTCTTTTTGTAATGGGTTGCCACGTTTCCGAGTTATGGCTCGATAACCGATTATGAGGTGGCTCCGATACGGTTTTTTCAAAATTTTGCTCTATCAAAAGAGTCGTAGGAAAAAAGTAATAATTTAAAACTTTGCTCTCTTTAAGCCCTTTCAGATGGTATGACTCTTTTTGTAATAGGTTGCTAGGTTTCCGAGTTATGGCTTGATAACCGATTATGTAAAAAGTAGTGGCTCCGATGCGGTTTTTTCAAAATTTTGCTCTACCAAAAGCGTCGCAGGAAAAAAGTAATAATATGAAACTGTAGCTCTCTTTAAGCCCTTTCAGATGGTATGACTCTTTTTGTAATAGGTTGCTAGGTTTCCGAGTTATGGCTCGATAACCGATTATGTAAAAAGTAGTGGCTCCGATGCGGTTTTTTCAAAATTTTGCTCTACCAAAAGAGTCGTAGGAAAAAAAGTAATAATGAGAAAATGTAGCTCTCTTTAAGCTCTTTCAGATGGTTTGACTCTTTTTGTAATGGGTTACCAGGTTTCCGAGTTATGGCTCGATAACCGATTATGAGATGGCTCCGATACGGTTTTTTTTTAAATTTTGCTCTACCAAAAGTCTCGTAGGAAAGAAGCAATATAATACAAATGTAGCTCTCTTTAAGCCCTTTCAGATGGTATGACTCTTTTTGTAATGGGTTACCAGGTTTCCGAGTTATGGCTCGATAACCGATTATGAGGTGGCTCCGTTACGGTTTTTTCAAAATTTTGCTCTACCAAAAGAGTCGTAGAAAAAAAGTAATAATATGAAAATGTAGCTCTCTTTAAGCCCTTTCAGATGGTATGACTCTTTTTGTAATAGGTTGCTAGGTTTCCGAGTTATGGCTCGATAACCGATTATGTGAAAAGTAGTGGCTCCGATACGGTTTTTTCAAAATTATGCTCTACCAAAAGAGTCGTAGGAAAAAAGTAATAATATGAAAATGTAGCTCTCTTTAAGCCCTTTCAGATGGTATGACTCTTTTTGTAATGGGTTACCAGGTTTCCGAGTTATGGCTCGATAACCGATTATGAGGTGGCTCCGATACGGTTTTTTCAAAATTATGCTCTACCAAAACAGTCGTAGGAAAAAAGTAATAATATGAAAATGTAGCTCTCTTTAAGCCCTTTCAGATGTTATGACTCTTTTTGTAATGGGTTGCCACGTTTCCGAGTTATGGCTCGATAACCGATTATGAGGTGGCTCCGATACGGTTTTTTCAAAATTTTGCTCTATCAAAAGAGTCGTAGGAAAAAAGTAATAATTTAAAACTTTGCTCTCTTTAAGCCCTTTCAGATGGTATGACTCTTTTTGTAATAGGTTGCTAGGTTTCCGAGTTATGGCTTGATAACCGATTATGTAAAAAGTAGTGGCTCCGATGCGGTTTTTTCAAAATTTTGCTCTACCAAAAGCGTCGCAGGAAAAAAGTAGTAATATGAAACTGTAGCTCTCTTTAAGCCCTTTCAGATGGTACGAATCTTTTTGTAATGGGTTACCAGGTTTCCGAGTTATGGCTCGATAACCGATTATGAGGTGGCTCCGATACGGTTTTTTCAAAATTTTGCTTTCCCAAAAGAGTCCTATGAAAAAGTAGTAATGGAAAAATGTAGCTCTCTTTAAGCCCTTTCAGATGGTATGACTCTTTTTGTAATGGGTTGCCAGGTTTCCGAGTTATGGCTAGATAACCGATTATGAGGTGGCTCCGATACGGTTTTTTCAAAATTTTGCTCTACCAAAAGAGTCGTAGGAAAAAAGTAATAATATGAAAATGTATCTCTCTTTAAGCTTTTTCAGATGGTATGACTCTTTTTGTAATGGGTTGCCAGGTTTCCCAGTTATGGCTCAATAACCGATTATGAGGTGGCTCCGATACGGTTTTTTCAAAATTTTGTTTTACCAAAAAAATCGTAGGAAAAAAGTAATAATAGAAAAATGTGGCTCTCTTTAAGCCCTTTCAGATGGTTTGACTCTTTTTGTAATGGGTTGCCAGGTTTCCGAGTTATGGCTCGATAACCGATTATGAGATGGCTCCGATACGGTTTTTTTTCAAAATTTTGCTCTACCAAAAGTCTCGTAGGAAAAAAGCAATATAATACAAATATAGCTCTCTTTAAGCCCTTTCAGATGGTATGACTCTTTTTGTAATGGGTTACCAGGTTTCCGAGTTATGGCTCGATAACCGATTATGAGGTGGCTCCGTTACGGTTTTTTCAAAATTTTGCTCTACCAAAAGAGTCGTAGAAAAAAAGTAATAATATGAAAATGTAGCTCTCTTTAAGCCCTTTCAGATGGTATGACTCTTTTTGTAATAGGTTGCTAGGTTTCCGAGTTATGGCTCGATAACCGATTATGTAAAAAGTAGTGGCTCCGATGCGGTTTTTTCAAAATTTTGCTCTACCAAAAGAGTCGTAGGAAAAAAAGTAATAATGAGAAAATGTAGCTCTCTTTAAGCTCTTTCAGATGGTTTGACTCTTTTTGTAATGGGTTACCAGGTTTCCGAGTTATGGCTCGATAACCGATTATGAGGTGGCTCCGATACGGTTTTTTCAAAATTATGCTCTACCAAAAGAGTCGTAGAAAAAAAGTAATAATGGGAAAATGTAGCTCTTTTTAAGCCCTTTCAGATGGTATGACTCTTTTTGTAATGGGTTGCCAGGTTTCCGAGTTATGGCTCGATAACCGATTATGTGAAAAGTAGTGGCTCCGATACGGTTTTTTCAAAATTATGCTCTACCAAAAGAGTCGTAGGAAAAAAGTAATAATACGAAAATATAGCTCTCTTTAAGCCCTTTCGGATGGTATGACTCTTTTTGTAATGGGTTACCAGGTTTCCGAGTTATGGCTCGATAACCGATTATGAGGTGGCTCCGATACGGTTTTTTCAAAATTATGCTCTACCAAAACAGTCGTAGAAAAAAAGTAATAATGGGGAAATGTAGGTCTCTTTAAGCCCTTTCAGATGTTATGACTCTTTTTGTAATGGGTTGCCACGTTTCCGAGTTATGGCTCGATAACCGATTATGAGGTGGCTCCGATACGGTTTTTTCAAAATTTTGCTCTATCAAAAGAGTCGTAGGAAAAAAGTAATAATTTAAAACTTTGCTCTCTTTAAGCCCTTTCAGATGGTATGACTCTTTTTGTAATAGGTTGCTAGGTTTCCGAGTTATGGCTTGATAACCGATTATGTAAAAAGTAGTGGCTCCGATGCGGTTTTTTCAAAATTTTGCTCTACCAAAAGCGTCGCAGGAAAAAAGTAATAATATGAAACTGTAGCTCTCTTTAAGCCCTTTCAGATGGTACGACTCTTTTTGTAATGGGTTACCAGGTTTCCGAGTTATGGCTCGATAACCGATTATGAGGTGGCTCCGATACGGTTTTTTAAAAATTTTGCTTTCCCAAAAGAGTCTTATGAAAAAAGTAATAATGGAAGAATGTAGCTCTCTTTAAGCCCTTTCAGATGGTATGACTCTTTTTGTAATGGGTTGCCACGTTTCCGAGTTATGGCTCGATAACCGATTATGAGGTGGCTCCGATACGGTTTTTTCAAAATTTTGCTCTATCAAAAGAGTCGTAGGAAAAAAGTAATAATTTAAAACTTTGCTCTCTTTAAGCCCTTTCAGATGGTATGACTCTTTTTGTAATAGGTTGCTAGGTTTCCGAGTTATGGCTTGATAACCGATTATGTAAAAAGTAGTGGCTCCGATGCGGTTTTTTCAAAATTTTGCTCTACCAAAAGCGTCGCAGGAAAAAAGTAATAATATGAAACTGTAGCTCTCTTTAAGCCCTTTCAGATGGTACGACTCTTTTTGTAATGGGTTACCAGGTTTCCGAGTTATGGCTCGATAACCGATTATGAGGTGGCTCCGATACGGTTTTTTCAAAATTTTGCTTTCCCAAAAGAGTCTTATGAAAAAAGTAATAATGGAAGAATGTAGCTCTCTTTAAGCTTTTTTAGATGGTATGACTCTTTTTGTAATGGGTTGCCAGGTTTCCGAGTTATGGCTCAATAACCGATTATGAGGTGGCTCCGATACGGTTTTTTCAAAATTTTGTTTTACCAAAAAAATCGTAGGAAAAAAGTAATAATAGAAAAATGTGGCTCTCTTTACGCCCTTTCAGATGGTTTGACTCTTTTTGTAATGGGTTGCCAGGTTTCCGAGTTATGGTTCGATAACCGATTATGAGATGGCTCCGATACGGTTTTTTTCAAAATTTTGCTCTACCAAAAGTCTTGTAGGAAAAAAGCAATATAATACAAATGTAGCTCTCTTTAAGCCCTTTCAGATGGTATGACTCTTTTTGTAATAGGTTGCTAGGTTTCCGAGTTATGGCTCGATAACCGATTATGTAAAAAGTAGTGGCTCCGATGCGGTTTTTTCAAAATTTTGCTCTACCAAAAGAGTCGTAGGAAAAAAAGTAATAATGAGAAAATGTAGCTCTCTTTAAGCTCTTTCAGATGGTTTGACTCTTTTTGTAATGGGTTACCAGGTTTCCGAGTTATGGCTCGATAACCGATTATGAGGTGGCTCCGATACGGTTTTTTCAAAATTATGCTCTACCAAAAGAGTCGTAGAAAAAAAGTAATAATAAGAAAATGTAGCTCTTTTTAAGCCCTTTCAGATGGTATGACTCTTTTTGTAATGGGTTGCCAGGTTTCCGAGTTATGGCTCGATAACCGATTATGTGAAAAGTAGTGGCTCCGATACGGTTTTTTCAAAATTATGCTCTACCAAAAGAGCCGTAGGAAAAAAGTTATAAAACGAAAATGTAGCTCTCTTTAAGCCCTTTCAGATGGTATGACTCTTTTTGTAATGGGTTACCAGGTTTCCGAGTTATGGCTCGATAACCGATTATGAGGTGGCTCCGATACGGTTTTTTCAAAATTATGCTCTACCAAAACAGTCGTAGAAAAAAAGTAATAATGGGGAAATGTAGGTCTCTTGAAGCCCTTTCAGATGGTATGACTCTTTTTGTAATGGGTTGCCACGTTTCCGAGTTATGGCTCGATAACCGATTATGAGGTGGCTCCGATACGGTTTTTTCAAAATTTTGTTCTACCAAAAAAATCGTAGGAAAAAAGTAATAATAGAAAAATGTAGCTCTCTTTAAGCCCTTTCAGATGGTTTGACTCTTTTTGTAATGGGTTGCCAGGTTTCCGAGTTATGGGTCGATAACCGATTATGAGATGGCTCCGATACGGTTTTTTTTTTCAAAATTTTGCTCTACCAAAAGTCTCGTAGGAAAAAAGCAATATAATACAAATGTAGCTCTCTTTAAGCCCTTTCAGATGGTATGACTCTTTTTGTAATGGGTTACCAGGTTTCCGAGTTATGGCTCGATAACCGATTATGAGGTGGCTCCGTTACGGTTTTTTTAAAATTTTGCTCTACCAAAAGAGTCGTAGAAAAAAGTAATAATATGAAAATGTAGCTCTCTTTAAGCCCTTTCAGATGGTATGACTCTTTTTGTAATAGGTTGCTAGGTTTCCGAGTTATGGCTCGATAACCGATTATGTAAAAAGTAGTGGCTCCGATGCGGTTTTTTCAAAATTTTGCTCTACCAAAAGAGTCGTAGGAAAAAAAGTAATAATGAGAAGATGTAGCTCTCTTTAAGCTCTTTCAGATGGTTTGACTCTTTTTGTAATAGGTTACCAGGTTTCCGAGTTATGGCTCGATAACCGATTATGAGGTGGCTCCGATACGGTTTTTTCAAAATTATGCTCTACCAAAAGAGTCGTAGAAAAAAAGTAATAATGGGAAAATGTAGCTCTTTTTAAGCCCTTTCAGATGGTATGACTCTTTTTGTAATGTGTTGCCAGGTTTCCGAGTTATGGCTCGATAACCGATTATGTGAAAAGTAGTGGCTCCGATACGGTTTTTTCAAAATTATGCTCTACCAAAAGAGTCATAGGAAAAAAAGTAATAATGAGAAAATGTAGCTCTCTTTAAGCTCTTTCAGATGGTTTGACTCTTTTTGTAATGGGTTACCAGGTTTCCGAGTTATGGCTCGATAACCAATTATGAGGTGGCTCCGATACGGTTTTTTCAAAATTTTGTTCTACCAAAAAAATCGTAGGAAAAAAGTAATAATGGGAAAATGTAGCTCTCTTTAAGCCCTTTCAGATGGTTTGAGTCTTTTTGTAATGGGTTGCCAGGTTTCCGAGTTATGGCTCGATAACTGATTATGAGGTGGCTCCGATACGGTTTTTTCAAAATTTTGCTCTACCAAAAGAGTAGTAGGAAAAAAAAAATAATGGGAAAATGTAGCCCTCTTTGTAATGGGTTGCCAGGTTCCCGAGTTATGGCTCGATAACCGATTATGAGGTGGCTCCGATACGGTTTTTTCAAAATTTTGCTTTCCCAAATGAGTCCTATGAAAAAAGTAATAATATGAAAATGTAGCTCTCTTTAAGCCCTTTCAGATGGTATGACTCTTTTTGTAATAGGTTGCTAGGTTTCCGAGTTATGGCTCGATAACCGATTATGTAAAAAGTAGTGGCTCCGATGCGGTTTCTTCAAAATTTTGCTCTACCAAAAGAGTCGTAGGAAAAAAAGTAATAATGAGAAAATGTAGCTCTCTTTAAGCTCTTTCAGATGGTTTGACTCTTTTTGTAATGGGTTACCAGGTTTCCGAGTTATGGCTCGATAACCGATTATGAGGTGGCTCCGATACGGTTTTTTCAAAATTATGCTCTACCAAAAGAGTCGTAGAAAAAAAGTAATAATGGGAAAATGTAGCTCTTTTTAAGCCCTTTCAGATGGTACGACTCTTTTTGTAATGGGTTACCAGGTTTCCGAGTTATGGCTCGATAACCGATTATGAGGTGGCTCCGATACGGTTTTTTCAAAATTTTGCTTTCCCAAAAGAGTCCTATGAAAAAAGTAATAATGGAAAAATGTAGCTCTCTTTAAGCCCTTTCAGATGGTATGACTCTTTTTGTAATGGGTTGCCAGGTTTCCGAGTTATAGCTAGATAACCGATTATGAGGTGGCTCCGATACGGTTTTTTGCTCTACCAAAAGAGTCGTAGGAAAAAAGTAATAATATGAAAATGTAGCTCTCTTTAAGCTTTTTCAGATGGTATGACTCTTTTTGTAATGGGTTGCCAGGTTTCCGAGTTATGGCTCGATAACCGATTATGTAAAAAGTAGTGGCTCCGATACGGTTTTTTCAAAATTTTGCTCTACCAAAAGAGTCGTAGGAAAAAAGTAATAATATGAAAATGTAGCTCTCCTTAAGCCCTTACAGATGGTATGACTCTTTTTGTAATGGGTTGCCAGGTTTCCGAGCTATGGCTCGATAACCGATTATGAGATGACTCCGTAGGAAAAAAGCAATAATATGAAAATGTAGCTCTCTTTAAGCCCTTTCAGATGGTATGACTCTTTTTGTAATGGGTTACCAGGTTTCCGAGTTATGGCTCGATAACCGATTATGAGGTGGCTCCGTTACGGTTTTTTCAAAATTTTGCTCTACCAAAAGAGTCGTAGAAAAAAAGTAATAATATGAAAATGTAGCTCGTTTTAAGCCCTTTCAGATGGTATGACTCTTTTTGTAATGGGTTGCCAGGTTTCCGAGTTATGGCTCGATAACCGATTATGAGGTGGCTCCGATACGGTTTTTTCAAAATTTTGTTCTACCAAAAAAATCGTAGGAAAAAAGTAATAATATGAAAATATAGCTCTCTTTAAGCCCTTTCAGATGGTATGACTCTTTTTGTAATGGGTTACCAGGTTTCCGAGTTATGGCTCGATAACCGATTATGAGGTGGCTCCGTTACGGTTTTTTCAAAATTTTGCTCTACCAAAAGAGTCGTAGAAAAGAAGTAATAATATGAAAATGTAGCTCTCTTTAAGCCCTTTCAGATGGTATGACTCTTTTTGTAATGGGTTGCCAGGTTTCCGAGTTATGGCTCGATAACCGATTATGTAAAAAGTAGTGGCTCCGATACGGGTTTTTCAAAATTTTGCTTTACCAAAAGAGTCGTAGGAAAAAAGTAATAATATGAAAATGTAGCTCTCCTTAAGCCCTTTCAGATGGTATGACTCTTTTTGTAATGGGTTGCCAGGTTTCCGAGTTATGGCTCGATAACCGATTATGTAAAAAGTAGTGGCTCCGATACGGTTTTTTCAAAATTTTGCTCTACCAAAAGAGTCGTAGAAAAAAAGTAATAATATGAAAATGTAGCTCTCTTTAAGCCCTTTCAGATGGTATGACTCTTTTTGTAATGGGTTGCCAGGTTTCCGAGTTATGGCTCGATAACCGATTATGTAAAAAGTAGTGGCTCCGATACGGGTTTTTCAAAATTTTGCTCTACCAAAAGCGTCGCAGGAAAAAAGTAATTATATCAAAATGTAGGTCTCTTTAAGCCCTTTCAGATGGTATGAATCTTTTTGTAATGGGTTACCAGGTTTCCGAGTTATGGCTCGATAACCGATTATGAGGTGGCTCCGATACGGTTTTTTCAAAATTATGCTCTACCAAAAGAGTCGTAGAAAAAAAGTAATAATTTGCTCTACCAAAAAAATAGTAGGAAAAAAAAAATAATGGGAAAATGTAGCTCTCTTTGGAATGGGTTGCCAGGATAACCGATTATGTGAAAAGTAGTGGCTCCTATACGGTTTTTTCAAAATTTTGATTTACCAAAAGAGTCGTAGGAAAAAAGTAATAATACGAAAATGTAGCTCTCTTTAAGCCCTTTCAGATGGTATGACTCTTTTTGTAATGGGTTACCAGGTTTCCGAGTTATGGCTCGATAACCGATTATGAGGTGGCTCCGATACGGTTTTTTCAAAATTATGCTCTACCAAAAGAGTCGTAGAAAAAAAGTAATAATATGAAAATGTAGCTCGTTTTAAGCCCTTTCAGATGGTATGACTCTTTTTGTAATGGGTTGCCAGGTTTCCGAGTTATGGCTCGATAACCGATTATGAGGAGGCTCCGATACGGTTTTTTCAAAATTTTGTTCTACCAAAAAAATCGTAGGAAAAAAGTAATAATATGAAAATATAGCTCTCTTTAAGCCCTTTCAGATGGTATGACTCTTTTTGTAATGGGTTACCAGGTTTCCGAGTTATGGCTCGATAACCGATTATGAGGTGGCTCCGTTACGGTTTTTTCAAAATTTTGCTCTACCAAAAGAGTCGTAGAAAAGAAGTAATAATATGAAAATGTAGCTCTCTTTAAGCCCTTTCAGATGGTATGACTCTTTTTGTAATGGGTTGCCAGGTTTCCGAGTTATGGCTCGATAACCGATTATGTAAAAAGTAGTGGCTCCGATACGGGTTTTTCAAAATTTTGCTTTACCAAAAGAGTCGTAGGAAAAAAGTAATAATATGAAAATGTAGCTCTCCTTAAGCCCTTTCAGATGGTATGACTCTTTTTGTAATGGGTTGCCAGGTTTCCGAGTTATGGCTCGATAACCGATTATGTAAAAAGTAGTGGCTCCGATACGGTTTTTTCAAAATTTTGCTCTACCAAAAGAGTCGTAGAAAAAAAGTAATAATATGAAAATGTAGCTCTCTTTAAGCCCTTTCAGATGGTATGACTCTTTTTGTAATGGGTTGCCAGGTTTCCGAGTTATGGCTCGATAACCGATTATGTAAAAAGTAGTGGCTCCGATACGGGTTTTTCAAAATTTTGCTCTACCAAAAGCGTCGCAGGAAAAAAGTAATTATATCAAAATGTAGCTCTCTTGAAGCCCTTTCAGATGGTATGACTCTTTTTGTAATAGGTTGCTAGGTTTCCGAGTTATGGCTCGATAACCGATTATGTAAAAAGTAGTGGCTCCGATGCGGTTTTTTCAAAATTTTGCTCTACCAAAAGAGTCGTAGGAAAAAAAGTAATAATGAGAAAATGTAGCTCTCTTTAAGCTCTTTCAGATGGTTTGACTCTTTTTGTAATGGGCTACCAGGTTTCCGAGTTATGGCTCGATAACCGATTATGAGGTGGCTCCGATACGGTTTTTTCAAAATTATGCTCTACCAAAAGAGTCGTAGAAAAAAAGTAATAATGGGAAAATGTAGCTCTTTTTAAACCCTTTCAGATGGTATGACTCTTTTTGTAATGGGTTGCCAGGTTTCCGAGTTATGGCTCGATAACCGATTATGTGAAAAGTAGTGGCTCCGATACGGTTTTTTCAAAATTATGCTCTACCAAAAGAGTCGTAGGAAAAAAAGTAATAATGAGAAAATGTAGCTCTCTTTAAGCTCTTTCAGATGGTTTGACTCTTTTTGTAATGGGTTACCAGGTTTCCGAGTTATGGCTCGATAACCGATTATGAGGTGGCTCCGATACGGTTTTTTCAAAATTTTGTTCTACCAAAAAAATCGTAGGAAAAAAGTAATAATGGGAAAATGTAGCTCTCTTTAAGCCCTTTCAGATGGTTTGAGTCTTTTTGTAATGGGTTGCCAGGTTTCCGAGTTATGGCTCGATAACTGATTATGAGGTGGCTCCGATACGGTTTTTTCAAAATTTTGCTCTACCAAAAGAGTAGTAGGAAAAAAAAATAATGGGAAAATGTAGCTCTCTTTGTAATGGGTTGCCAGGTTCCCGAGTTATGGCTCGATAACCGAATATGAGGTGGCTCCGATACGGTTTTTTCAAAATTTTGTTCTATCAAAAGAGTCGTAGGAAAAAAGTAATAATTTAAAACTTTGCTCTCTTTAAGCCCTTTCAGATGGTATGACTCTTTTTGTAATAGGTTGCTAGGTTTCCGAGTTATGGCTTGATAACCGATTATGTAAAAAGTAGTGGCTCCGATGCGGTTTTTTCAAAATTTTGCTCTACCAAAAGCGTCGCAGGAAAAAAGTAATAATATGAAACTGTAGCTCTCTTTAAACCCTTTCAGATGGTACGACTCTTTTTGTAATGGGTTACCAGGTTTCCGAGTTATGGCTCGATAACCGATTATGAGGTGGCTCCGATACGGTTTTTTCAAAATTTTGCTTTCCCAAAAGAGTCCTATGAAAAAAGTAATAATGGAAAAATGTAGCTCTCTTTAAGCCCTTTCAGATGGTATGACTCTTTTTGTAATGGGTTGCCAGGCTTCCGAGTTATGGCTAGATAACCGATTATGAGGTGGCTCCGATACGGTTTTTTGCTCTACCAAAACAGTCGTAGGAAAAAAGTAATAATATGAAAATGTAGCTCTCTTTAAGCTTTTTCAGATGGTATGACTCTTTTTGTAATGGGTTGCCAGGTTTCCGAGTTATGGCTCGATAACCGATTATGTAAAAAGTAGTGGCTCCGATACGGTTTTTTCAAAATTTTGCTCTACCAAAAGAGTCGTAGGAAAAAAGTAATAATATGAAAATGTAGCTCTCCTTAAGCCCTTACAGATGGTATGACTCTTTTTGTAATGGGTTGCCAGGTTTCCGAGCTATGGCTCGATAACCGATTATGAGATGGCTCCGTAGGAAAAAAGCAATAATATGAAAATGTAGCTCTCTTTAAGCCCTTTCAGATGGTATGACTCTTTTTGTAATGGGTTACCAGGTTTCCGAGTTATGGCTCGATAACCGATTATGAGGTGGCTCCGTTACGGTTTTTTCAAAATTTTGCTCTACCAAAAGAGTCGTAGAAAAAAAGTAATAAAATGAAAATGTAGCTCTCTTTAAGCCCTTTCAGATGGTATGACTCTTTTTGTAATGGGTTGCCAGGTTTCCGAGTTATGGCTCGATAACCGATTATGTAAAAAGTAGTGGCTCCGATACGGGTTTCTCAAAATTTTGCTTTACCAAAAGAGTCTTAGGAAAAAAGTAATAATACGAAAATGTAGCTCTCTTTAAGCCCTTTCAGATGGTATGACTCTTTTTGTAATGGGTTGCCAGGTTTTCGAGTTATGGCTCGATAACTGATTATGTAAAAAGTAGTGGCTCCGATACGGGTTTTTCAAAATTTTGCTCTACCAAAAGCGTCGCAGGAAAAAAGTAATTATATCAAAATGTAGCTCTCTTTAAGCCCTTTCAGATGGTATGAATCTTTTTGTAATGGGTTACCAGGTTTCCGAGTTATGGCTCGATAACCGATTATGAGGTGGCTCCGATACGGTTTTTTCAAAATTATGCTCTACCAAAAGAGTCGTAGAAAAAAAGTAATAATTTGCTCTACCAAAAGAGTAGTAGGAAAAAAAAATAATGGGAAAATGTAGCTCTCTTTGTAATGGGTTGCCAGGATAACCGATTATGTGAAAAGTAGTGGCTCCGATACGGTTTTTTCAAAATTTTGATTTACCAAAAGAGTCGTAGGAAAAAAGTAATAATACGAAAATGTAGCTCTCTTTAAGCCCTTTCAGATGGTATGACTCTTTTTGTAATGGGTTGCCAGGTTTCCGAGTTATGGCTCGATAACCGATTATGAGGTGGCTCCGATACGGTTTTTTCAAAATTTTGTTCTACCAAAAAAATCGTAGGAAAAAAGTAATAAAAGAAAAATGTAGCTCTCTTTAAGCCCTTTCAGATGGTTTGACTCTTTTTGTAATGGGTTGCCAGGTTTCCGAGTTATGGCTCGATAACCGATTATGAGATGGCTCCGATACGGTTTTTTTCAAAATTTTGCTCTACCAAAAGAGTCGTAGGAAAAAAACAATATAACGAAAATGTAGCTCTCTTTAAGCCCTTTCAGATGGTATGACTCTTTTTGTAATGGGTTACCAGGTTTCCGAGTTATGGCTCGATAACCGATTATGAGGTGGCTCCGTTACGGTTTTTTCAAAATTTTGCTCTACCAAAAGAGTCGTAGAAAAGAAGTAATAATATGAAAATGTAGCTCTCTTTAAGCCCTTTCAGATGGTATGACTCTTTTTGTAATGGGTTACCAGGTTTCCGAGTTATGGCTCGATAACCGATTATGAGGTGGCTCCGTTACGGTTTTTTCAAAATTTTGCTCTACCAAAAGAGTCGTAGAAAAAAAGTAATAATATGAAAATGTAGCTCTCTTTAAGCCCTTTCAGATGGTATGACTCTTTTTGTAATAGGTTGCTAGGTTTCCGAGTTATGGCTCGATAACCGATTATGTAAAAAGTAGTGGCTCCGATGCGGTTTTTTCAAAATTTTGCTCTACCAAAAGAGTCGTAGGAAAAAAAGTAATAATGAGAAAATGTAGCTCCCTTTAAGCTCTTTCAGATGGTTTGACTCTTTTGGAATGGGTTACCAGGTTTCCGAGTTATGGCTTGATAACCGATTATGAGGTGGCTCCGATACGGTTTTTTCAAAATTATGCTCTACAAAAAGAGTCGTAGAAAAAAAGTAATAATGGGAAAATGTAGCTCTTTTTAAGCCCTTTCAGATGGTATGACTCTTTTTGTAATGGGTTGCCAGGTTTCCGAGTTATGGCTCGATAACCGATTATGTGAAAAGTAGTGGCTCCGATACGGTTTTTTCAAAATTATGCTCTACCAAAAGAGTCGTAGGAAAAAAGTAATAATATTAAAATGTAGCTCTCTTTAAGCCCTTTCAGATGGTATGACTCTTTTTGTAATGGGTTACCAGGTTTCCGAGTTATGGCTCGATAACCGATTATGAGGTGGCTCCGATACGGTTTTTTCAAAATTTTGCTCTACCAAAAGAGTAGTAGGAAAAAAAAATAATGGGAAAATGTAGCTCTCTTTGTAATGGGTTGCCAGGTTCCCGAGTTATGGCTCGATAACCGAATATGAGGTGGCTCCGATACGGTTTTTTCAAAATTTTGCTCTATCAAAAGAGTCGTAGGAAAAAATATATAATTTAAAACTTTGCTCTCTTTAAGCCCTTTCAGATGGTATGACTCTTTTTGTAATGGGTTGCCAGGTTTCCGAGTTATGGCTCGATAACCGATTATGTAAAAAGTAGTGGCTCCGATACGGTTTTTTCAAAATTTTGCTTTACCAAAAGAGTCGTAGGAAAAAAGTAATAATATGAAAATGTAGCTCTCTTTAAGCCCTTTCAGATGGTAAGACTCTTTTTGTAATGGGTTGCCAGGTTTCCGAGTTATGGCTCGATAACCGATTATGTAAAAAGTAGTGGCTCCGATACGGTTTTTTCAAAATTTTGCTCTACCAAAAGCGTCGCAGGAAAAAAGTAATTATATCAAAATGTAGCTCTCTTTAAGCCCTTTCAGATGGTATAAATCTTTTTGTAATGGGTTACCAGGTTTCCGAGTTATGGCTCGATAACCGATTATGAGGTGGCTCCGATACGGTTTTTTCAAAATTATGCTCTACCAAAAGAGTCGTAGAAAAAAAGTAATAATGGGAAAATGTAGCTCTTTTTAAGCCCTTTTAGATGGTATGACTCTTTTTGTAATGGGTTGCCAGGTTTCCGAGTTATGGCTCGATAACCGATTATGTAAAAAGTAGTGGCTCCGATACGGTTTTTTCAAAATTTTGTTCTACCAAAAAATCGTAGGCAAAAAGTAATAATATGAAAATGTAGCTCTCTTTAAGCCCTTTCAGATGGTATGACTCTTTTTGTAATGGGTTACCAGGTTTCCGAGTTATGGCTCGATAACTGATTATGAGGTGGCTCCGATACGGTTTTTTCAAAATTATGCTCTACCAAAACAGTCGTAGAAAAAAAGTAATAATGGGGAAATGTAGGTCTCTTTAAGCCCTTTCAGATGGTATGACTCTTTTTGTAATGGGTTGCCAGGTTTCCGAGTTATGGCTCGATAACTGATTATGAGGTGGCTCCGATACGGTTTTTTCAAAATTTTGCTCTACCAAAAGAGTAGTAGGAAAAAAAAAATAATGGGAAAATGTAGCTCTCTTTGTAATGGGTTGCCAGGTTCAATTCAATTCAATTTTATTTTCTTTCCATTATCTTAAACTATTTACATGGCTTTTCTTAACCTAAATCTTAAAATAACAAAATTTCCTTACATACTAAGTATTTTTTTTAGGACTATTCTAATTATTTCATGAGGATATTTATAGCTTAACTATATAATATTTACATTTATTTATATATATGACTTAGGTCTAATTATTAATATATTCCCTAAAAAAGGAAAAAAAGGGAGGCACTATGGGTTGCCAGGTTCCCGAGTTATGGCTCGATAACCGAATATGAGGTGGCTCCGATACGGTTTTTTCAAAATTTTGCTCTATCAAAAGAGTCGTAGGAAAAAAGTAATAATTTAAAACTTTGCTCTCTTTAAGCCCTTTCAGATGGTATGACTCTTTTTGTAATAGGTTGCTAGGTTTCCGAGTTATGGCTTGATAACCGATTATGTAAAAAGTAGTGGCTCCGAAGCGGTTTTTTCAAAATTTTGCTCTACCAAAAGCGTCGCAGGATAAAAGTAATAATATGAAACTGTAGCTCTCTTTAAGCCCTTTCAGATGGTATGACTCTTTTTGTAATGGGTTACCAGGTTTCCGAGTTATGGCTCGATAACCGATTATGAGGTGGCTCCGATACGGTTTTTTCAAATTTTGGTTTCCCAAAAGAGTCCTATGAAAAAAGTAATAATGGAAAAATGTAGCTCTCTTTAAGCCCTTTCAGATGGTATGACTCTTTTTGTAATGGGTTGACAGGTTTCCGAGTTATGGCTAGATAACCGATTATGAGGTGGCTCCGATACGGTTTTTTCAAAATTTTGCTCTACCAAAAGAGTAGTAGGAAAAAAAAATAATGGGAAAATGTAGCTCTCTTTGTAATGGGTTGCCAGGTTCCCGAGTTATGGCTCGATAACCGAATATGAGGTGGCTCCGATACGGTTTTTTCAAAATTTTGCTCTATCAAAAGAGTCGTAGGAAAAAAGTAATAATTTAAAACTTTGCTCTCTTTAAGCCCTTTCAGATGGTATGACTCTTTTTGTAATAGGTTGCTAGGTTTCCGAGTTATGGCTTGATAACCGATTATGTAAAAAGTAGTGGCTCCGATACGGTTTTTTCAAAATTTTGCTCTACCAAAAGCGTCGCAGGAAAAAAGTAATTATATCAAAATGTAGCTCTCTTTAAGCCCTTTCAGATGGTATGACTCTTTTTGTAATGGGTTACCAGGTTTCCGAGTTATGGCTCGATAACCGATTATGAGGTGGCTCCGATACGGTTTTTTCAAAATTATGCTCTACCAAAAGAGTCGTAGAAAAAAAGTAATAATGGGAAAATGTAGCTCTTTTTAAGCCCTTTTAGATGGTATGACTCTTTTTGTAATGGGTTGCCAGGTTTCCGAGTTATGGCTCGATAACCGATTATGTAAAAAGTAGTGGCTCCGATACGGTTTTTTCAAAATTTTGTTCTACCAAAAAATCGTAGGCAAAAAGTAATAATATGAAAATGTAGCTCTCTTTAAGCCCTTTCAGATGGTATGACTCTTTTTGTAATGGGTTACCAGGTTTCCGAGTTATGGCTCGATAACTGATTATGAGGTGGCTCCGATACGGTTTTTTCAAAATTATGCTCTACCAAAACAGTCGTACAAAAAAAGTAATAATGGGGAAATGGAGGTCTCTTTAAGCCCTTTCAGATGTTGTGACTCTTTTTGTAATGGGTTGCCACGTTTCCGAGTTATGGCTCGATAACCGATTATGAGGTGGCTCCGATACGGTTTTTTCAAAATTTTGCTCTATCAAAAGAGTCGTAGGAAAAAAGTAATAATTTAAAACTTTGCTCTCTTTAAGCCCTTTCAGATGGTATGACTCTTTTTGTAATAGGTTGCTAGGTTTCCGAGTTATGGCTTGATAACCGATTATGTAAAAAGTAGTGGCTCCGATGCGGTTTTTTCAAAATTTTGCTCTACCAAAAGCGTCGCAGGAAAAAAGTAATAATATGAAACTGTAGCTCTCTTTAAGCCCTTTCAGATGGTACGACTCTTTTTGTAATGGGTTACCAGGTTTCCGAGTTATGGCTCGATAACCGATTATGAGGTGGCTCCGATACGGTTTTTTCAAAATTTTGCTTTCCCAAAAGAGTCCTATGAAAAAAGTAATAATGGAAAAATGTAGCTCTCTTTAAGCCCTTTCAGATGGTATGACTCTTTTTGTAATGGGTTGCCAGGTTTCCGAGTTATGGCTAGATAACCGATTATGAGGTGGCTCCGATACGGTTTTTTCAAAATTTTGCTCTACCAAAAGAGTCGTAGGAAAAAAGTAACAATATGAAAATGTAGCTCTCTTTAAGCTTTTTCAGATGGTATGACTCTTTTTGTAATGGGTTGCCAGGTTTCCGAGTTATGGCTCAATAACCGATTATGAGGTGGCTCCGATACGGTTTTTTCAAAATTTTGTTTTACCAAAAAAATCGTAGGAAAAAAGTAATAATAGAAAAATGTGGCTCTCTTTAAGCCCTTTCAGATGGTTTGACTCTTTTTGTAATGGGTTGCCAGGTTTCCGAGTTATGGCTCGATAACCGATTATGAGATGGCTCCGATACGGTTTTTTTCAAAATTTTGCTCTACCAAAAGTCTCGTAGGAAAAAAGCAATATAATACAAATGTAGCTCTCTTTAAGCCCTTTCAGATGGTATGACTGTTTTTGTAATGGGTAACCAGGTTTCCGAGTTATGGCTCGATAACCGATTATGAGGTGGCTCCGATACGGTTTTTTCAAAATTATGGTCTACCAAAAGAGTCGTAGGAAAAAAGTAATAATATGAAAATGTAGCTCTCTTTAAGCTTTTTCAGATGGTATGACTCTTTTTGTAATGGGTTGCCAGGTTTCCGAGTTATGGCTCGATAATCGATTATGAGGTGGCTCCGATACGGTTTTTTCAAAATTTTGTTCTACCAAAAAAATCGTAGGAAAAAAGTAATAATAGAAAAATGTAGCTCTCTTTAAGCCCTTTCAGATGGTTTGACTCTTTTTGTAATGGGTTACCAGGTTTCCGAGTTATGGCTCGATAACCGATTATGAGATGGCTCCGATACGGTTTTTTTCAAAATTTTGCTCTACCAAAAGTCTCGTAGGAAAAAAGCAATATAATACAAATGTAGCTCTCTTTAAGCCCTTTCAGATGGTATGACTCTTTTTGTAATGGGTTACCAGGTTTCCGAGTTATGGCTCGATAACCGATTATGAGGTGGCTCCGTTACGGTTTTTTCAAAATTTTGCTCTACCAAAAGAGTCGTAGAAAAAAAGTAATAATATGAAAATGTAGCTCTCTTTAAGCCCTTTCAGATGGTATGACTCTTTTTGTAATAGGTTGCTAGGTTTCCGAGTTATGGCTCGATAACCGATTATGTAAAAAGTAGTGGCTCCGATGCGGTTTTTTCAAAATTTTGCTCTACCAAAAGAGTCGTAGGAAAAAAAGTAATAATGAGAAAATGTAGCTCTCTTTAAGCTCTTTCAGATGGTTTGACTCTTTTTGTAATGGGTTACCAGGTTTCCGAGTTATGGCTCGATAACCGATTATGAGGTGGCTCCGATACGGTTTTTTCAAAATTATGCTCTACCAAAAGAGTCGTAGAAAAAAAGTAATAATGGGAAAATGTAGCTCTTTTTAAGCCCTTTCAGATGGTATGACTCTTTTTGTAATGGGTTGCCAGGTTTCCGAGTTATGGCTCGATAACCGATTATGTGAAAAGTAGTGGCTCCGATACGGTTTTTTCAAAATTATGCTCTACCAAAAGAGTCGTAGGAAAAAAGTAATAATATGAAAATGTAGCTCTCTGTAAGCCCTTTCAGATGGTATGACTCTTTTTGTAATGGGTTACCAGGTTTCCGAGTTATGGCTCGATAACCGATTATGAGGTGGCTCCGATACGGTTTTTTCAAAATTATGCTTTACCAAAACAGTCGTAGAAAAAAAGTAATAATGGGGAAATGTAGGTCTCTTTAAGCCCTTTCAGATGTTGTGACTCTTTTTGTAATGGGTTGCCACGTTTCCGAGTTATGGCTCGATAACCGATTATGAGGTGGCTCCGATACGGTTTTTTCAAAATTTTGCTCTATCAAAAGAGTCGTAGGAAAAAAGTAATAATTTAAAACTTTGCTCTCTTTAAGCCCTTTCAGATAGTATGACTCTTTTTGTAATAGGTTGCTAGGTTTCCGAGTTATGGCTTGATAACCGATTATGTAAAAAGTAGTGGCTCCGATGCGGTTTTTTCAAAATTTTGCTCTACCAAAAGCGTCGCAGGAAAAAAGTAATAATATGAAACTGTAGCTCTCTTTAAGCCCTTTCAGATGGTACGACTCTTTTTGTAATGGGTTGCCAGGTTTCCGAGTTATGGCTCAATAACCGATTATGAGGTGGCTCCGATACGGTTTTTTCAAAATTTTGTTTTACCAAAAAAATCGTAGGAAAAAAGTAATAATAGAAAAATGTGGCTCTCTTTAAGCCCTTTCAGATGGTTTGACTCTTTTTGTAATGGGTTGCCAGGTTTCCGAGTTATGGCTCGATAACCGATTATGAGATGGCTCCGATACGGTTTTTTTCAAAATTTTGCTCTACCAAAAGTCTCGTAGGAAAAAAGCAATATAATACAAATGTAGCTCTCTTTAAGCCCTTTCAGATGGTATGACTGTTTTTGTAATGGGTAACCAGGTTTCCGAGTTATGGCTCGATAACCGATTATGAGGTGGCTCCGATACGGTTTTTTCAAAATTATGCTCTACCAAAAGAGTCGTAGGAAAAAAGTAATAATATGAAAATGTAGCTCTCTTTAAGCTTTTTCAGATGGTATGACTCTTTTTGTAATGGGTTGCCAGGTTTCCGAGTTATGGCTCGATAACCGATTATGAGGTGGCTCCGATACGGTTTTTTCAAAATTTTGTTCTACCAAAAAAATCGTAGGAAAAAAGTAATAATAGAAAAATGTAGCTCTCTTTAAGCCCTTTCAGATGGTTTGACTCTTTTTGTAATGGGTTACCAGGTTTCCGAGTTATGGCTCGATAACCGATTATGAGATGGCTCCGATACGGTTTTTTTCAAAATTTTGCTCTACCAAAAGTCTCGTAGGAAAAAAGCAATATAATACAAATGTAGCTCTCTTTAAGCCCTTTCAGATGGTATGACTCTTTTTGTAATGGGTTACCAGGTTTCCGAGTTATGGCTCGATAACCGATTATGAGGTGGCTCCGTTACGGTTTTTTCAAAATTTTGCTCTACCAAAAGAGTCGTAGAAAAAAAGTAATAATATGAAAATGTAGCTCTCTTTAAGCCCTTTCAGATGGTATGACTCTTTTTGTAATAGGTTGCTAGGTTTCCGAGTTATGGCTCGATAACCGATTATGTAAAAAGTAGTGGCTCCGATGCGGTTTTTTCAAAATTTTGCTCTACCAAAAGAGTCGTAGGAAAAAAAGTAATAATGAGAAAATGTAGCTCTCTTTAAGCTCTTTCAGATGGTTTGACTCTTTTTGTAATGGGTTACCAGGTTTCCGAGTTATGGCTCGATAACCGATTATGAGGTGGCTCCGATACGGTTTTTTCAAAATTATGCTCTACCAAAAGAGTCGTAGAAAAAAAGTAATAATGGGAAAATGTAGCTCTTTTTAAGCCCTTTCAGATGGTATGACTCTTTTTGTAATGGGTTGCCAGGTTTCCGAGTTATGGCTCGATAACCGATTATGTGAAAAGTAGTGGCTCCGATACGGTTTTTTCAAAATTATGCTCTACCAAAAGAGTCGTAGGAAAAAAGTAATAATATGAAAATGTAGCTCTCTGTAAGCCCTTTCAGATGGTATGACTCTTTTTGTAATGGGTTACCAGGTTTCCGAGTTATGGCTCGATAACCGATTATGAGGTGGCTCCGATACGGTTTTTTCAAAATTATGCTTTACCAAAACAGTCGTAGAAAAAAAGTAATAATGGGGAAATGTAGGTCTCTTTAAGCCCTTTCAGATGTTGTGACTCTTTTTGTAATGGGTTGCCACGTTTCCGAGTTATGGCTCGATAACCGATTATGAGGTGGCTCCGATACGGTTTTTTCAAAATTTTGCTCTATCAAAAGAGTCGTAGGAAAAAAGTAATAATTTAAAACTTTGCTCTCTTTAAGCCCTTTCAGATAGTATGACTCTTTTTGTAATAGGTTGCTAGGTTTCCGAGTTATGGCTTGATAACCGATTATGTAAAAAGTAGTGGCTCCGATGCGGTTTTTTCAAAATTTTGCTCTACCAAAAGCGTCGCAGGAAAAAAGTAATAATATGAAACTGTAGCTCTCTTTAAGCCCTTTCAGATGGTACGACTCTTTTTGTAATGGGTTACCAGGTTTCCGAGTTATGGCTCGATAACCGATTATGAGGTGGCTCCGATACGGTTTTTTCAAATTTTTCTTTCCCAAAAGAGTCCTATGAAAAAAGTAATAATGGAAAAATGTAGCTCTCTTTAAGCCCTTTCAGATGGTATGACTCTTTTTGTAATGGGTTGCCAGGTTTCCGAGTTATGGCTAGATAACCGATTATGAGGTGGCTCCGATACGGTTTTTTCAAAATTTTGCTTTACCAAAAGAGTCGTAGGAAAAAAAGTAACAATATGAAAATGTAGCTCTCTTTAAGCTTTTTCAGATGGTATGACTCTTTTTGTAATGGGTTGCCAGGTTTCCGAGTTATGGCTCAATAACCGATTATGAGGTGGCTCCGATACGGTTTTTTCAAAATTTTGTTTTACCAAAAAAATCGTAGGAAAAAAGTAATAATAGAAAAATGTGGCTCTCTTTAAGCCCTTTCAGATGGTTTGACTCTTTTTGTAATGAGTTGCCAGGTTTCCGAGTTATGGCTCGATAACCGATTATGAGATGGCTCCGATACGGTTTTTTTCAAAATTTTGCTCTACCAAAAGTCTCGTAGGAAAAAAGCAATATAATACAAATGTAGCTCTCTTTAAGCCCTTTCAGATGGTATGACTGTTTTTGTAATGGGTAACCAGGTTTCCGAGTTATGGCTCGATAACCGATTATGAGGTGGCTCCGATAAGGTTTTTTCAAAATTATGCTTTACCAAAAGAGTCGTAGAAAAAAAGTAATAATGGGAAAATGTAGCTCTTTTTAAGCCCTTTCAGATGGTATGACTCTTTTTGTAATGGGTTGCCAGGTTTCCGAGTTATGGCTCGATAACCGATTATGAGGTGGCTCCGATACGGTTTTTTCAAAATTATGCTCTACCAAAAGAGTCGTAGAAAAAAAGTAATAATGGGAAAATGTAGCTCTTTTTAAGCCCTTTCAGATGGTATGACTCTTTTTGTAATGGGTTGCCAGGTTTCCGAGTTATGGCTCGATAACCGATTATGTGAAAAGTAGTGGCTCCGATACGGTTTTTTCAAAATTATGTTTTACCAAAAGAGTCGTAGGAAAAAAGTAATAATATGAAAATGTAGCTCTCTTTAAGCCCTTTCAGATGGTATGCATCTTTTTGTAATGGGTTACCAGGCTTCCGAGTTATGGCTCGATAACCGATTATGAGGTGGCTCCGATACGGTTTTTTCAAAATTATGCTCCACCAAAACAGTCGTAGAAAAAAAGTAATAATGGAAAAATGTAGGTCTCTTTAAGCCCTTTCAGATGTTATGACTCTTTTTGTAATGGGTTGCCACGTTTCCGAGTTATGGCTCGATAACCGATTATGAGGTGGCTCCGATACGGTTTTTTCAAAATTTTGCTCTATCAAAAGAGTCGTAGGAAAAAAGTAATAATTTAAAACTTTGCTCTCTTTAAGCCCTTTCAGATGGTATGACTCTTTTTGTAATAGGTTGCTAGGTTTCCGAGTTATGGCTTGATAACCGATTATGTAAAAAGTAGTGGCTCCGATGCGGTTTTTTCAAAATTTTGCTCTACCAAAAGCGTCGCAGGAAAAAAGTAATAATATGAAACTGTAGCTCTCTTTAAGCCCTTTCAGATGGTACGACTCTTTTTGTAATGGGTTACCAGGTTTCCGAGTTATGGCTCGATAACCGATTATGAGGTGGCTCCGATACGGTTTTTTCAAAATTTTGCTTTCCCAAAAGAGTCCTATGAAAAAAGTAATAATGAAAAAATGTAGCTCTCTTTAAGCCCTTTCAGATGGTATGACTCTTTTTGTAATGGGTTGCCAGGTTTCCGAGTTATGGCTAGATAACCGATTATGAGGTGGCTCCGATACGGTTTTTTCAAAATTTTGCTCTACCAAAAGAGTCGTAGGAAAAAAGTAATAATATGAAAATGTAGCTCTCTTTAAGCTTTTTCAGATGGTATGACTCTTTTTGTAATGGGTTGCCAGGTTTCCGAGTTATGGCTCAATAACCGATTATGAGGTGGCTCCGATACGGGTTTTTCAAAATTTTGTTTTACCAAAAAAATCGTAGGAAAAAAGTAATAATTGAAAAATGTGACTCTCTTTAAGCCCTTTCAGATGGTTTGACTCTTTTTGTAATGGGTTGCCAGGTTTCCGAGTTATGGCTCGATAACCGATTATGAGATGGCTCCGTTACGGTTTTTTTTCAAAATTTTGCTCTACCAAAAGTCTCGTAGGAAAAAAAGCAATATAATACAAATGTAGCTCTCTTTAAGCCCTTTCAGATGGTATGACTCTTTTTGTAATGGGTTACCAGGTTTCCGAGTAATGGCTCGATAACCGATTATGAGGTGGCTCCGATACGGTTTTTTCAAAATTATGCTCTACCAAAAGAGTCGTAGGAAAAAAAGTAATAATGAGAAAATGTAGCTCTTTTTAAGCCCTTTCAGATGGTATGACTCCTTTTGTAATGGGTTGCCAGGTTTCCGAGTTATGGCTCGATAACCGATTATGAGGTGGCTCCGATACGGTTTTTTCAAAATTTTGTTCTACCAAAAAAATCGTAGGAAAAAAGTAATAATAGAAAAATGTAGCTCTCTTTAAGCCCTTTCAGATGGTTTGACTCTTTTTGTAATGGGTTGCCAGGTTTCCGAGGTATGGGTCGATAACCGATTATGAGATGGCTCCGATACGGTTTTTTTCAAAATTTTGCTCTACCAAAAGTCTCGTAGGAAAAAAGCAATATAATACAAATGTAGCTCTCTTTAAGCCCTTTCAGATGGTATGACTCTTTTTGTAATGGGTTACCAGGTTTCCGAGTTATGGCTCGATAACCGATTATGAGGTGGCTCCGTTACGGTTTTTTTAAAATTTTGCTCTACCAAAAGAGTCGTAGAAAAAAGTAATAATATGAAAATGTAGCTCTCTTTAAGCCCTTTCAGATGGTATGACTCTTTTTGTAATAGGTTGCTAGGTTTCCGAGTTATGGCTCGATAACCGATTATGTAAAAAGTAGTGGCTCCGATGCGGTTTTTTCAAAATTTTGCTCTACCAAAAGAGTCGTAGGAAAAAAAGTAATAATGAGAAAATGTAGCTCTCTTTAAGCTCTTTCAGATGGTTTGACTCTTTTTGTAATGGGTTACCAGGTTTCCGAGTTATGGCTCGATAACCGATTATGAGGTGG
This sequence comes from Panzeria rudis, assembly GCA_956483635.1. NCBI lineage: Eukaryota > Metazoa > Arthropoda > Insecta > Diptera > Tachinidae > Panzeria > Panzeria rudis. The sequence continues at coordinate 12,588,851 of OY101452.1, read as the reverse complement.
CTCCGATACGGTTTTTTCAAAATTATGCTCTACCAAAAGAGTCGTAGAAAAAAAGTAATAATAAGAAAATGTAGCTCTTTTTAAGCCCTTTCAGATGGTATGACTCTTTTTGTAATGGGTTGCCAGGTTTCCGAGTTATGGCTCGATAACCGATTATGTGAAAAGTAGTGGCTCCGATACGGTTTTTTCAAAATTATGCTCTACCAAAAGAGTCGTGGGAAAAAAAGTAATAATGAGAAAATGTAGCTCTCTTTAAGCCCTTTCAGATGGTATGACTCTTTTTGTAATGGGTTGCCAGGTTTCCGAGTTATGGCTCGATAACCGATTATGTGAAAAGTAGTGGCTCCGATACGGTTTTTTCAAAATTATGCTCTACCAAAAGAGTCGTAGGAAAAAAAGTAATAATGAGAAAATGTAGCTCTCTTTAAGCTCTTTCAGATGGTTTGACTCTTTTTGTAATGGGTTACCAGGTTTCCGAGTTATGGCTCGATAACCGATTATGAGGTGGCTCCGATACGGTTTTTTCAAAATTTTGTTCTACCAAAAAAATCGTAGGACAAAAGTAATAATGGGAAAATGTAGCTCTCTTTAAGCCCTTTCAGATGGTTTGAGTCTTTTTGTAATGGGTTGCCAGCTTTCCGAGTTATGGCTCGATAACTGATTATGAGGTGGCTCCGATACGGTTTTTTCAAAATTTTGCTCTACCAAAAGAGTAGTAGGAAAAAAAAATAATGGGAAAATGTAGCTCTCTTTGTAATGGGTTGCCAGGTTCCCGAGTTATGGCTCGATAACCGAATATGAGGTGGCTCCGATACGGTTTTTTCAAAATTTTGCTCTATCAAAAGATTCGTAGGAAAAAAGTAATAATTTAAAACTTTGCTCTCTTTAAGCCCTTTCAGATGGTATGACTCTTTTTGTAATAGGTTGCTAGGTTTCCGAGTTATGGCTTGATAACCGATTATGTAAAAAGTAGTGGCTCCGATGCGGTTTTTTCAAAATTTTGCTCTACCAAAAGCGTCGCAGGAAAAAAGTAATAATATGAAACTGTAGCTCTCTTTAAACCCTTTCAGATGGTACGACTCTTTTTGTAATGGGTTACCAGGTTTCCGAGTTATGGCTCGATAACCGATTATGAGGTGGCTCCGATACGGTTTTTTTAAAATTTTGCTCTACCAAAAGAGTCGTAGGAAAAAAGCAATATAATACAAATGTAGCTCTCTTTAAGCCCTTTCAGATGGTATGACTGTTTTTGTAATGGGTAACCAGGTTTCCGAGTTATGGCTCGATAACCGATTATGAGGTGGCTCCGATACGGTTTTTTCAAAATTATGCTCTACCAAAAGAGTCGTAGAAAAAAAGTAATAATGGGAAAATGTAGCTCTTTTTAAGCCCTTTCAGATGGTATGACTCTTTTTGTAATGGGTTGCCAGGTTTCCGAGTTATGGCTCGATAACCGATTATGAGGTGGCTCCGATACGGTTTTTTCAAAATTATGCTCTACCAAAAGAGTCGTAGAAAAAAAGTAATAATGGGAAAATGTAGCTCTTTTTAAGCCCTTTCAGATGGTATGACTCTTTTTGTAATGGGTTGCCAGGTTTCCGAGTTATGGCTCGATAACCGATTATGTGAAAAGTAGTGGCTCCGATACGGTTTTTTCAAAATTATGTTTTACCAAAAGAGTCGTAGGAAAAAAGTAATAATATGAAAATGTAGCTCTCTTTAAGCCCTTTCAGATGGTATGCATCTTTTTGTAATGGGTTACCAGGCTTCCGAGTTATGGCTCGATAACCGATTATGAGGTGGCTCCGATACGGTTTTTTCAAAATTATGCTCTACCAAAACAGTCGTAGAAAAAAAGTAATAATGGAAAAATGTAGGTCTCTTTAAGCCCTTTCAGATGTTATGACTCTTTTTGTAATGGGTTGCCACGTTTCCGAGTTATGGCTCGATAACCGATTATGAGGTGGCTCCGATACGGTTTTTTCAAAATTTTGCTCTATCAAAAGAGTCGTAGGAAAAAAGTAATAATTTAAAACTTTGCTCTCTTTAAGCCCTTTCAGATGGTATGACTCTTTTTGTAATAGGTTGCTAGGTTTCCGAGTTATGGCTTGATAACCGATTATGTAAAAAGTAGTGGCTCCGATGCGGTTTTTTCAAAATTTTGCTCTACCAAAAGCGTCGCAGGAAAAAAGTAATAATATGAAACTGTAGCTCTCTTTAAGCCCTTTCAGATGGTACGACTCTTTTTGTAATGGGTTACCAGGTTTCCGAGTTATGGCTCGATAACCGATTATGAGGTGGCTCCGATACGGTTTTTTCAAAATTTTGCTTTCCCAAAAGAGTCCTATGAAAAAAGTAATAATGAAAAAATGTAGCTCTCTTTAAGCCCTTTCAGATGGTATGACTCTTTTTGTAATGGGTTGCCAGGTTTCCGAGTTATGGCTAGATAACCGATTATGAGGTGGCTCCGATACGGTTTTTTCAAAATTTTGCTCTACCAAAAGAGTCGTAGGAAAAAAGTAATAATATGAAAATGTAGCTCTCTTTAAGCTTTTTCAGATGGTATGACTCTTTTTGTAATGGGTTGCCAGGTTTCCGAGTTATGGCTCAATAACCGATTATGAGGTGGCTCCGATACGGTTTTTTCAAAATTTTGTTTTACCAAAAAAATCGTAGGAAAAAAGTAATAATAGAAAAATGTGACTCTCTTTAAGCCCTTTCAGATGGTTTGACTCTTTTTGTAATGGGTTGCCAGGTTTCCGAGTTATGGCTCGATAACCGATTATGAGATGGCTCCGATACGGTTTTTTTCAAAATTTTGCTCTACCAAAAGTCTCGTAGGAAAAAAAGCAATATAATACAAATGTAGCTCTCTTTAAGCCCTTTCAGATGGTATGACTCTTTTTGTAATGGGTTACCAGGTTTCCGAGTTATGGCTCGATAACCGATTATGAGGTGGCTCCGATACGGTTTTTTCAAAATTATGCTCTACCAAAAGTCTCGTAGGAAAAAAGCAATATAATACAAATGTAGCCCTTTCAGATGGTATGACTCTTTTTGTAATGGGTTACCAGGTTTCCGAGTTATGGCTCGATAACCGATTATGAGGTGGCTCCGTTACGGTTTTTTTAAAATTTTGCTCTACCAAAAGAGTCGTAGAAAAAAGTAATAATATGAAAATGTAGCTCTCTTTAAGCCCTTTCAGATGGTATGACTCTTTTTGTAATAGGTTGCTAGGTTTCCGAGTTATGGCTCGATAACCGATTATGTAAAAAGTAGTGGCTCCGATGCGGTTTTTTCAAAATTTTGCTCTACCAAAAGAGTCGTAGGAAAAAAGTAATAATGAGAAAATGTAGCTCTCTTTAAGCTCTTTCAGATGGTTTGACTCTTTTTGTAATGGGTTACCAGGTTTCCGAGTTATGGCTCGATAACCGATTATGAGGTGGCTCCGATACGTTTTTTTCAAAATTATGCTCTACCAAAAGAGTCGTAGAAAAAAAGTAATAATAAGAAAATGTAGCTCTTTTTAAGCCCTTTCAGATGGTATGACTCTTTTTGTAATGGGTTGCCAGGTTTCCGAGTTATGGCTCGATAACCGATTATGTGAAAAGTAGTGGCTCCGATACGGTTTTTTCAAAATTATGCTCTACCAAAAGAGTCGTAGGAAAAAAAGTAATAATGAGAAAATGTAGCTCTCTTTAAGCCCCTTTCCGATGGTATGACTCTTTTTGTAATGGGTTGCCAGGTTTCCGAGTTATGGCTCGATAACCGATTATGTGAAAAGTAGTGGCTCCGATACGGTTTTTTCAAAATTATGCTCTACCAAAAGAGTCGTAGGAAAAAAAGTAATAATGGGAAAATGTAGCTCTCTTTAAGCCCTTTCAGATGGTTTGAGTCTTTTTGTAATGGGTTGCCAGCTTTCCGAGTTATGGCTCGATAACTGATTATGAGGTGGCTCCGATACGGTTTTTTCAAAATTTTGTTCTACCAAAAAAATCGTAGGAAAAAAGTAATAATGGGAAAATGTAGCTCTCTTTAAGCCCTTTCAGATGGTTTGAGTCTTTTTGTAATGGGTTGCCAGCTTTCCGAGTTATGGCTCGATAACTGATTATGAGGTGGCTCCGATACAGTTTTTTCAAAATTTTGCTCTACCAAAAGAGTAGTAGGAAAAAAAAAATAATGGGAAAATGTAGCTCTCTTTGTAATGGGTTGCCAGGTTCCCGAGTTATGGCTCGATAACCGAATATGAGGTGGCTCCGATACGGTTTTTTCAAAATTTTGCTCTATCAAAAGAGTCGTAGGAAAAAAGTAATAATTTAAAACTTTGCTCTCTTTAAGCCCTTTCAGATGGTATGACTCTTTTTGTAATAGGTTGCTAGGCTTCCGAGTTATGGCTTGATAACCGATTATGTAAAAAGTAGTGGCTCCGATGCGGTTTTTTCAAAATTTTGCTCTACAAAAGCGTCGCAGGAAAAAAGTAATAATATGAAACTGTAGCTCTCTTTAAACCCTTTCAGATGGTACGACTCTTTTTGTAATGGGTTACCAGGTTTCCGAGTTATGGCTCGATAACCGATTATGAGGTGGCTCCGATACGGTTTTTTCAAAATTTTGCTTTCCCAAAAGAGTCCTATGAAAAAAGTAATAATGGAAAAATGTAGCTCTCTTTAAGCCCTTTCAGATGGTATGACTCTTTTTGTAATGCGTTGCCAGGTTTCCGAGTTATGGCTACATAACCGATTATGAGGTGGCTCCGATACGGTTTTTTGCTCTACCAAAAGAGTCGTAGGAAAAAAGTAATAATATGAAAATGTAGCTCTCTTTAAGATTTTTCAGATGGTATGACTCTTTTTGTAATGGGTTGCCAGGTTTCCGAGTTATGGCTCGATAACCGATTATGTAAAAAGTAGTGGCTCCGATACGGTTTTTTCAAAATTTTGCTCTACCAAAAGAGTCGTAGGAAAAAAGTAATAATATGAAAATGTAGCTCTCCTTAAGCCCTTACAGATGGTATGACTCTTTTTGTAATGGGTTGCCAGGTTTCCGAGCTATGGCTCGATAACCGATTATGAGATGGCTCCGTAGGAAAAAAGCAATAATATGAAAATGTAGCTCTCCTTAAGCCCTTACAGATGGTATGACTCTTTTTGTAATGGGTTGCCAGGTTTCCGAGTTATGGCTCGATAACCGATTATGTAAAAAGTAGTGGCTCCGATACGGTTTTTTCAAAATTTTGCTCTACCAAAAGAGTCGTAGGAAAAAAGTAATAATATGAAAATGTAGCTCTCCTTAAGCCCTTACAGATGGTATGACTCTTTTTGTAATGGGTTGCCAGGTTTCCGAGTTATGGCTCGATAACCGATTATGTAAAAAGTAGTGGCTCCGATACGGTTTTTTCAAAATTTTGCTCTACCAAAAGAGTCGTAGGAAAAAAGTAATAATATGAAAATGTAGCTCTCCTTAAGCCCTTACAGATGGTATGACTCTTTTTGTAATGGGTTGCCAGGTTTCCGAGTTATGGCTAGATAACCGATTGTGAGGTGGCTCCGATACGGTTTTTTGCTCTACCAAAAGAGTCGTAGGAAAAAAGTAATAATATGAAAATGTAGCTCTCCTTAAGCCCTTTCAGATGGTATGACTCTTTTTGTAATGGGTTACCAGGTTTCCGAGTTATGGCTAGATAACCGATTATGAGGTGGCTCCGATACGGTTTTTTCAAAATTTTGCTCTACCAAAAGAGTCGTAGGAAAAAAGTAATAATATGAAAATGTAGCTCTCTTTAAGCTTTTTCAGATGGTATGACTCTTTTTGTAATGGGTTGCCAGGTTTCCGAGTTATGGCTCAATAACCGATTATGAGGTGGCTCCGATACGGTTTTTTCAAAATTTTGTTTTACCAAAAAAATCGTAGGAAAAAAGTAATAATAGAAAAATGTGACTCTCTTTAAGCCCTTTCAGATGGTTTGACTCTTTTTGTAATGGGTTGCCAGGTTTCCGAGTTATGGCTCGATAACCGATTATGAGATGGCTCCGATACGGTTTTTTTCAAAATTTTGCTCTACCAAAAGTCTCGTAGGAAAAAAAGCAATATAATACAAATGTAGCTCTCTTTAAGCCCTTTCAGATGGTATGACTCTTTTTGTAATGGGTTACCAGGTTTCCGAGTTATGGCTCGATAACCGATTATGAGGTGGCTCCGATACGGTTTTTTCAAAATTATGCTCTACCAAAAGAGTCGTAGGAAAAAAAGTAATAATGAGAAAATGTAGCTCTTTTTAAGCCCTTTCAGATGGTATGACTCCTTTTGTAATGGGTTGCCAGGTTTCCGAGTTATGGCTCGATAACCGATTATGAGGTGGCTCCGATACGGTTTTTTCAAAATTTTGTTCTACCAAAAAAATCGTAGGAAAAAAGTAATAATAGAAAAATGTAGCTCTCTTTAAGCCCTTTCAGATGGTTTGACTCTTTTTGTAATGGGTTGCCAGGTTTCCGAGTTATGGGTCGATAACCGATTATGAGATGGCTCCGATACGGTTTTTTTCAAAATTTTGCTCTACCAAAAGTCTCGTAGGAAAAAAGCAATATAATACAAATGTAGCTCTCTTTAAGCCCTTTCAGATGGTATGACTCTTTTTGTAATGGGTTACCAGGTTTTCGAGTTATGGCTCGATAACCGATTATGAGGTGGCTCCGTTACGGTTTTTTTTAAATTTTGCTCTACCAAAAGAGTCGTAGAAAAAAGTAATAATATGAAAATGTAGCTCTCTTTAAGCTCTTTCAGATGGTATGACTCTTTTTGTAATAGGTTGCTAGGTTTCCGAGTTATGGCTCGATAACCGATTATGTAAAAAGTAGTGGCTCCGATGCGGTTTTTTCAAAATTTTGCTCTACCAAAAGAGTCGTAGGAAAAAAAGTAATAATGAGAAAATGTAGCTCTCTTTAAGCTCTTTCAGATGGTTTGACTCTTTTTGTAATGGGTTACCAGGTTTCCGAGTTATGGCTCGATAACCGATTATGAGGTGGCTCCGATACGGTTTTTTCAAAATTATGCTCTACCAAAAGAGTCGTAGAAAAAAAGTAATAATGAGAAAATGTAGCTCTCTTTAAGCCCTTTCAGATGGTATGACTCTTTTTGTAATGGGTTGCCAGGTTTCCGAGTTATGGCTCGATAACCGATTATGTGAAAAGTAGTGGCTCCGATACGGTTTTTTCAAAATTATGCTCTACCAAAAGAGTCGTAGGAAAAAAAGTAATAATGGGAAAATGTAGCTCTCTTTAAGCCCTTTCAGATGGTTTGAGTCTTTTTGTAATGGGTTGCCAGCTTTCCGAGTTATGGCTCGATAACTGATTATGAGGTGGCTCCGATACGGTTTTTTCAAAATTTTGTTCTACCAAAAAAATCGTAGGAAAAAAGTAATAATGGGAAAATGTAGCTCTCTTTAAGCCCTTTCAGATGGTTTGAGTCTTTTTGTAATGGGTTGCCAGCTTTCCGAGTTATGGCTCGATAACTGATTATGAGGTGGCTCCGATACGGTTTTTTCAAAATTTTGCTCTACCAAAAGAGTAGTAGGAAAAAAAAAATAATGGGAAAATGTAGCTCTCTTTGTAATGGGTTGCCAGGTTCCCGAGTTATGGCTCGATAACCGAATATGAGGTGGCTCCGATACGGTTTTTTCAAAATTTTGCTCTATCAAAAGAGTCGTAGGAAAAAAGTAATAATTTAAAACTTTGCTCTCTTTAAGCCCTTTCAGATGGTATGACTCTTTTTGTAATAGGTTGCTAGGTTTCCGAGTTATGGCTTGATAACCGATTATGTAAAAAGTAGTGGCTCCGATGCGGTTTTTTCAAAATTTTGCTCTACAAAAGCGTCGCAGGAAAAAAGTAATAATATGAAACTGTAGCTCTCTTTAAACCCTTTCAGATGGTACGACTCTTTTTGTAATGGGTTACCAGGTTTCCGAGTTATGGCTCGATAACCGATTATGAGGTGGCTCCGATACGGTTTTTTCAAAATTTTGCTTTCCCAAAAGAGTCCTATGAAAAAAGTAATAATGGAAAAATGTAGCTCTCTTTAAGCCCTTTCAGATGGTATGACTCTTTTTGTAATGGGTTGCCAGGTTTCCGAGTTATGGCTACATAACCGATTATGAGGTGGCTCCGATACGGTTTTTTGCTCTACCAAAAGAGTCGTAGGAAAAAAGTAATAATATGAAAATGTAGCTCTCTTTAAGATTTTTCAGATGGTATGACTCTTTTTGTAATGGGTTGCCAGGTTTCCGAGTTATGGCTCGATAACCGATTATGTAAAAAGTAGTGGCTCCGATACGGTTTTTTCAAAATTTTGCTCTACCAAAAGAGTCGTAGGAAAAAAGTAATAATATGAAAATGTAGCTCTCCTTAAGCCCTTACAGATGGTATGACTCTTTTTGTAATGGGTTGCCAGGTTTCCGAGCTATGGCTCGATAACCGATTATGAGATGGCTCCGTAGGAAAAAAGCAATAATATGAAAATGTAGCTCTCCTTAAGCCCTTACAGATGGTATGACTCTTTTTGTAATGGGTTGCCAGGTTTCCGAGCTATGGCTCGATAACCGATTATGTAAAAAGTAGTGGCTCCGATACGGTTTTTTCAAAATTTTGCTCTACCAAAAGAGTCGTAGGAAAAAAGTAATAATATGAAAATGTAGCTCTCCTTAAGCCCTTACAGATGGTATGACTCTTTTTGTAATGGGTTGCCAGGTTTCCGAGTTATGGCTCGATAACCGATTATGTAAAAAGTAGTGGCTCCGATACGGTTTTTTCAAAATTTTGCTCTACCAAAAGAGTCGTAGGAAAAAAGTAATAATATGAAAATGTAGCTCTCCTTAAGCCCTTACAGATGGTATGACTCTTTTTGTAATGGGTTGCCAGGTTTCCGAGTTATGGCTAGATAACCGATTGTGAGGTGGCTCCGATACGGTTTTTTGCTCTACCAAAAGAGTCGTAGGAAAAAAGTAATAATATGAAAATGTAGCTCTCCTTAAGCCCTTTCAGATGGTATGACTCTTTTTGTAATGGGTTACCAGGTTTCCGAGTTATGGCTCGATAACCGATTATGAGGTGGCTCCGTTACGGTTTTTTCAAAATTTTGCTCTACCAAAAGAGTCGTAGAAAAAAAGTAATAATTTGAAAATGTAGCTCTCTTTAAGCCCTTTCAGATGGTATGACTCTTTTTGTAATGGGTTGCCAGGTTTCCGAGTTATGGCTCGATAACCGATTATGTAAAAAGTAGTGGCTCCGATACGGGTTTTTCAAAATTTTGCTTTACCAAAAGAGTCGTAGGAAAAAAGTAATAATATGAAAATGTAGCTCTCTTTAAGCCCTTTCAGATGGTATGACTCTTTCTGTAATGGGTTGCCAGGTTTCCGAGTTATGGCTCGATAACCGATTATGTAAAAAGTAGTGGCTCCGATACGGTTTTTTCAAAATTTTGCTCTACCAAAAGAGTCGTAGAAAAAAAGTAATAATATGAAAATGTAGCTCTCTTTAAGCCCTTTCAGATGGTAGGACTCTTTTTGTAATGGGTTGCCAGGTTTCCGAGTTATGGCTCGATAACCGATTATGTAAAAAGTAGTGGCTCCGATACGGGTTTTTCAAAATTTTGCTCTACCAAAAGCGTCGCAGGAAAAAAGTAATTATATCAAAATGTAGCTCTCTTTAAGCCCTTTCAGATGGTATGAATCTTTTTGTAATGGGTTACCAGGTTTCCGAGTTATGGCTCGATAACCGATTATGAGGTGGCTCCGATACGGTTTTTTTCAAAATTATGCTCTACCAAAAGAGTCGTAGAAAAAAAGTAATAATTTGCTCTACCAAAAGAGTAGTAGGAAAAAAAAAATAATGGGAAAATGTATCTCTCTTTGTAATGGGTTGCCAGGATAACCGATTATGTGAAAAGTAGTGGCTCCTATACGGTTTTTTCAAAATTTTGATTTACCAAAAGAGTCGTAGGAAAAAAGTAATAATACGAAAATGTAGCTCTCTTTAAGCCCTTTCAGATGGTATGACTTTTTTGTAATGGGTTACCAGGTTTCCGAGTTATGGCTCGATAACCGATTATGAGGTGGCTCCGATACGGTTTTTTCAAAATTATGCTCTACCAAAAGAGTCGTAGAAAAAAAGTAATAATATGAAAATGTAGCTCGTTTTAAGCCCTTTCAGATGGTATGACTCTTTTTGTAATGGGTTGCCAGGTTTCCGAGTTATGGCTCGATAACAGATTATGAGGTGGCTCCGATACGGTTTTTTCAAAATTTTGTTCTACCAAAAAAATCGTAGGAAAAAAGTAATAATAGAAAAATGTAGCTCTCTTTAAGCCCTTTCAGATGGTTTGACTCTTTTTGTAATGGGTTGCCAGGTTTCCGAGTTATGGCTCGATAACCGATTATGAGGTGGCTCCGATACGGTTTTTTCAAAATTATGCTCTACCAAAACAGTCGTAGAAAAAAAGTAATAATAATGAAATGTAGGTCTCTTGAAGCCCTTTCAGATGGTATGACTCTTTTTGTAATGGGTTGCCACGTTTCCGAGTTATGGCTCGATAACCGATTATGAGGTGGCTCCGATACGGTTTTTTCAAAATTTTGTTCTACCAAAAAAATCGTAGGAAAAAAGTAATAATAGAAAAATGTAGCTCTCTTTAAGCCCTTTCAGATGGTTTGACTCTTTTTGTAATGGGTTGCCAGGTTTCCGAGTTATGGGTCGATAACCGATTATGAGATGGCTCCGATACGGTTTTTTTTCAAAATTTTGCTTTACCAAAAGTCTGGTAGGAAAAAAGCAATATAATACAAATGTAGCTCTCTTTAAGCCCTTTCAGATGGTATGACTCTTTTTGTAATGGCTTACCAGGTTTCCGAGTTATGGCTCGATAACCGATTATGAGGTGGCTCCGTTACGGTTTTTTCAAAATTTTGCTCTACCAAAAGAGTCGTAGAAAAAAAGTAATAATATGAAAATGTAGCTCTCTTTAAGCCCTTTCAGATGGTATGACTCTTTTTGTAATAGGTTGCTAGGTTTCCGAGTTATGGCTCGATAACCGATTATGTAAAAAGTAGTGGCTCCGATGCGGTTTTTTCAAAATTTTGCTCTACCAAAAGAGTCGTAGGAAAAAAAGTAATAATGAGAAAATGTAGCTCTCTTTAAGCTCTTTCAGATGGTTTGACTCTTTTTGTAATGGGTTACCAGGTTTCCGAGTTATGGCTCGATAACCGATTATGAGGTGGCTCCGATACGGTTTTTTCAAAATTATGCTCTACCAAAAGAGTCCTAAGAAAAAAGTAATAATAAGAAAATGTAGCTCTTTTTAAGCCCTTTCAGATGGTATGACTCTTTTTGTAATGGGTTGCCAGGTTTCCGAGTTATGGCTCGATAACCGATTATGTGTAAAGTAGTGGCTCCGATACGGTTTTTTCAAAATTATGCTCTACCAAAAGAGTCGTAGGAAAAAAAGTAATAATGAGAAAATGTAGCTCTCTTTAAGCTCTTTCAGATGGTTTGACTCTTTTTGTAATGGGTTACCAGGTTTCCGAGTTATGGCTCGATAACCGATTATGAGGTGGCTCCGATACGGTTTTTTCAAAATTTTGTTCTACGAAAAAAATCGTAGGAAAAAAGTAATAATGGGAAAATGTAGCTCTCTTTAAGCCCTTTCAGATGGTTTGAGTCTTTTTGTAATGGGTTGCCAGGTTTCCGAGTTATGGCTCGATAACTGATTATGAGGTGGCTCCGATACGGTTTTTTCAAAATTTTGCTCTACCAAAAGAGTAGTAGGAAAAAAAAAATAATGGGAAAATGTAGTTCTCTTTGTAATGGGTTGCCAGGTTCCCGAGTTATGGCTCGATAACCGAATATGAGGTGGCTCCGATACGGTTTTTTCAAAATTTTGCTCTATCAAAAGAGTCGTAGGAAAAAAGTAATAATTTAAAACTTTGCTCTCTTTAAGCCCTTTCAGATGGTATGACTCTTTTTGTAATAGGTTGCTAGGTTTCCGAGTTATGGCTTGATAACCGATTATGTAAAAAGTAGTGGCTCCGATGCGGTTTTTTCAAAATTTTGCTCTACCAAAAGCGTCGCAGGAAAAAAGTAATAATATGAAACTGTAGCTCTCTTTAAACCCTTTCAGATGGTACGACTCTTTTTGTAATGGGTTACCAGGTTTTCGAGTTATGGCTCGATAACCGATTATGAGGTGGCTCCGATACGGTTTTTTCAAAATTTTGCTTTCCCAAAAGAGTCCTATGAAAAAAGTAATAATGGAAAAATGTAGCTCTCTTTAAGCCCTTTCAGATGGTATGACTCTTTTTGTAATGGGTTGCCAGGTTTCCGAGTTATGGCTAGATAACCGATTATGAGGTGGCTCCGATACGGTTTTTTGCTCTACCAAAAGAGTCGTAGGAAAAAAGTAATAATATGAAAATGTAGCTCTCTTTAAGCTTTTTCAGATGGTATGACTCTTTTTGTAATGGGTTGCCAGGTTTCCGAGTTATGGCTCGATAACCGATTATGTAAAAAGTAGTGGCTCCGATACGGTTTTTTCAAAATTTTGCTCTACCAAAAGAGTCGTAGGAAAAAAGTAATAATATGAAAATGTAGCTCTCCTTAAGCCCTTACAGATGGTATGACTCTTTTTGTAATGGGTTGCCAGGTTTCCGAGCTATGGCTCGATAACCGATTATGAGATGGCTCCGTAGGAAAAAAGCAATAATATGAAAATGTAGCTCTCTTTAAGCCCTTTCAGATGGTATGACTCTTTTTGTAATGGGTTACCAGGTTTCCGAGTTATGGCTCGATAACCGATTATGAGGTGGCTCCGTTACGGTTTTTTCAAAATTTTGCTCTACCAAAAGAGTCGTAGAAAAAAAGTAATCATATCAAAATGTAGCTCTCTTTAAGCCCTTTCAGATGGTATGAATCTTTTTGTAATGGGTCACCAGGTTTCCGAGTTATGGCTCGATAACCGATTATGAGGTGGCTCCGATACGGTTTTTTCAAAATTATGCTCTACCAAAAGAGTCGTAGAAAAAAAGTAATAATTTGCTCTACCAAAAGAGTAGTAGGAAAAAAAAATAATGGGAAAATGTAGCTCTCTTTGTAATGGGTTGCCAGGATAACCGATTATGTGAAAAGTAGTGGCTCCGATACGGTTTTTTCAAAATTTTGATTTACCAAAAGAGTCGTAGGAAAAAAGTAATAATACGAAAATGTAGCTCTCTTTAAGCCCTTTCAGATGGTATGACTCTTTTTGTAATGGGTTACCAGGTTTCCGAGTTATGGCTCGATAACCGATTATGAGGTGGCTCCGATACGGTTTTTTCAAAATTATGCTCTACCAAAAGAGTCGTAGAAAAAAAGTAATAATATGAAAATGTAGCTCGCTTTAAGCCCTTTCAGATGGTATGACTCTTTTTGCAATGGGTTGCCAGGTTTCCGAGTTATGGCTCGATAACCGATTATGAGGTGGCTCCGATACGGTTTTTTCAAAATTTTGTTCTACCAAAAAAATCGTAGGAAAAAAGTAATAATAGAAAAATGTAGCTCTCTTTAAGCCCTTTCAGATGGTTTGACTCTTTTTGTAATGGGTTGCCAGGTTTCCGAGTTATGGCTCGATAACCGATTATGAGATGGCTCCGATACGGTTTTTTTCAAAATTTTGCTCTACCAAAAGAGTCGTAGGAAAAAAACAATAATACGAAAATGTAGCTCTCTTTAAGCCCTTTCAGATGGTGTGACTCTTTTTGTAATGGGTTACCAGGTTTCCGAGTTATGGCTCGATAACCGATTATGAGGTGGCTCCGTTACGGTTTTTTCAAAATTTTGCTCTACCAAAAGAGTCGTAGAAAAAAAGTAATAATATGAAAATGTAGCTCTCTTTAAGCCCTTTCAGATGGTATGACTCTTTTTGTAATAGGTTGCTAGGTTTCCGAGTTATGGCTCGATAACCGATTATGTAAAAAGTAGTGGCTCCGATGCGGTTTTTTCAAAATTTTGCTCTACCAAAAGAGTCGTAGGAAAAAAAGTAATAATGAGAAAATGTAGCTACCTTTAAGCTCTTTCAGATGGTTTGACTCTTTTGGAATGGGTTACCAGGTTTCCGCGTTATGGCTCGATAACCGATTATGAGGTGGCTCCGATACGGTTTTTTCAAAATTATGCTCTACAAAAAAAAAAGGAGAAAAAAAGTAATAATGGGAAAATGTAGCTCTTTTTAAGCCCTTTCAGATGGTATGACTCTTTTTGTAATGGGTTGCCAGGTTTCCTAATTATGGCTCGATAACCGATTATGTGAAAAGTAGTGGCTCCGATACGGTTTTTTCAAAATTATGCTCTACCAAAAGAGTCGTAGGAAAAAAGTAATAAAATGAAAATGTAGCTCTCTTTAAGCCCTTTCAGATGGTATGACTCTTTTTGTAATGGGTTACCAGGTTTCCGAGTTATGGCTCGATAACCGATTATGAGGTGGCTCCGATACGGTTTTTTCAAAATTATGCTCTACCAAAACAGTCGTAGAAAAAAAGTAATAACGGGGAAATGTAGGTCTCTTTAGGTCCTTTCAGATGGTATGACTCTTTTTGTAATGGGTTGCCACGTTTCCGAGTTATGGCTCGATAACCGATTATGAGGTGGCTCCGATACGGTTTTTTCAAAATTTTGTTCTACCAAAAAAATCGTAGGAAAAAAGTAATAATGGGAAAATGTAGCTCTCTTTAAGCCCTTTCAGATGACTTGACTCTTTTTGTAATGGGTTGCCAGGTTTCCGAGTTATGGCTCGATAACTGATTATGAGGTGGCTCCGATACAGTTTTTTAAAAATTTTGCTCTACCAAAAGAGTAGTAGGAAAAAAAAAAATAATGGGAAAATGTAGCTCTCTTTGTAATGGGTTGCCAGGTTCCCGAGTTATGGCTCGATAACCGAATATGAGGTGGCTCCGATACGGTTTTTTCAAAATTTTGCTCTATCAAAAGAGTCGTAGGAAAAAAGTAATAATTTAAAACTTTGCTATCTTTAAGCCCTTTCAGATGGTATGACTCTTTTTGTAATGGGTTGCCAGGTTTCCGAGTTATGGCTCGATAACCGATTATGTAAAAAGTAGTGGCTCCGATACGGTTTTTTCAAAATTTTGCTTTACCAAAAGAGTCGTAGGAAAAAAGTAATAATATGAAAATGTAGCTCTCTTTAAGCCCTTTCAGATGGTATGACTCTTTTTGTAATGGGTTGCCAGGTTTCCGAGTTATGGCTCGATAACCGATTATGTAAAAAGTAGTGGCTCCGATACGGTTTTTTCAAAATTTTGCTTTACCAAAAGCGTCGCAGGAAAAAAGTAATTATATCAAAATGTAGCTCTCTTTAAGCCCTTTCAGATGGTATGAATCTTTTTGTAATGGGTTACCAGGTTTCCGAGTTATGGCTCGATAACCGATTATGAGGTGGCTCCGATACGGTTTTTTCAAAATTATGCTCTACCAAAAGAGTCGTAGAAAAAAAGTAATAATTTGCTCTACCAAAAGAGTAGTAGGTAAAAAAAAATAATGGGAAAATGTAGCTCTCTTTGTAATGGGTTGCCAGGATAACCGATTATGTGAAAAGTAGTGGCTCCGATACGGTTTTTTCAAAATTTTGATTTACCAAAAGAGTCGTAGGAAAAAAGTAATAATACGAAAATGTAGCTCGCTTGAAGCCCTTTCAGATGGTATGACTCTTTTTGTAATGGGTTACCAGGTTTCCGAGTTATGGCTCGATAACCGATTATGAGGTGGCTCCGATACGGTTTTTTCAAAATTATGCTCTACCAAAAGAGTCGTAGAAAAAAAGTAATAATATGAAAATGTAGCTCGCTTTAAGCCCTTTCAGATGGTATGACTCTTTTTGTAATGGGTTGCCAGGTTTCCGAGTTATGGCTCGATAACCGATTATGAGGTGGCTCCGATACGGTTTTTTAAAAATTTTGTTCTACCAAAAAAATCGTAGGAAAAAAGTAATAATAGAAAAATGTAGCTCTCTTTAAGTTCTTTCAGATGGTTTGACTCTTTTTGTAATGGGTTGCCAGGTTTCCGAGTTATGGCTCGATAACCGATTATGAGATGGCTCCGATACGGTTTTTTTCAAAATTTTGCTCTACCAAAAGAGTCGTAGGAAAAAAACAATAATATGAAAATGTAGCTCTCTTTAAGCCCTTTCAGATGGTATGACTCTTTTTGTAATGGGTTACCAGGTTTCCGAGTTATGGCTCGATAACCGATTATGAGGTGGCTCCGTTACGGTTTTTTCAAAATTTTGCTCTACCAAAAGAGTCGTAGAAAAGAAGTAATAATATGAAAATGTAACTCTCTTTAAGCCCTTTCAGATGGTATGACTCTTTTTGTAATGGGTTACCAGGTTTCCGAGTTATGGCTCGATAACCGATTATGAGGTGGCTCCGTTACGGTTTTTTCAAAATTTTGCTCTACCAAAAGAGTCGTAGAAAAAAAGTAATAATATGAAAATGTAGCTCTCTTTAAGCCCTTTCAGATGGTATGACTCTTTTTGTAATAGGTTGCTAGGTTTCCGAGTTATGGCTCGATAACCGATTATGTAAAAAGTAGTGGCTCCGATGCGGTTTTTTCAAAATTTTGCTCTACCAAAAGAGTCGTAGGAAAAAAAGTAATAATGAGAAAATGTAGCTACCTTTAAGCTCTTTCAGATGGTTTGACTCTTTTGGAATGGGTTACCAGGTTTCCGCGTTATGGCTCGATAACCGATTATGAGGTGGCTCCGATACGGTTTTTTCAAAATTATGCTCTACAAAAAAAAAAGGAGAAAAAAAGTAATAATGGGAAAATGTAGCTCTTTTTAAGCCCTTTCAGATGGTATGACTCTTTTTGTAATGGGTTGCCAGGTTTCCTAATTATGGCTCGATAACCGATTATGTGAAAAGTAGTGGCTCCGATACGGTTTTTTCAAAATTATGCTCTACCAAAAGAGTCGTAGGAAAAAAGTAATAAAATGAAAATGTAGCTCTCTTTAAGCCCTTTCAGATGGTATGACTCTTTTTGTAATGGGTTACCAGGTTTCCGAGTTATGGCTCGATAACCGATTATGAGGTGGCTCCGATACGGTTTTTTCAAAATTATGCTCTACCAAAACAGTCGTAGAAAAAAAGTAATAACGGGGAAATGTAGGTCTCTTTAGGTCCTTTCAGATGGTATGACTCTTTTTGTAATGGGTTGCCACGTTTCCGAGTTATGGCTCGATAACCGATTATGAGGTGGCTCCGATACGGTTTTTTCAAAATTTTGTTCTACCAAAAAAATCGTAGGAAAAAAGTAATAATGGGAAAATGTAGCTCTCTTTAAGCCCTTTCAGATGACTTGACTCTTTTTGTAATGGGTTGCCAGGTTTCCGAGTTATGGCTCGATAACTGATTATGAGGTGGCTCCGATACAGTTTTTTAAAAATTTTGCTCTACCAAAAGAGTAGTAGGAAAAAAAAAAATAATGGGAAAATGTAGCTCTCTTTGTAATGGGTTGCCAGGTTCCCGAGTTATGGCTCGATAACCGAATATGAGGTGGCTCCGATACGGTTTTTTCAAAATTTTGCTCTATCAAAAGAGTCGTAGGAAAAAAGTAATAATTTAAAACTTTGCTATCTTTAAGCCCTTTCAGATGGTATGACTCTTTTTGTAATGGGTTGCCAGGTTTCCGAGTTATGGCTCGATAACCGATTATGTAAAAAGTAGTGGCTCCGATACGGTTTTTTCAAAATTTTGCTTTACCAAAAGAGTCGTAGGAAAAAAGTAATAATATGAAAATGTAGCTCTCTTTAAGCCCTTTCAGATGGTATGACTCTTTTTGTAATGGGTTGCCAGGTTTCCGAGTTATGGCTCGATAACCGATTATGTAAAAAGTAGTGGCTCCGATACGGTTTTTTCAAAATTTTGCTTTACCAAAAGCGTCGCAGGAAAAAAGTAATTATATCAAAATGTAGCTCTCTTTAAGCCCTTTCAGATGGTATGAATCTTTTTGTAATGGGTTACCAGGTTTCCGAGTTATGGCTCGATAACCGATTATGAGGTGGCTCCGATACGGTTTTTTCAAAATTATGCTCTACCAAAAGAGTCGTAGAAAAAAAGTAATAATTTGCTCTACCAAAAGAGTAGTAGGTAAAAAAAAATAATGGGAAAATGTAGCTCTCTTTGTAATGGGTTGCCAGGATAACCGATTATGTGAAAAGTAGTGGCTCCGATACGGTTTTTTCAAAATTTTGATTTACCAAAAGAGTCGTAGGAAAAAAGTAATAATACGAAAATGTAGCTCGCTTGAAGCCCTTTCAGATGGTATGACTCTTTTTGTAATGGGTTACCAGGTTTCCGAGTTATGGCTCGATAACCGATTATGAGGTGGCTCCGATACGGTTTTTTCAAAATTATGCTCTACCAAAAGAGTCGTAGAAAAAAAGTAATAATATGAAAATGTAGCTCGCTTTAAGCCCTTTCAGATGGTATGACTCTTTTTGTAATGGGTTGCCAGGTTTCCGAGTTATGGCTCGATAACCGATTATGAGGTGGCTCCGATACGGTTTTTTAAAAATTTTGTTCTACCAAAAAAATCGTAGGAAAAAAGTAATAATAGAAAAATGTAGCTCTCTTTAAGTTCTTTCAGATGGTTTGACTCTTTTTGTAATGGGTTGCCAGGTTTCCGAGTTATGGCTCGATAACTGATTATGAGGTGGCTCCGATACAGTTTTTTAAAAATTTTGCTCTACCAAAAGAGTAGTAGGAAAAAAAAAAATAATGGGAAAATGTAGCTCTCTTTGTAATGGGTTGCCAGGTTCCCGAGTTATGGCTCGATAACCGAATA
Organism: Panzeria rudis; assembly: GCA_956483635.1. Lineage (NCBI taxonomy): Eukaryota > Metazoa > Arthropoda > Insecta > Diptera > Tachinidae > Panzeria > Panzeria rudis. The sequence goes on along the minus strand of OY101452.1, from coordinate 12,569,979 downwards.
TGAGGTGGCTCCGATACGGTTTTTTCAAAATTTTGCTCTATCAAAAGAGTCGTAGGAAAAAAGTAATAATTTAAAACTTTGCTATCTTTAAGCCCTTTCAGATGGTATGACTCTTTTTGTAATGGGTTGCCAGGTTTCCGAGTTATGGCTCGATAACCGATTATGTAAAAAGTAGTGGCTCCGATACGGTTTTTTCAAAATTTTGCTTTACCAAAAGAGTCGTAGGAAAAAAGTAATAATATGAAAATGTAGCTCTCTTTAAGCCCTTTCAGATGGTATGACTCTTTTTGTAATGGGTTGCCAGGTTTCCGAGTTATGGCTCGATAACCGATTATGTAAAAAGTAGTGGCTCCGATACGGTTTTTTCAAAATTTTGCTTTACCAAAAGCGTCGCAGGAAAAAAGTAATTATATCAAAATGTAGCTCTCTTTAAGCCCTTTCAGATGGTATGAATCTTTTTGTAATGGGTTACCAGGTTTCCGAGTTATGGCTCGATAACCGATTATGAGGTGGCTCCGATACGGTTTTTTCAAAATTATGCTCTACCAAAAGAGTCGTAGAAAAAAAGTAATAATTTGCTCTACCAAAAGAGTAGTAGGTAAAAAAAAATAATGGGAAAATGTAGCTCTCTTTGTAATGGGTTGCCAGGATAACCGATTATGTGAAAAGTAGTGGCTCCGATACGGTTTTTTCAAAATTTTGATTTACCAAAAGAGTCGTAGGAAAAAAGTAATAATACGAAAATGTAGCTCGCTTGAAGCCCTTTCAGATGGTATGACTCTTTTTGTAATGGGTTACCAGGTTTCCGAGTTATGGCTCGATAACCGATTATGAGGTGGCTCCGATACGGTTTTTTCAAAATTATGCTCTACCAAAAGAGTCGTAGAAAAAAAGTAATAATATGAAAATGTAGCTCGCTTTAAGCCCTTTCAGATGGTATGACTCTTTTTGTAATGGGTTGCCAGGTTTCCGAGTTATGGCTCGATAACCGATTATGAGGTGGCTCCGATACGGTTTTTTAAAAATTTTGTTCTACCAAAAAAATCGTAGGAAAAAAGTAATAATAGAAAAATGTAGCTCTCTTTAAGTTCTTTCAGATGGTTTGACTCTTTTTGTAATGGGTTGCCAGGTTTCCGAGTTATGGCTCGATAACCGATTATGAGATGGCTCCGATACGGTTTTTTTCAAAATTTTGCTCTACCAAAAGAGTCGTAGGAAAAAAACAATAATATGAAAATGTAGCTCTCTTTAAGCCCTTTCAGATGGTATGACTCTTTTTGTAATGGGTTACCAGGTTTCCGAGTTATGGCTCGATAACCGATTATGAGGTGGCTCCGTTACGGTTTTTTCAAAATTTTGCTCTACCAAAAGAGTCGTAGAAAAGAAGTAATAATATGAAAATGTAACTCTCTTTAAGCCCTTTCAGATGGTATGACTCTTTTTGTAATGGGTTACCAGGTTTCCGAGTTATGGCTCGATAACCGATTATGAGGTGGCTCCGTTACGGTTTTTTCAAAATTTTGCTCTACCAAAAGAGTCGTAGAAAAAAAGTAATAATATAAAAATGTAGCTCTCTTTAAGCCCTTTCAGATGGTATGACTCTTTTTGTAATAGGTTGCTAGGTTTCCGAGTTATGGCTCGATAACCGATTATGTAAAAAGTAGTGGCTCCGATGCGGTTTTTTCAAAATTTTGCTCTACCAAAAGAGTCGTAGGAAAAAAAGTAATAATGAGAAAATGTAGCTCCCTTTAAGCTCTTTCAGATGGTTTGACTCTTTTTGTAATGGGTTACCAGGTTTCCGAGTTATGGCTCGATAACCGATTATGAGGTGGCTCCGATACGGTTTTTTCAAAATTTTGATTTACCAAAAGAGTCGTAGGAAAAAAGTAATAATACGAAAATGTAGCTCGCTTGAAGCCCTTTCAGATGGTATGACTCTTTTTGTAATGGGTTGCCAGATTTCCGAGTTATGGCTCGATAACCGATTATGTGAAAAGTAGTGGCTCCGATACGGTTTTTTCAAAATTATGCTCTACCAAAAGAGTCGTAGGAAAAAAGTAATAATGGGAAAATGTAGCTCTTTTTAAGCCCTTTCAGATGGTATGACTCTTTTTGTAATGGGTTGCCAGGTTTCCGAGTTATGGCTCGATAACCGATTATGTGAAAAGTAGTGGCTCCGATACGGTTTTTTCAAAATTATGCTCTACCAAAAGAGTCGTAGGAAAAAAGTAATAATGGGGAAATGTAGGTCTCTTTAAGCCCTTTCAGATGGTATGACTCTTTTTGTAATGGGTTGCCACGTTTCCGAGTTATGGCTCGATAACCGATTATGAGGTGGCTCCGATACGGTTTATTCAAAATTTTGTTCTACCAAAAAAATCGTAGGAAAAAAGTAATAATGGGAAAATGTAGCTCTCTTTAAGCCCTTTCAGATGATCTGACTCTTTTTGTAATGGGTTGCCAGGTTTCCGAGTTATGGCTCGATAACTGATTATGAGGTGGCTCCGATACGGTTTTTTCAAAATTTTGCTCTACCAAAAGAGTAGTAGGAAAAAAAAAATAATGGGAAAATGTAGCTCTCTTTGTAATGGGTTGCGAGGTTCCCGAGTTATGGCTCGATAACCGAATATGAGGTGGCTCCGATACGGTTTTTTAAAAATTTTGCTCTATCAAAAGAGTCGTAGGAAAAAAGTAATAATTTAAAACTTTGCTCTCTTTAAGCCCTTTCAGATGGTATGACTCTTTTTGTAATAGGTTGCTAGGTTTCCGAGTTATGGCTTGATAGCCGATTATGTAAAAAGTAGTGGCTCCGATGCGGTTTTTTCAAAATTTTGCTCTACCAAAAGCGTCGCAGGAAAAAAGTAATAATATGAAACTGTAGCTCTCTTTAAACCCTTTCAGATGGTACGACTCTTTTTGTAATGGGTTACCAGGTTTCCGAGTTATGGCTCGATAACCGATTATGAGGTGGCTCCGATACGGTTTTTTCAAAATTTTGCTTTCCCAAAAGAGTCCTATGAAAAAAGTAATAATGGAAAAATATAGCTCTCTTTAAGCCCTTTCAGATGGTATGACTCTTTTTGTAATGGGTTGCCAGGTTTCCGAGTTATGGCTAGATAACCGATTATGAGGTGGCTCCGATACGGTTTTTTCAAAATTTTGCTCTACCAAAAGAGTCGTAGGAAAAAAGTAATAATATGAAAATGTAGCTCTCTTTAAGCTTTTTCAGATGGTATGACTCTTTTTGTAATGGGTTGCCAGGTTTCCGAGTTATGGCTCGATAACCGATTATGTAAAAAGTAGTGGCTCCGATACGGTTTTTTCAAAATTTTGCTCTACCAAAAGAGTCGTAGGAAAAAAGTAATAATATGAAAATGTAGCTCTCCTTAAGCCCTTACAGATGGTATGACTCTTTTTATAATGGGTTGCCAGGTTTCCGAGCTATGGCTCGATAACCGATTATGAGATGGCTCCGTAGGAAAAAAGCAATAATATGAACATGTAGCTCTCTTTAAGCCCTTTCAGATGGTATGACTCTTTTTGTAATGGGTTACCAGGTTTCCGAGTTATGGCTCGATAACCGAATATGAGGTGGCTCCGTTACGGTTTTTTCAAAATTTTGCTTTACCAAAAGAGTCGTAGGAAAAAAGTAATAATATGAAAATGTAGCTCTCTTTAAGCCCTTTCAGATGGTATGACTCTTTTTGTAATTGGTTGCCAGGTTTCCGAGTTATGGCTCGATAACCGATTATGTAAAAAGTAGTGGCTCCGATACGGTTTTTTCAAAATTTTGCTCTACCAAAAGCGTCGCAGGAAAAAAGTAATTATATCAAAATGTAGCTCTCTTTAAGCCCTTTCAGATGGTATGAATCTTTTTGTAATGGGTTACCAGGCTTCCGAGTTATGGCTCGATAACCGATTATGAGGTGGCTCCGATACGGTTTTTTCAAAATTATGCTCTACCAAAAGAGTCGTAGAAAAAAAGTAATAATTTGCTCTACCAAAAGAGTAGTAGGAAAAAAAAATAATGGGAAAATGTAGCTCTCTTTGTAATGGGTTGCCAGGATAACCGATTATGTGAAAAGTAGTGGCTCCGATACGGTATTTTCAAAATTTTGATTTACCAAAAGAGTCGTAGGAAAAAAACAATAATATGAAAATGTAGCTCTCTTTAAGCCCTTTCAGATGGTATGACTCTTTTTGTAATGGGTTACCAGGTTTCCGAGTTATGGCTCGATAACCGATTATGAGGTGGCTCCGATACGGTTTTTTCAAAATTATGCTCTACCAAAAGAGTCGTAGAAAAAAAGTAATAACATGAAAATGTAGCTCTCTTTAAGCCCTTTCAGATGGTATGACTCTTTTAGTAATGGGTTGCCAGGTTTCCGAGTTATGGCTCGATAACCGATTATGTAAAAAGTAGTGGCTCCGATACGGTTTTTTCAAAATTTTGCTTTACCAAAAGAGTCGTCGGAAAAAAGTAATAATATGAAAATGTAGCTCTCTTTAAGCCCTTTCAGATGGTACGACTCTTTTTGTAATGGGTTGCCAGGTTTCCGAGTTATGGCTCGATAACCGATTATGTAAAAAGTAGTGGCTCCGATACGGTTTTTTCAAAATTTTGCTTTACCAAAAGTGTCGCAGGAAAAAAGTAATTATACCAAAATGTAGCTCTCTTTAAGCCCTTTCAGATGGTATGAATCTTTTTGTAATGGGTTACCAGGTTTCCGAGTTATGGCTCGATAACCGATTATGAGGTGGCTCCGATACGGTTTCTTCAAAATTATGCTCTACCAAAAGAGTCGTAGAAAAAAAGTAATAATTTGCTCTACCAAAAGAGTAGTAGGAAAAAAAAAATAATGGGAAAATGTAGCTCTCTTTGTAATGGGTTGCCAGGATAACTGATTATGTGAAAAGTAGTGGCTCCGATACGGTTTTTTCAAAATTTTGATTTACCAAAAGAGTCGTAGGAAAAAAAGTAATAATACGAAAATGTAGCTCTCTTTAAGCCCTTTCAGATGGTATGACTCTTTTTGTAATGGGTTACCAGGCTTCCGAGTTATGGCTCGATAACCGATTATGAGGTGGCTCCGATACGGTTTTTTCAAAATTTTGTTCTACCAAAAAAATCGTAGGAAAAAAGTAATAATAGAAAAATGTAGCTCTCTTTAAGCCCTTTCAGATGGTTTGACTCTTTTTGTAATGGGTTGCCAGGTTTCCGAGTTATGGCTCGATTACCGATTATGAGATGGCTCCGATACGGTTTTTTTCAAAATTTTGCTCTACCAAAAGAGTCGTAGGAAAAAAACAATAATATGAAAATGTAGCTCTCTTTAAGCCCTTTCAGATGGTATGACTCTTTTTGTAATGGGTTACCAGGTTTCCGAGTTATGGCTCGATAACCGATTATGAGGTGGCTCCGTTACGGTTTTTTCAAAATTTTGCTCTACCAAAAGAGTCGTAGAAAAGAAGTAATAATATGAAAATGTAGCTCTCTTTAAGCCCTTTCAGATGGTATGACTCTTTTTGTAATGGGTTGCCAGGTTTCCGAGTTATGGCTCGATAACCGATTATGTAAAAAGTAGTGGCTCCGATACAGTTTTTTCAAAATTTTGCTCTACCAAAAGAGTCGTAGGAAAAAAGTAATAATATGAAAATGTAGCTCTCTTTAAGCCCTTTCAGATGGTATGACTCTTTTTGTAATGGGTTGCCAGGTTTCCGAGTTATGGATCGATAACCGATTATGTAAAAAGTAGTGGCTCCGATACGGTTTTTTCAAAATTTCGCTCTACCAAAAGCGTCGCAGGAAAAAAGTAATTATATCAAAATGTAGCTCTCTTTAAGCCCTTTCAGATGGTATGACTCTTTTTGTAATGGGTTACCAGGTTTCCGAGTTATGGCTCGATAACCGATTATGAGGTGGCTCCGATACGGTTTTTTCAAAATTTTGCTCTACCAAAAGAGTCGTAGAAAAAAAGTAATAATGGGAAAATGTAGCTCTGTTTAAGCTTTTTCAGATGGTATGACTCTTTTTGTAATGGGTTGCCAGGCTTCCGAGTTATGGCTCGATAACCGATTATGTAAAAAGTAGTGGCTCCGATACGGTTTTTTCAAAATTTTGCTCTACCAAAAGAGTCGTAGGAAAAAAGTAATAATATGAAAATGTAGCTCTCTTCAAGCTTTTTCAGATGGTATGACTCTTTTTGTAATGGGTTGCCAGGTTTCCGAGTTATGGCTCGATAACCGATTATGTAAAAAGTAGTGGCTCCGATACGGTTTTTTCAAAATTTTGCTCTACCAAAAGAGTCGTAGGAAAAAAGTAATAATATGAAAATGTAGCTCTCCTTAAGCCCCTACAGATGGTATGACTCTTTTTGTAATGGGTTGCCAGGTTTCCGAGCTATGGCTCGATAACCGATTATGAGATGGCTCCGTAGGAAAAAACCAATAATATGAAAATGTAGCTCTCTTTAAGCCCTTTCAGATGGTATGACTCTTTTTGTAATGGGTTACCAGGTTTCCGAGTTATGGATCGATAACCGATTATGAGGTGGCTCCGTTACGGTTTTTTCAAAATTTTGCTCTACCAAAAGAGTCGTAGAAAAAAAGTAATAATATGAAAATGTAGCTCTCTTTAAGCCCTTTCAGATGGTATGACTCTTTTTGGAATGGGTTGCCAGGTTTCCGAGTTATGGCTCGATAACCGATTATGTAAAAAGTAGTGGCTCCGATACGTTATTTTCAAAATTTTGATTTACCAAAAGAGTCGTAGGAAAAAAGTAATAATACGAAAATGTAGCTCTCTTTAAGCCCTTTCAGATGGTATGACTCTTTTTGTAATGGGTTACCAGGTTTCCGAGTTATGGCTCGATAACCGATTATGAGGTGGCTCCGATACGGTTTTTTCAAAATTATGCTCTACCAAAAGAGTCGTAGAAAAAAAGTAATAATTTGCTCTACCAAAAGAGTAGTAGGAAAAAAAAATAATGGGAAAATGTAGCTCTCTTTGTAATGGGTTGCCAGGATAACCGATTATGTGAAAAGTAGTGGCTCCGATACGGTATTTTCAAAATTTTGATTTACCAAAACAGTCGTAGGAAAAAAGTAATAATACGAAAATGTAGCTCTCTTTAAGCCCTTTCAGATGGTATGACTCTTTTTGTAATGGGTTACCAGGTTTCCGAGTTATGGCTCGATAACCGATTATGAGGTGGCTCCGATACGGTTTTTTCAAAATTATGCTCTACCAAAAGAGTCGTAGAAAAAAAGTAATAATATGAAAATGTAGCTCTCTTTAAGCCCTTTCAGATGGTATGACTCTTTTTGTAATGGGTTGCCAGGTTTCCGAGTTATGGCTAGATAACCGATTATGAGGTGGCTCCGATACGGTTTTTTCAAAAATTTGCTCTACCAAAAGAGTCGTAGGAAAAAAGTAATAATATGAAAATGTAGCTCTCTTTAAGCTTTTTCAGATGGTATGACTCTTTTTGTAATGGGTTGCCAGGTTTCCAAGTTATGGCTCGATAACCGATTATGTAAAAAGTAGTGGCTCCGATACGGTTTTTTCAAAATTTTGCTCTACCAAAAGAGTCGTAGGAAAAAAGTAATAATATGAAAATGTAGCTCTCCTTAAGCCCTTACAGATGGTATGACTCTTTTTGTAATAAGTTGCCAGGTTTCCGAGCTATGGCTCGATAACCGATTATGAGATGGCTCCGTAGGAAAAAAGCAATAATATGAAAATGTAGCTCTCTTTAAGCCCTTTCAGATGGTATGACTCTTTTTGTAATGGGTTACCAGGTCTCCGAGTTATGGCTCGATAACCGATTATGAGGTGGCTCCGTTACGGTTTTTTCAAAATTTTGCTCTACCAAAAGAGTCGTAGAAAAAAAGTAATAATATGAAAATGTAGCTCTCTTTAAGCTCTTTCAGATGGTATGACTCTTTTTGTAATGGGTTGCCAAGTTTCCGAGTTATGGCTTGATAACCGATTATGTAAAAAGTAGTGGCTCCGATACGGTTTTTTCAAAATTTTGCTTTACCAAAAGAGTCGTAGAAAAAAAGTAATAATTTGCTCTACCAAAAGAGTAGTAGGAAAAAAAAAATAATGGGAAAATGTAGCTCTCTTTGTAATGGGTTGCCAGGATAACCGATTATGTGAAAAGTAGTGGCTCCGATACGTTATTTTCAAAATTTTGATTTACCAAAAGAGTCGTAGGAAAAAAGTAATAATACGAAAATGTAGCTCTCTTTAAGCCCTTTCAGATGGTATGACTCTTTTTGTAATGGGTTACCAGGTTTCCGAGTTATGGCTCGATAACCGATTATGAGGTGGCTCCGATACGGTTTTTTCAAAATTATGGTCTACCAAAAGAGTCGTAGAAAAAAAGTAATAATTTGCTCTACCAAAAGAGTAGTAGGAAAAAAAAAAATAATGGGAAAATGTAGCTCTCTTTGTAATGGGTTGCCAGGATAACCGATTATGTGAAAAGTAGTGGCTCCGATACGTTATTTTCAAAATTTTGATTTACCAAAAGAGTCGTAGGAAAAAAGTAATAATACGAAAATGTAGCTCTCTTTAAGCCCTTTCAGATGGTATGACTCTTTTTGTAATGGGTTACCAGGTTTCCGAGTTATGGCTCGATAACCGATTATGAGGTGGCTCCGATACGGTTTTTTCAAAATTATGCTCTACCAAAAGAGTCGTAGAAAAAAAGTAATAATTTGCTCTACCAAAAGAGTAGTAGGAAAAAAAAATAATGGGAAAATGTAGCTCTCTTTGTAATGGGTTGCCAGGATAACCGATTATGTGAAAAGTAGTGGCTCCGATACGGTATTTTCAAAATTTTGATTTACCAAAAGAGTCGTAGGAAAAAAGTAATAATACGAAAATGTAGCTCTCTTTAAGCCCTTTCAGATGGTATGACTCTTTTTGTAATGGGTTACCAGGTTTCCGAGTTATGGCTCGATAACCGATTATGAGGTGGCTCCGATACGGTTTTTTCAAAATTATGCTCTACCAAAAGAGTCGTAGAAAAAAAGTAATAATATGAAAATGTAGCTCTCTTTAAGCCCTTTCAGATGGTATGACTCTTTTTGTAATGGGTTGCCAGGTTTCCGAGTTATGGCTAGATAACCGATTATGAGGTGGCTCCGATACGGTTTTTTCAAAAATTTGCTCTACCAAAAGAGTCGTAGGAAAAAAGTAATAATATGAAAATGTAGCTCTCTTTAAGCTTTTTCAGATGGTATGACTCTTTTTGTAATGGGTTGCCAGGTTTCCGAGTTATGGCTCGATAACCGATTATGTAAAAAGTAGTGGCTCCGATACGGTTTTTTCAAAATTTTGCTCTACCAAAAGAGTCGTAGGAAAAAAGTAATAATATGAAAATGTAGCTCTCCTTAAGCCCTTACAGATGGTATGACTCTTTTTGTAATAAGTTGCCAGGTTTCCGAGCTATGGCTCGATAACCGATTATGAGATGGCTCCGTAGGAAAAAAGCAATAATATGAAAATGTAGCTCTCTTTAAGCCCTTTCAGATGGTATGACTCTTTTTGTAATGGGTTACCAGGTCTCCGAGTTATGGCTCGATAACCGATTATGAGGTGGCTCCGTTACGGTTTTTTCAAAATTTTGCTCTACCAAAAGAGTCGTAGAAAAAAAGTAATAATATGAAAATGTAGCTCTCTTTAAGCTCTTTCAGATGGTATGACTCTTTTTGTAATGGGTTGCCAAGTTTCCGAGTTATGGCTTGATAACCGATTATGTAAAAAGTAGTGGCTCCGATACGGTTTTTTCAAAATTTTGCTTTACCAAAAGAGTCGTCGGAAAAAAGTAATAATATGAAAATGTAGCTCTCTTTAAGCCCTTTCAGATGGTATGACTCTTTTTGTAATGGGTTGCCAGGTTTCCGAGTTATGGCTCGATAACCGATTATGTAAAAAGTAGTGGCTCCGATACGGTTTTTTCAAAATTTTGCTCTACCAAAAGCGTCGCAGGAAAAAAGTAATTATATCAAAATGTAGCTCTCTTTAAGCCCTTTCAGATGGTATGAATCTTTTTGTAATGGGTTACCAGCTTTCCGAGTTATGGCTCGATAACCGATTATGAGGTGGCTCCGATACGGTTTTTTCAAAATCATGCTCTACCAAAAGAGTCGTAGAAAAAAAGTAATAATTTGCTCTACCAAAAGAGTAGTAGGAAAAAAAAATAATGGGAAAATGTAGCTCTCTTTGTAATGGGTTGCCAGGATAACCGATTATGTGAAAAGTAGTGGCTCCGATACGGTTTTTTTCAAAATTTTGATTTACCAAAAGAGTCGTAGGAAAAAAGTAATAATACGAAAATGTAGCTCTCTTTAAGCCCTTTCAGATGGTATGACTCTTTTTGTAATGGGTTACCAGGCTTCCGTGTTATGGCTCGATAACCGATTATGAGGTGGCTCCGATACGGTTTTTTCAAAATTATGCTCTACCAAAAGAGTCGTAGAAAAAAAGTAATAATATGAAAATGTAGCTCGCTTTAAGCCCTTTCAGATGGTATGACTCTTTTTGTAATGGGTTGCCAGGTTTCCGAGTTATGGCTCGATAACCGATTATGAGGTGGCTCCGATACGGTTTTTTCAAAATTTTGTTCTACCAAAAAAATCGTAGGAAAAAAGTAATAATAGAAAAATGTTGCTCTCTTTAAGCCCTTTCAGATGGTTTGACTCTTTTTGTAATGGGTTGCCAGGTTTCCGAGTTATGGCTCGATAACCGATTATGAGATGGCTCCGATACGGTTTTTTTCAAAATTTTGCTCTACCAAAAGAGTCGTAGGAAAAAAACAATAATATGAAAATGTAGCTCTCTTTAAGCCCTTTCAGATGGTATGACTCTTTTCGTAATGGGTTGCCAGGTTTCCGAGTTATGGCTCGATAACCGATTATGTAAAAAGTAGTGGCTCCGATACGGTTTTTTCAAAATTTTGCTTTACCAAAAGAGTCGTCGGAAAAAAGGAATAATATGAAAATGTAGCTCTCTTTAAGCCCTTTCAGATGGTATGACTCTTTTTGTAATGGGTTGCCAGGTTTCCGAGTTATGGCTCGATAACCGATTATGTAAAAAGTAGTGGCTCCGATACGGTTTTTTCAAAATTTTGCTCTACCAAAAGAGTCGCAGGAAAAAAGTAATTATATCAAAATGTAGCTGTCTTTAAGCCCTTTCAGATGGTATGAATCTTTTTGTAATGGGTTACCAGGTTTCCGAGTTATGGCTCGATAACCGATTATGAGGTGGCTCCGATACGGTTTTTTCAAAATTATGCTCTACCAAAAGAGTCGTAGAAAAAAAGTAATAATTTGCTCTACCAAAAGAGTAGTAGGAAAAAAAAATAATGGGAAAATGTAGCTCTCTTTGTAATGGGTTGCCAGGATAACCGATTATGTGAAAAGTAGTGGCTCCGATACGGTTTTTTCAAAATTTTGTTTACCAAAAGAGTCGTAGGAAAAAAGTAATAATACGAAAATGTAGCTCTCTTTAAGCCCTTTCAGATGGTATGACTCTTTTTGTAATGGGTTACCAGGCTTCCGAGTTATGGCTCGATAACCGATTATGAGGTGGCTCCGATACGGTTTTTTCAAAATTATGCTCTACCAAAAGAGTCGTAGAAAAAAAGTAATAATATGAAAATGTAGCTCGCTTTAAGCCCTTTCAGATGGTATGACTCTTTTTGTAATGGGTTGCCAGGTTTCCGAGTTATGGCTCGATAACCGATTATGAGGTTGCTCCGATACGGTTTTTTCAAAATTTTGTTCTACCAAAAAAATCGTAGGATAAAAGTAATAATAGAAAAATGTAGCTCTCTTTAAGCCCTTTCAGATGGTTTGACTCTTTTTGTAATGGGTTGCCAGGTTTCCGAGTTATGGCTCGATAACCGATTATGAGATGGCTCCGATACGGTTTTTTCAAAATTTTGCTCTACCAAAAGAGTCGTAGGAAAAAAACAATAATATGAAAATGTAGCTCTCTTTAAGCCCTTTCAGATGGTATGACTCTTTTTGTAATGGGTTACCAGGTTTCCGAGTTATGGCTCGATAACCGATTATGAGGTGGCTCCGTTACGGTTTTTTCAAAATTTTGCTCTACCAAAAGAGTCGTAGAAAAGAAGTAATAATATGAAAATGTAGCTCTCTTTAAGCCCTTTCAGATGGTATGACTCTTTTTGTAATGGGTTGCCAGGTTTCCGAGTTATGGCTCGATAACCGATTATGTAAAAAGTAGTGGCTCCGATACGGTTTTTTCAAAATTTTGCTCTACCAAAAGAGTCGTCGGAAAAAAGTAATAATATGAAAATGTAGCTCTCTTTAAGCCCTTTCAGATGGTATGACTCTTTTTGTAATGGGTTGCCAGGTTTCCGAGTTATGGCTCGATAACCGATTATGTAAAAAGTAGTGGCTCCGATACGGTTTTTTCAAAATTTTGCTCTACCAAAAGCGTCGCAGGAAAAAAGTAATTATATCAAAATGTAGCTCTCTTTAAGCCCTTTCAGATTGTATGACTCTTTTTGTAATGGGTTACCAGGTTTCCGAGTTATGGCTCGATAACCGATTATGAGGTGGCTCCGATACGGTTTTTTCAAAATTATGCTCTACCAAAAGAGTCGTAGAAAAAAAGTAATAATTTGCTCTACCAAAAGAGTAGTAGGAAAAAAAAAATAATGGGAAAATGTAGCTCTCTTTGTAATGGGTTGCCAGGATAACCGATTATGTGAAAAGTAGTGGCTCCGATACGGTTTTTTCAAAATTTTGTTTACCAAAAGAGTCGTAGGAAAAAAGTAATAATACGAAAATGTAGCTCTCTTTAAGCCCTTTCAGATGGTATGACTCTTTTTGTAATGGGTTACCAGGCTTCCGAGTTATGGCTCGATAACCGATTATGAGGTGGCTCCGATACGGTTTTTTCAAAATTATGCTCTACCAAAAGAGTCGTAGAAAAAAAGTAATAATATGAAAATGTAGCTCGCTTTAAGCCCTTTCAGATGGTATGACTCTTTTTGTAATGGGTTGCCAGGTTTCCGAGTTATGGCTCGATAACCGATTATGAGGTTGCTCCGATACGGTTTTTTCAAAATTATGCTCTACCAAAAGAGTCGTAGAAAAAAAGTAATAATATGAAAATGTAGCTCGCTTTAAGCCCTTTCAGATGGTTTGACTCTTTTTGTAATGGGTGTCCAGGTTTCCGAGTTATGGCTCGATAACCGATTATGAGATGGCTCCGATACGGTTTTTTCAAAATTTTGCTTTACCAAAAGAGTCGTAGGAAAAAAACAATAATATGAAAATGTAGCTCTCTTTAAGCCCTTTCAGATGGTATGACTCTTTTTGTAATGGGTTACCAGGTTTCCGAGTTATGGCTCGATAACCGATTATGTAAAAAGTAGTGGCTCCGATACGGTTTTTTCAAAAATTTGCTCTACCAAAAGAGTCGTAGGAAGAAAGTAATAATATGAAAATGTAGCTCTCTTTAAGCCCTTTCAGATGGTATGACTCTTTTTGTAATGGGTTGCCAGGTTTCCGAGTTATGGCTCGATAACCGATTATGTAAAAAGTAGTGGCTCCGATACGGTTTTTTTTCAAAATTTTGCTCTACCAAAAGCGTCGCAGGAAAAAAGTAATCATATCAAAATGTAGCTCTCTTTAAGCCCTTTCAGATGGTATGACTCTTTTTGTAATGGGTTACCAGGTTTCCGAGTTATGGCTCGATAACCGATTATGAGGTGGCTCCGATACGGTTTTTTCAAAATTATGCTCTACCAAAAGAGTCGTAGAAAAAAAGTAATAATGGGAAAATGTAGCTCTTTTTAAGCCCTTTTAGATGGTATGACTCTTTTTGTAATGGGTTGCCAGGTTTCCGAGTTATGGCTCGATAACCGATTATGTAAAAAGTGGTGGCTCCGATACGGTTTTTTCAAAATTTTGTTCTACCAAAAAAATCGTAGGAAAAAAGTAATAATGGGAAAATGTAGGTCTCTTTAAGCCCTTTCAGATGGTTTGACTCTTTTTGTAATGGGTTGCCAGGTTTCCGAGTTATGGCTCGATAACTGATTATGAGGTGGCTCCGATACGGTTTTTTCAAAATTTTGCTCTACCAAAAGAGTAGTAGGAAAAAAAAAATAATGGGAAAATGTAGCTCTCTTTGTAATGGGTTGCCAGGATAACCGATTATGTGAAAAGTAGTGGCTCCGATACGGTTTTTTCAAAATTTTGATTTACCAAAAGAGTCGTAGGAAAAAAGTAATAATACGAAAATGTAGCTATCTTTAAGCCCTTTCAGATGGTATGACTCTTTTTGTAATGGGTTACCAGGTTTCCGAGTTATGGCTCGTTAACCGATTATGAGGTGGCTCCTATACGGTTTTTTCAAAATTATGCTCTACCAAAAGAGTCGTAGAAAAAAAGTAATATAATGAAAATGTAGCTCGCTTTAAGCCCTTTCAGATGGTATGACTCTTTTTGTAATGGGTTGCCAGGTTTCCGAGTTATGGCTCGATAACCGATTATGTGGTATGACTCTTTTTGTAATGGGTTGCCAGGTTTCCGAGTTATGGCTCGATAACCGATTATGAGGTTGCTCCGATACGGTTTTTTCAAAATTTTGTTCTACCAAAAAAATCGTAGGAAAAAAGTAATAACAGAAAAATGTAGCTCTCTTTAAGCCCTTTCAGATGGTTTGACTCTTTTTGTAATGGGTTGCCAGGTTTCCGAGTTATGGCTCGATAACCGATTATGAGATGGCTCCGATACGGTTTTTTCAAAATTTTGCTCTACCAAAAGAGTCGTAGGAAAAAAACAATAATATGAAAATGTAGCTCTCTTTAAGCCCTTTCAGATGGTATGACTCTTTTTGTAATGGGTTGCCAGGTTTCCGAGTTATGGCTCGATAACCGATTATGTAAAAAGTAGTGGCTCCGATACGGTTTTTTCAAAATTTTGCTCTACCAAAAGCGTCGCAGGAAAAAAGTAATTATATCAAAATGTAGCTCTCTTTAAGCCCTTTCAGATGGTATGACTCTTTTTGTAATGGGTTACCAGGTTTCCGAGTTATGGCTCGATAACCGATTATGAGGTGGCTCCGATACGGTTTTTTCAAAATTATGCTCTACCAAAAGAGTCGTAGAAAAAAAGTAATAATGGGAAAATGTAGCTCTTTTTAAGCCCTTTTAGATGGTATGACTCTTTTTGTAATGGGTTGCCAGGTTTCCGAGTTATGGCTCGATAACCGATTATGTAAAAAGTGGTGGCTCCGATACGGTTTTTTCAAAATTTTGTTCTACCAAAAAAATCGTAGGAAAAAAGTAATAATGGGAAAATGTAGGTCTCTTTAAGCCCTTTCAGATGGTTTGACTCTTTTTGTAATGGGTTGCCAGGTTTCCGAGTTATGGCTCGATAACTGATTATGAGGTGGCTCCGATACGGTTTTTTCAAAATTTTGCTCTACCAAAAGAGTAGTAGGAAAAAAAATAATGGGAAAATGTAGCTCTCTTTGTAATGGGTTGCCAGGATAACCGATTATGTGAAAAGTAGTGGCTCCGATACGGTTTTTTCAAAATTTTGATTTACCAAAAGAGTCGTAGGAAAAAATTAATAATACGAAAATGTAGCTATCTTTAAGCCCTTTCAGATGGTATGACTCTTTTTGTAATGGGTTACCAGGTTTCCGAGTTATGGCTCGTTAACCGATTATGAGGTGGCTCCGATACGGTTTTTTCAAAATTATGCTCTACCAAAAGAGTCGTAGAAAAAAAGTAATATAATGAAAATGTAGCTCGCTTTAAGCCCTTTCAGATGGTATGACTCTTTTTGTAATGGGTTGCCAGGTTTCCGAGTTATGGCTCGATAAACGATTATGAGGTGGCTCCGATACGGTTTTTTCAAAATTTTGTTCTACCAAAAAAATCGTAGGAAAAAAGTAATAATAGAAAAATGTAGCTCTCTTTAAGCCCTTTCAGATGGTTTGACTCTTTTTATAATGGGTTGCCAGGTTTCCGAGTTATGGCTCGATAACCGATTATGAGATGGCTCCGATACGGTTTTTTTTCAAAATTTTGCTCTACTAAAAGCGTCGTAGGAAAAAAGCAATAATATAAAAATGTAGCTCTCTTTAAGCCCTTTCAGATGGTATGACTCTTTTTGTAATGGGTTACCAGGTTTCCGAGTTATGGCTCGATAACCGATTATGAGGTGGCTCCGTTACGGTTTTTTCAAAATTTTGCTCTACCAAAAGAGTCGTAGAAAAAAAGTAATAATATGAAAATGTAGCTCTCTTTGAGCCCTTTCAGATGGTTTGACTCTTTTTGTAATGGGTTGCCAGGTTTCCGAGTTATGGCTCGATAACTGATTATGAGGTGGCTCCGATACGGTTTTTTCAAAATTTTGCTCTACCAAAAGAGTAGTAGGAAAAAAAAATAATGGGAAAATGTAGCTCTCTTTGTAATGGGTTGCCAGGATAACCGATTATGTGAAAAGTAGTGGCTCCGATACGGTTTTTTCAAAATTTTGATTTACCAAAAGAGTCGTAGGAAAAAAGTAATAATACGAAAATGTAGCTATCTTTAAGCCCTTTCAGATGGTATGACTCTTTTTGTAATGGGTTATCAGGTTTCCGAGTTATGGCTCGATAACCGATTATGAGGTGGCTCCGATACGGTTTTTTCAAAATTATGCTCTACCAAAAGAGTCGTAGAAAAAAAGTAATAATATGAAAATGTAGCTCGCTTTAAGCCCTTTCAGATGGTATGACTCCTTTTGTAATGGGTTGCCAGGTTTCCGAGTTATGGCTCGATAACCGATTATGAGGTGGCTCCGATACGGTTTTTTCAAAATTTTGTTCTACCAAAAAAATCGTAGAAAAAAGTAATAATAGAAAAATGTAGCTCTCTTTAAGCCCTTTCAGATGGTTTGACTCTTTTTGTAATGGGTTGCCAGGTTTCCGAGTTATGGCTCGATAACCGATTATGAGATGGCTCCGATACGGTTTTTTCAAAATTTTGCTCTACTAAAAGCGTCGTAGGAAAAAAGCAATAATATGAAAATGTAGCTCTCTTTAAGCCCTTTCAAATGGTATGACTCTTTTTGTAATGGGTTACCAGGTTTCCGAGTTATGGCTCGATAACCGATTATGAGGTGGCTCCGTTACGGTTTTTTCAAAATTTTGCTCTACCAAAAGAGTCGTAGAAAAAAAGTAATAAAATCAAAATGTAGCTCTCTTTGAGCCCTTTCAGATGGTATGACTCTTTTTGTAAAGGGTTGCCAGGTTTCCGAGTTATGGCTCGATAACCGATTATGTAAAAAGTAGTGGCTCCGATACGGTTTTTTCAAAATTTTGCTCTACCAAAAGAGTCGTAGGAAAAAAGTAATAATATGAAAATGTAGCTCTCTTTAAGCCCTTTCAGATGGTATGACTCTTTTTGTAATGTGTTGCCAGGTTTCCGAGTATGGCTCGATAACCGATTATGTAAAAAGTAGTGGCTCCGATACGGTTTTTTCAAAATTTTGCCTTACCAAAAGAGTAGTAGGAAAAAAAAATAATGGGAAAATGTAGCTCTCTTTGTAATGGGTTGCCAGGATAACCGATTATGTGAAAAGTAGTGGCTCCGATACGGTTTTTTCAAAATTTTGATTTACCAAAAGAGTCGTAGGAAAAAAGTAATAATACGAAAATGTAGCTCTCCTTAAGCCCTTTCAGATGGTTTGACTCTTTTTGTAATGGGTTGCCAGGTTTCCGAGTTATGGCTCGATAACCGATTATGAGATGGCTCCGATACGGTTTTTTTCAAAATTTTGCTCTACCAAAAGAGTCGTAGGAAAAAAGCAATAATATGAAAATGTAGCTCTCTTTAAGCCCTTTCAGATGGTATGACTCTTTTTGTAATGGGTTACCAGGTTTCCGAGTTATGGCTCGATAACCGATTATGAGGTGGCTCCGTTACGGTTTTTTCAAAATTTTGCTCTACCAAAAGAGTCGTAGAAAAAAAGTAATAATATGAAAATGTAGCTATCTTTAAGCCCTTTCAGATGGTATGACTCTTTTTGTAATGGGTTACCAGGTTTCCGAGTTATGGCTCGTTAACCGATTATGAGGTGGCTCCGATACGGTTTTTTCAAAATTATGCTCTACCAAAAGAGTCGTAGAAAAAAAGTAAATAATGAAAATGTAGCTCGCTTTAAGCCCTTTCAGATGGTATGACTCTTTTTGTAATGGGTTGCCAGGTTTCCGAGTTATGGCTCGATAAACGATTATGAGGTGGCTCCGATACGGTTTTTTCAAAATTTTGTTCTACCAAAAAAATCGTAGGAAAAAAGTAATAATAGAAAAATGTAGCTCTCTTTAAGCCCTTTCAGATGGTTTGACTCTTTTTATAATGGGTTGCCAGGTTTCCGAGTTATGGCTCGATAACCGATTATGAGATGGCTCCGATACGGTTTTTTTTCAAAATTTTGCTCTACTAAAAGCGTCGTAGGAAAAAAGCAATAATATAAAAATGTAGCTCTCTTTAAGCCCTTTCAGATGGTATGACTCTTTTTGTAATGGGTTACCAGGTTTCCGAGTTATGGCTCGATAACCGATTATGAGGTGGCTCCGTTACGGTTTTTTCAAAATTTTGCTCTACCAAAAGAGTCGTAGAAAAAAAGTAATAATATGAAAATGTAGCTCTCTTTGAGCCCTTTCAGATGGTTTGACTCTTTTTGTAATGGGTTGCCAGGTTTCCGAGTTATGGCTCGATAACTGATTATGAGGTGGCTCCGATACGGTTTTTTCAAAATTTTGCTCTACCAAAAGAGTAGTAGGAAAAAAAAATAATGGGAAAATGTAGCTCTCTTTGTAATGGGTTGCCAGGATAACCGATTATGTGAAAAGTAGTGGCTCCGATACGGTTTTTTCAAAATTTTGATTTACCAAAAGAGTCGTAGGAAAAAAGTAATAATACGAAAATGTAGCTATCTTTAAGCCCTTTCAGATGGTATGACTCTTTTTGTAATGGGTTATCAGGTTTCCGAGTTATGGCTCGATAACCGATTATGAGGTGGCTCCGATACGGTTTTTTCAAAATTATGCTCTACCAAAAGAGTCGTAGAAAAAAAGTAATAATATGAAAATGTAGCTCGCTTTAAGCCCTTTCAGATGGTATGACTCCTTTTGTAATGGGTTGCCAGGTTTCCGAGTTATGGCTCGATAACCGATTATGAGGTGGCTCCGATACGGTTTTTTCAAAATTTTGTTCTACCAAAAAAATCGTAGAAAAAAGTAATAATAGAAAAATGTAGCTCTCTTTAAGCCCTTTCAGATGGTTTGACTCTTTTTGTAATGGGTTGCCAGGTTTCCGAGTTATGGCTCGATAACCGATTATGAGATGGCTCCGATACGGTTTTTTTCAAAATTTTGCTCTACTAAAAGCGTCGTAGGAAAAAAGCAATAATATGAAAATGTAGCTCTCTTTAAGCCCTTTCAAATGGTATGACTCTTTTTGTAATGGGTTACCAGGTTTCCGAGTTATGGCTCGATAACCGATTATGAGGTGGCTCCGTTACGGTTTTTTCAAAATTTTGCTCTACCAAAAGAGTCGTAGAAAAAAAGTAATAAAATCAAAATGTAGCTCTCTTTGAGCCCTTTCAGATGGTATGACTCTTTTTGTAAAGGGTTGCCAGGTTTCCGAGTTATGGCTCGATAACCGATTATGTAAAAAGTAGTGGCTCCGATACGGTTTTTTCAAAATTTTGCTCTACCAAAAGAGTCGTAGGAAAAAAGTAATAATATGAAAATGTAGCTCTCTTTAAGCCCTTTCAGATGGTATGACTCTTTTTGTAATGTGTTGCCAGGTTTCCGAGTATGGCTCGATAACCGATTATGTAAAAAGTAGTGGCTCCGATACGGTTTTTTCAAAATTTTGCCTTACCAAAAGAGTAGTAGGAAAAAAAAATAATGGGAAAATGTAGCTCTCTTTGTAATGGGTTGCCAGGATAACCGATTATGTGAAAAGTAGTGGCTCCGATACGGTTTTTTCAAAATTTTGATTTACCAAAAGAGTCGTAGGAAAAAAGTAATAATACGAAAATGTAGCTCTCCTTAAGCCCTTTCAGATGGTTTGACTCTTTTTGTAATGGGTTGCCAGGTTTCCGAGTTATGGCTCGATAACCGATTATGAGATGGCTCCGATACGGTTTTTTTCAAAATTTTGCTCTACCAAAAGAGTCGTAGGAAAAAAGCAATAATATGAAAATGTAGCTCTCTTTAAGCCCTTTCAGATGGTATGACTCTTTTTGTAATGGGTTACCAGGTTTCCGAGTTATGGCTCGATAACCGATTATGAGGTGGCTCCGTTACGGTTTTTTCAAAATTTTGCTCTACCAAAAGAGTCGTAGAAAAAAAGTAATAATATGAAAATGTAGCTCTCTTTAAGCCCTTTCAGATGGTATGACTCTTTTTGTAATGGGTTGCAAGGTTTCCGAGTTATGGCTCGATAACCGATTATGTAAAAAGTAGTGGCTCCGATACGGTTTTTTCAAAATTTTGCTCTACCAAAAGAGTCGTAGGAAAAAAGTAATATAATGAAAATGTAGCTCTCTTTAAGCCCTTTCAGATGGTATGACTCTTTTTGTAATGGGTTGCCAGGTATCCGAGTTATGGCTCGATAACCGATTATGTAAAAAGTAGTGGCTCCGATACGGTTTTTTCAAAATTTTGCTCTACCAAAAGCGTCGCAGGAAAAAAGTAATTATATCAAATGTAGCTCTCTTTAAGCCCTTTCAGATGGTATGACTTTTTTTGTAATGGGTTACCAGGTTTCCGAGTTATGGCTCGATAACCGATTATGAGGTGGCTCCGATACGGTTTTTTCAAAATTATGCTCTACCAAAAGAGTCGTAGAAAAAAAGTAATAATGGGAAAATGTAGCTCTTTTTAAGCCCTTTTAGATGGTATGACTCTTTTTGTAATGGGTTGCCAGGTTTCCGAGTTATGGCTCGATAACCGATTATGTAAAAAGTGGTGGCTCCGATACGGTTTTTTCAAAATTTTGTTCTACCAAAAAAATCGTAGGAAAAAAGTAATAATGGGAAAATGTAGGTCTCTTTAAGCCCTTTCAGATGGTTTGACTCTTTTTGTAATGGGTTGCCAGGTTTCCGAGTTATGGCTCGATAGCTGATTATGAGGTGGCTCCGATACGGTTTTTTCAAAATTTTGCTCTACCAAAAGAGTAGTAGGAAAAAAAAAATAATGGGAAAATGTAGCTCTCTTTGTAATGGGTTGCCAGGATAACCGATTATGTGAAAAGTAGTGGCTCCGATACGGTTTTTTCAAAATTTTGATTTACCAAAAGAGTCGTAGGAAAAAAGTAATAATACGAAAATGTAGCTCTCTTTAAGCCCTTTCAGATGGTATGACTCTTTTTGTAATGGGTTACCAGGTTTCCGAGTTATGGCCCGATAACCGATTATGAGGTGGCTCCGATACGGTTTTTTCAAAATTATGCTCTACCAAAAGAGTCGTAGAAAAAAAGTAATAATATGAAAATGTAGCTCGCTTTAAGCTTTTTCAGATGGTATGACTCTTTTTGTAATGGGTTGCCAGGTTTCCGAGTTATGGCTCGATAACCGATTATGAGGTGGCTCCGATACGGTTTTTTCAAAATTTTGTTCTACCAAAAAAATCGTAGGAAAAAAGGAATAATAGAAAAATGTAGCTCTCTTTAAGCCCTTTCACATGGTTTGACTCTTTTTGTAATGGGTTGCCAGGTTTCCGAGTTATGGCTCGATAAACGATTATGAGATGGCTCCGATACGGTTTTTTTTCAAAATTTTGCTCTACCAAAAGAGTCGTAGGAAAAAAGCAATAATATGAAAATGTAGCTCCAATACGGTTTTTTCAAAATTTTGTTCTACCAAAAAAATCGTAGGAAAAAAGTAATAATGGGAAAATGTAGGTCTCTTTAAGCCCTTTCAGATGGTTTGACTCTTTTTGTAATGGGTGGCCAGGTTTCCGAGTTATGGCTCGATAGCTGATTATGAGGTGGCTCCGATACGGTTTTTTCAAAATTTTGCTCTACCAAAAGAGTAGTAGGAAAAAAAAATAATGGGAAAATGTAGCTCTCTTTGTAATGGGTTGCCAGGATAACCGATTATGTGAAAAGTAGTGGCTCCGATACGGTTTTTTCAAAATTTTGATTTACCAAAAGAGTCGTAGGAAAAAAGTAATAATACGATAATGTAGCTCTCTTTAAGCCCTTTCAGATGGTTTGACTCTTTTTGTAATGGGTTGCCAGGTTTCCGAGTTATGGCTCGATAACCGATTATGAGATGGCACCGATACGGTTTTTTTCAAAATTTTGCTCTACCAAAAGAGTCGTAGGAAAAAAGCAATAATATGAAAATGTAGCTCTCTTTAAGCCCTTTCAGATGGTATGACTCTTTTTGTAATGGGTTACCAGGTTTCCGAGTTATGGCTCGATAACCGATTATGAGGTGGCTCCGTTACGGTTTTTTCAAAATTTTGCTCTACCAAAAGAGTCGTAGAAAAAAAATAATAATATGAAAATGTAGCTCTCTTTAAGCCCTTTCAGATGGTATGACTCTTTTTGTAAT
Source organism: Panzeria rudis (assembly GCA_956483635.1). Taxonomy (NCBI): domain Eukaryota; kingdom Metazoa; phylum Arthropoda; class Insecta; order Diptera; family Tachinidae; genus Panzeria; species Panzeria rudis. Next base: position 12,547,362 of record OY101452.1, on the reverse strand, counting down.
GGGTTGCCAGGTTTCCGAGTTATGGCTCGATAACCGATTATGTAAAAAGTAGTGGCTCCGATAAGGTTTTTTCAAAATTTTGCTTTACCAAAAGAGTCGTATGAAAATGTAGTTCTCTTTAAGCCCTTTCAGATGGTATGACTCTTTTTGTAATGGGTTGCCAGGTTTCGGAGTTATGGCTCGATAACCGATTATGTAAAAAGTAGTGGCTCCGATACGGTTTTTTCAAAATTTTGTTCTACCAAAAAAAAAGTAGGAAAAAGTAACAATAGGAAAATGTAGCTCTCTTTAAGCCCTTTCAGATGGTTTGACTCTTTTTGTAATGGGTTGCCAGGTTTCCGAGTTATGGCTCGATAACTGATTATGAGGTGGCTCCGATACGGTTTTTTCAAAATTTTGTTCTACCAAAAAAATCGTAGGAAAAAAGTAATAATGGGAAAATGTAGCTCTCTTTAAGCCCTTTCAGATGGTTTAACTGTTTTTGTAATGGGTTGCCAGGTTTCCGAGTTATGGCTCGATAACTGATTATGAGGTGGCTCCGATAAGGTTTTTTCAAAATTTTGCTCTACCAAAAGAGTAGTAGGAAAAAAAAAAATAATGGGAAAATGTAGCTCTCTTTGTAATGGGTTGCCAGGTTCCCGAGTTATGGCTCTATCAAAAGAGTCGTAGGAAAAAAGTAATAATTTAAAACTTTGCTCTCTTTAAGCCCTTTCAGATGGTATGACTCTTTTTGTAATAGGTTGCTAGGTTTCCGAGTTATGGCTTGATAACCGATTATGTAAAAAGTAGTGGCTCCGATGCGGTTTTTTCAAAATTTTGCTTTACCAAAAGCGTCGCAGGAAAAAAGTAATAATATGAAACTGTAGCTTTCTTTAAGCCCTTTCAGATGGTACGACTGTTTTTGTAATGGGTTACCAGGTTTCCGAGTTATGGCTCGATAACCGATTATGAGGTGGCTCCGATACGGTTTTTTCAAAATTTTGCTTTACCAAAAGAGTCCTATGAAAAAAGTAATAATGAAAAAATGTAGCTCTCTTTAAGCCCTTTCAAATGGTATGACTCTTTTTGTAATGGGTTGCCAGGTTTCCGAGTTATGGCTAGATAACCGATTATGTAAAAAGTAGTGGCTCCGATACGGTTTTTTCAAAATTTTGCTCTACCAAAAGAGTCGTAGGAAATAAGTAATAATATGACAATGTAGCTCTCCTTAAGCCCTTACAGATGGTATGTTTTTTTTTGTAATGGGTTGCCAGGTTTCCGAGCTATGGCTCGATAACCGATTATGAGATGGCTCCGATACGGTTTTTTTCAAAGTTTTGCTCTACCAAAAGAGTCGTAGGAAAAAAGCAATCATATCAAAATGTAGCTCTCTTTAAGCCCTTTCAGATGGTATGACTCTTTTTGTAATGGGCTACCAAGTTTCCGAGTTATGGCTCGATAACCGATTATGAGGTGGTTCCGTTACGGTTTTTTCACAATTTTGCTCTACCAAAAGAGTCGTAAAAAAAAGTAATAATATGAAAATAAAGCTCTCCTTAAGCCCTTTTAGATGGTATGACTCTTTTTGTAATGGCTTGCCAGGTTTCCGAGTTATGGCTCGATAACCGATTATGTAAAAAGTAGTGGCTCCGATACGGTTTTTTCAAAATTTTGCTCTACCAAAAGCGTCGCAGGAAAAAAGTAATTATATCAGAATGTAGCTCTCTTTAAGCCCTTTCAGATGGTATGACTCTCTTTGTAATGGGTTACCAGGTTTCCGAGTTATGGCTCGATAACCGATTATGAGGTGGCTTTGATACGGTTTTTTCAAAATTATGCTCTACCAAAAGAGTCGTAGAAAAAAAAGTAATAATAGGAAAATGTAGCTCGCTTTAAGCCCTTTCAGATGGTATGACTCTTTTTGTAATTGGTTGCCAGGTTTCCGAGTTATGGCTCGATAACCGATTATGAGGTGGCTCCGATACGGTTTTTTCAAAATTTTGTTCTACCAAAAAAATCGTAGGAAAAAAGTAATAATAGGAAAATGTAGCTCTCTTTAAGCCCTTTCAGATGATTTGACTGTTTTTGTAATGGGTTGCCAGGTTTCCGAGTTATGGCTCGATAACCGATTATGAGGTGGCTTTGATACGGTTTTTTCAAAATTATGCTCTACCAAAAGAGTCGTAGAAAAAAAGTAATAATGGGAAAATGTAGCTCTCTTTAAGCCCTTTTAGATGGTATGACTCTTTTTGTAATGGGTTGCCAGGTTTCCGAGTTATGGCTCGATAACCGATTATGTAAAAAGTGGTGGCTCCGATACGGTTTTTTCAAAATTTTGTTCTACCAAAAAAATCGTAGAAAAAAGTAATAATGGGAATATGTAGCTCTCTTTAAGCCCTTTTAGATGGTATGACTCTTTTTGTAATGGGTTGCCAGGTTTCCGAGTTATGGCTCGATAACCGATTATGTAAAAAGTAGTGGCTCCGATACGGTTTTTTCAAAATTTTGCTCGACCAAAAGAGTCGTAGGAAAAAAGTAATAATATGAAAATGTAGCTCTCTTTAAGCCCTTTCAGATGGTATGACTCTTTTTGTAATGGTTTGCCAGGTTTCCGAGTTATGGTTCGATAACCGATTATGTAAAAAGTAGTGGCTCCGATACGGTTTTTTCAAAATTTTGCTCTACCAAAAGCGTCGCAGGAAAAAAGTAATTATATCAAAATGTAGCTCTCTTTAAGCCCTTTCAGATGGTTTGACTGTTTTTGTAATGGGTTGCCAGGTTTCCGAGTTATGGCTCGATAACTGATTATGAGGTGGCTCCGATACGGTTTTTTCAAAATTTTGTTCTACCAAAAAAATCGTAGGAAAAAAGTTATAATAGAAAAATGTAGCTCTCTTTAAGCCCTTTCAGATGGTTTGACTCTTTTTGTAATGGGTTGCCAGGTTTCCGAGTTATGGCTCGATAACTGATTATGAGGTGGCTCCGATACGGTTTTTTCAAAATTTTGCTCTACCAAAAGAGTAGTGGGAAAAAAAAATAATGGGAAAATGTAGCTCTCTTTGTAATGGGTTGCCAGGTTGCCGAGTTATGGCTCGATAACCGAATATGAGGTGGCTCCGATACGGTTTTTTCAAAATTTTGCTCTATCAAAAGAGTCGTAGGAAAAAAGTAATAATTTAAAACGTTGCTCTCTTTAAGCCCTTTCTGATGGTATGACTCTTTTTGTAATAGGTTGCTAGGTTTCCGAGTTATGGCTCGCTAACCGATTATGTAAAAAGTAGTGGCTCCGATGCGGGTTTTTCAAAAGTTTGCTCTACCAAAAGCGTCGCAGGAAAAACGTAGTAGTATGAAACTGTAGCTCTCTTTAAGCCCTTTCAGATGGTAGGACTCTTTTTGTAATGGGTTGCCAGGTTTCCGAGTTATGGCTCGATAACCGATTATGTAAAAAGTAGTGGCTCCGATACGGTTTTTTCAAAATTTTGCTTTACCAAAGAGTCGTAGGAAAAAAGTAATAATACGAAAATGTAGCTCTCCTTAAGCCCTTACAGATGGTATGACTCTTTTTGTAATGGGTTGCCAGGTTTCCGAGCTATGGCTCGATAACCGATTATGAGATGGCTCCGATACGGTTTTTTTCAAAATTTTGCTTTACCAAAAGAGTCGTAGGAAAAAAGCAATAATATGAAAATATAGCTCTCTTTAAGCCCTTTCAGATGGTATGACTCTTTTTGTAATGGGTTACCAGGTTTCCGAGTTATGGCTCGATAACCGATTATGAGGTGGCTCCGATACGGTTTTTTCAAAATTATGCTCTACCAAAAGAGTCGTAGAAAAAAAGTAATAATGGGAAAATGTAGCTCTCTTTAAGCTCTTTCAGATGGTATGACTGTTTTTGTAATGGGTTGCCAGGTTTCCGAGTTATGGCTCGATAGCCGATTATGAGGTGGCTCCGATACGGTTTTTTCAAAATTTTGTTCTACCAAAAAAATCGTAGGAAAAAAGTAATAATAGAAAAATGTAGCTCTTTTTAAGCCCTTTCAGATGGTTTGACTCTTTTTGTAATGGGTTGCCAGGTTTCCGAGTTATGGCTCGATAACTGATTATGAGGTGGCTCCGATACGGTTTTTTCAAAATTTTGCTCTACCAAAAGAGTAGTAGGAAAAAAAATAATGGGAAAATGTAGCTCTCTTTGTAATGGGTTGCCAGGTTGCCGAGTTATGGCTCGATAACCGAATATGAGGTGGCTCCGATACGGTTTTTTCAAAATTTTGCTCTATCAAAAGAGTCGTAAGAAAAAAGTAATAATTTAAAACGTTGCTCTCTTTAAGCCCTTTCTGATGGTATGACTCTTTTTGTAATAGGTTGCTAGGTTTCCGAGTTATGGCTCGATAACCGATTATGTAAAAAGTAGTGGCTCCGATGCGGGTTTTTCAAAAGTTTGCTCTACCAAAAGCGTCGCAGGAAAAACGTAGTAGTATGAAACTGTAGCTCTCTTTAAGCCCTTTCAGATGGTATGACTCTTTTTGTAATGGGTTACCAGGTTTCCGAGTTATGGCTCGATAACCGATTATGAGGTGGCTCCGATACGGTTTTTTCAAAATTTTGCTTTACCAAAAGAGTCCTATGAAAAAAGTAATAATGGGAAAATGTAGCTCTCTTTAAGCCCTTTCAGATGGTATGACTCTTTTTGTAATGGGTTGCCAGGTTTCCGAGTTATGGCTAGATAACCGATTATGAGGTAGCTCCGCTACGGTTTTTTCAAAATTTTGCTCTACCAAAAGAGTCGTAGGAAAAAAGTAATAATATGAAAATGTAGCTCTCTTTAAGCCCTTTCAGATGGTATGACTCTTTTTGTAATGGATTGCCAGGTTTCCTAGTTATGGCTCGATAACCGATTATGTAAAAAGTAGTGGCTCCGATACGGTTTTTTCAAAATTTTGCTCTACCAAAAGAGTCGTAGGAAAAAAGTAATAATATGAAAATGTAGCTCTCTTTAAGCCCTTACAGATGGTATGACTCTTTTTGTAATGGGTTGCCAGGTTTCCGAGCTATGGCTCGATAACCGATTATGAGATGGCTCCGATACGGTTTTTTTCAAAATTTTGCTCTACCAAAAGGGTCGTAGGAAAAAAGCAATAATATGAAAATGTAGCTCTCTTTAAGCCCTTTCAGATGGTAGGACTCTTTTTGTAATGGGCTACCAGGTTTCCGAGTTATGGCTCGATAGCCGATTATGAGGTGGCTCCGTTACGGTTTTTTCAAAATTTTGCTCTACCAAAAGAGTCATAGAAAAAAAGTAATAATGAGAAAATGTAGCTCTCTTCAAGCCCTTTCAGATGATATGACTCTTTTTGTAATGGGTTGCCAGGTCGATAACCGATTATGTAAAAAGTGGTGGCTCCAATACGGTTTTTTCAAAATTTTGTTTTACCAAAAAAATCGTAGGAAAAAAGTAATAATGGGAAAATGTAGCTCTCTTTAAGCCCTTTCAGATGGTATGACTCTTTTTGTAATGGGTTACCAGGTTTCCGAGTTATGGCGCGATAACCGATTATGAGGTGGCTCCGATACGGTTTTTTCAAAATTTTGCTCTACCAAAAGAGTCGTAGGAAAAAAGTGATAATATGAAAATGTAGCTCTCTTTAAGCCCTTTCAGATGGTAGGACTCTTTTTGTAATGGGTTGCCAGGTTTCCGAGTTATGGCTCGATAACCGATTATGTAAAAAGTAGTGGCTCCGATACGGTTTTTTCAAAATTTTGCTTTACCAAAAGAGTCGTGGGAAAAAAGTAATAATATGAAAATGTAGCTCTCCTTAAGCCCTTACAGATGGTATGACTCTTTTTGTAATGGGTTGCCAGGTTTCCGAGCTATGGCTCGATAACCGATTATGAGATGGCTCCGATACGGTTTTTTTCAAAATTTTGCTTTACCAAAAGAGTCGTAGGAAAAAAGCAATAATATCAAAATATAGCTCTCTTTAAGCCCTTTCAGATGGTATGACTCTTTTTGTAATGGGTTACCAGGTTTCCGAGTTATGGCTCGCTAACCGATTATGAGGTGGCTCCGATACGGTTTTTTCAAAATTATGCTCTACTAAAAGAGTCGTAGAAAAAAAGTAATAATGGGAAAATGTAGCTCTCTTTAAGCTCTTTCAGATGGTATGACTGTTTTTGTAATGGGTTGCCAGGTTTCCGAGTTATGGCTCGATAGCCGATTATGAGGTGGCTCCGATACGGTTTTTTCAAAATTTTGTTCTACCAAAAAAATCGTAGGAAAAAAGTAATAATAGAAAAATGTAGCTCTTTTTAAGCCCTTTCAGATGGTTTGACTCTTTTTGTAATGGGTTGCCAGGTTTCCGAGTTATGGCTCGATAACTGATTATGAGGTGGCTCCGATACGGTTTTTTCAAAATTTTGCTCTACCAAAAGAGTAGTAGGAAAAAAAATAATGGGAAAATGTAGCTCTCTTTGTAATGGGTTGCCAGGTTGCCGAGTTATGGCTCGATAACCGAATATGAGGTGGCTCCGATACGGTTTTTTCAAAATTTTGCTCTATCAAAAGAGTCGTAGGAAAAAAGTAATAATTTAAAACGTTGCTCTCATTAAGCCCTTTCTGATGGTATGACTCTTTTTGTAATAGGTTACTAGGTTTCCGAGTTATGGCTCGATAACCGATTATGTAAAAAGTAGTGGCTCCGATGCGGGTTTTTCAAAAGTTTGCTTTACCAAAAGCGTCGCAGGAAAAAAGTAATAATATGAAACTGTAGCTCTCTTTAAGCCCTTTCAGATGGTACGACTCTTTTTGTAATGGGTTACCAGGTTTCCGAGTTATGGCTCGATAACCGATTATGAGGTGGCTCCGATACGGTTTTTTCAAAATTTTGCTTTACCAAAAGAGTCCTATGAAAAAAGTAATAATAAAAAAATGTAGCTCTCTTTAAGCCCTTTCAGATGGTATGACTCTTTTTGTAATGGGTTGCCAGGTTTCCGAGTTATGGCTAGATAACCGATTATGATATGGCTCCGATACGGTTTTTTTCAAAATTTTGCTTTACCAAAAAAATCGTAGGAAAAAAGTAATAAAGAGAAAATGTAGCTCTCTTTAAGCCCTTTCAGATGGTTTGACTCTTTTTGTAATGGGTTGCCAGGTTTCCGAGTTATGGCTCGATAACTGATTATGAGGTGGCTCCGATACGGTTTTTTCAAAATTTTGCTTTACCAAAAAAATAGAAGAAAAAAAAATTAATGGAAAAATGTAGCTCTCTTTAAGCCCTTTCAGATGGTATGACTATTTTTGTAATGGGTTACCAGGTTTTCGAGTTATGGCTCGATAACCGATTATGAGGTGGCTCCGTTACGGTTTTTTCAAAATTTTGCTCTACCAAAAGAGTCGTAGAAAAAAAAATTAGAAGAAAAATGTAGCTCTCTTTAAGCCCTTTCAGATGGTATTACTCTTTTTGTAATAGGTTGCTAGGTTTCCGAGTTATGGCTCGATAACCGATTATGTAAAAAGTAGTGGCTCCGAAATGGATTTTTTCAAAATTTTGCTCTACCAAGAGCGTCGCAGGAAAAAAGTAATAATATGAAAATGTAGCTCTCATGAAGCCCTTTCAGATGGTATGACTCTTTTTGTAATGGGTTACCAGGTTTCCGAGTTATGGCTAGATAACCGATTATGAGGTGGCTCCGATACGGTTTTTCAAAATTTTGCTCTACAAAAAGAGTCGTAGGAAAAAAGTAATAATATGAAAATGTAGCTCTCTTTAAGCCCTTTGAGATGGTATGACTGTTTTTGTAATGGGTTGCCAGGTTTCCGAGTTATGGCTCGATAACCGATTATGTAAAAAGTAGTGGCTCCGATGCGGTTTTTTCAAAATTTTGCTCTACCAAAAGCGTCGTAGGAAAAAAGTGTTAATAAGAAAATGTAGCTCTCTTTAAGCCCTTTCAGATGGTATGACTCTTTTTGTAATGGGTTGCCAGATTTCCGAGTTATGGCTCGATAACCGATTATGTAAAAAGTGGTGGCTCCGATACGGTTTTTTCAAAATTTTGCTTTACCAAAAGAGTCGTAGGAAAAAAGTAATAATGGGAAATGTAGCTTTCTTCAAGCCCTTTCAGATGGTTTGACTCTTTTTGTAATGGGTTGCCAGGTTTCCGTAGTAGTATGAAACTGTAGCTCTATTTAAGCCCTTTCAGATGGTATGACTCTTTTTGTAATGGGTTACCAGGTTTCCGAGTTATGGCTCGATAACCGATTATGAGGTGGCTCCGATACGGTTTTTTCAAAATTTTGCTTTACCAAAAGAGTCCTATGAAAAAAGTAATAATAGAAAAATGTAGCTCTCTTTAAGCCCTTTCAGATGGTATGACTCTTTTTGTAATGGGTTGCCAGGTTTCCGAGTTATGGCTAGATAACCGATTATGAGGTAGCTCCGCTACGGTTTTTTCAAAATTTTGCTCTACCAAAAGAGTCGTAGGAAAAAAGTAATAATATGAAAATGTAGCTCTCTTTAAGCCCTTTCAGATGGTATGACTCTTTTTGTAATGGGTTGCCAGGTTTCCTAGTTATGGCTCGATAACCGATTATGTAAAAAGTAGTGGCTCCGATACGGTTTTTTCAAAATTTTGCTCTACCAAAAGAGTCGTAGGAAAAAAGTAATAATATGAAAATGTAGCTCTCTTTAAGCCCTTACAGATGGTATGACTCTTTTTGTAATGGGTTGCCAGGTTTCCGAGCTATGGCTCGATAACCGATTATGAGATGGCTCCGATACGGTTTTTTTCAAAATTTTGCTCTACCAAAAGGGTCGTAGGAAAAAAGCAATAATATGAAAATGTAGCTCTCTTTAAGCCCTTTCAGATGGTAGGACTCTTTTTGTAATGGGCTACCAGGTTTCCGAGTTATGGCTCGATAGCCGATTATGAGGTGGCTCCGTTACGGTTTTTTCAAAATTTTGCTCTACCAAAAGAGTCGTAGAAAAAAAGTAATAATGAGAAAATGTAGCTCTCTTCAAGCCCTTTCAGATGATATGACTCTTTTTGTAATGGGTTGCCAGGTCGATAACCGATTATGTAAAAAGTGGTGGCTCCAATACGGTTTTTTCAAAATTTTGTTCTACCAAAAAAATCGTAGGAAAAAAGTAATAATAGAAAAATGTAGCTCTTTTTAAGCCCTTTCAGATGGTTTGACTCTTTTTGTAATGGGTTGCCAGGTTTCCGAGTTATGGCTCGATAACTGATTATGAGGTGGCTCCGATACGGTTTTTTCAAAATTTTGCTCTACCAAAAGAGTAGTAGGAAAAAAAATAATGGGAAAATGTAGCTCTCTTTGTAATGGGTTGCCAGGTTGCCGAGTTATGGCTCGATAACCGAATATGAGGTGGCTCCGATACGGTTTTTTCAAAATTTTGCTCTATCAAAAGAGTCGTAGGAAAAAAGTAATAATTTAAAACGTTGCTCTCATTAAGCCCTTTCTGATGGTATGACTCTTTTTGTAATAGGTTACTAGGTTTCCGAGTTATGGCTCGATAACCGATTATGTAAAAAGTAGTGGCTCCGATGCGGGTTTTTCAAAAGTTTGCTTTACCAAAAGCGTCGCAGGAAAAAAGTAATAATATGAAACTGTAGCTCTCTTTAAGCCCTTTCAGATGGTACGACTCTTTTTGTAATGGGTTACCAGGTTTCCGAGTTATGGCTCGATAACCGATTATGAGGTGGCTCCGATACGGTTTTTTCAAAATTTTGCTTTACCAAAAGAGTCCTATGAAAAAAGTAATAATAAAAAAATGTAGCTCTCTTTAAGCCCTTTCAGATGGTATGACTCTTTTTGTAATGGGTTGCCAGGTTTCCGAGTTATGGCTAGATAACCGATTATGATATGGCTCCGATACGGTTTTTTTCAAAATTTTGCTTTACCAAAAAAATCGTAGGAAAAAAGTAATAATGAGAAAATGTAGCTCTCTTTAAGCCCTTTCAGCTGGTTTGACTCTTTTTGTAATGGGTTGCCAGGTTTCCGAGTTATGGCTCGATAACTGATTATGAGGTGGCTCCGATACGGTTTTTTCAAAATTTTGCTTTACCAAAAAAATAGAAGAAAAAAAAATTAATGGAAAAATGTAGCTCTCTTTAAGCCCTTTCAGATGGTATGACTCTTTTTGTAATGGGTTACCAGGTTTTCGAGTTATGGCTCGATAACCGATTATGAGGTGGCTCCGTTACGGTTTTTTCAAAATTTTGCTCTACCAAAAGAGTCGTAGAAAAAAAAAATTAGAAGAAAAATGTAGCTCTCTTTAAGCCCTTTCAGATGGTATTACTCTTTTTGTAATAGGTTGCTAGGTTTCCGAGTTATGGCTCGATAACCGATTATGTAAAAAGTAGTGGCTCCGAAATGGATTTTTTCAAAATTTTGCTCTACCAAGAGCGTCGCAGGAAAAAAGTAATAATATGAAAATGTAGCTCTCATGAAGCCCTTTCAGATGGTATGACTCTTTTTGTAATGGGTTACCAGGTTTCCGAGTTATGGCTAGATAACCGATTATGAGGTGGCTCCGATACGGTTTTTCAAAATTTTGCTCTACAAAAAGAGTCGTAGGAAAAAAGTAATAATATGAAAATGTAGCTCTCTTTAAGCCCTTTGAGATGGTATGACTGGTTTTGTAATGGGTTGCCAGGTTTCCGAGTTATGGCTCGATAACCGATTATGTAAAAAGTAGTGGCTCCGATGCGGTTTTTTCAAAATTTTGCTCTACCAAAAGCGTCGTAGGAAAAAAGTGTTAATAAGAAAATGTAGCTCTCTTTAAGCCCTTTCAGATGGTATGACTCTTTTTGTAATGGGTTGCCAGATTTCCGAGTTATGGCTCGATAACCGATTATGTAAAAAGTGGTGGCTCCGATACGGTTTTTTCAAAATTTTGCTTTACCAAAAGAGTCGTAGGAAAAAAGTAATAATGGGAAATGTAGCTTTCTTTAAGCCCTTTCAGATGGTTTGACTCTTTTTGTAATGGGTTGCCAGGTTTCCGTAGTAGTATGAAACTGTAGCTCTATTTAAGCCCTTTCAGATGGTATGACTCTTTTTGTAATGGGTTACCAGGTTTCCGAGTTATGGCTCGATAACTGATTATGAGGTGGCTCCGATACGGTTTTTTCAAAATTTTGCTCTACCAAAAGAGTAGTAGGAAAAAAAATAATGGGAAAATGTAGCTCTCTTTGTAATGGGTTGCCAGGTTGCCGAGTTATGGCTCGATAACCGAATATGAGGTGGCTCCGATACGGTTTTTTCAAAATTTTGCTCTATCAAAAGAGTCGTAGGAAAAAAGTAATAATTTAAAACGTTGCTCTCTTTAAGCCCTTTCTGATGGTATGACTCTTTTTGTAATAGGTTGCTAGGTTTCCGAGTTATGGCTCGATAACCGATTATGTAAAAAGTAGTGGCTCCGATGCGGGTTTTTCAAAAGTTTGCTCTACCAAAAGCGTCGCAGGAAAAAAGTAATAATATGAAACTGTAGCTCTCTTTAAGCCCTTTCAGATGGTATGACTCTTTTTGTAATGGGTTACCAGGTTTCCGAGTTATGGCTCGATAACCGATTATGAGGTGGCTCCGATACGGTTTTTTCAAAATTTTGCTTTACCAAAAGAGTCCTATGAAAAAAGTAATATTGGAAAAATGTAGCTCTCTTTAAGCCCTTTCAGATGGTATGACTCTTTTTGTAATGGGTTGCCAGGTTTCCGAGTTATGGCTAGATAACCGATTATGAGGTAGCTCCGCTACGGTTTTTTCAAAATTTTGCTCTACCAAAAGAGTCGTAGGAAAAAAGTAATAATATGAAAATGTAGCTCTCTTTAAGCCCTTTCAGATGGTATGACTCTTTTTGTAATGGGTTGCCAGGTTTCCTAGTTATGGCTCGATAACCGATTATGTAAAAAGTAGTGGCTCCGATACGGTTTTTTCAAAATTTTGCTCTACCAAAAGAGTCGTAGGAAAAAAGTAATAATATGAAAATGTAGCTCTCTTTAAGCCCTTACAGATGGTATGACTCTTTTTGTAATGGGTTGCCAGGTTTCCGAGCTATGGCTCGATAACCGATTATGAGATGGCTCCGATATGGTTTTTTTCAAAATTTTGCTCTACCAAAAGGGTCGTAGGAAAAAAGCAATAATATGAAAATGTAGCTCTCTTTAAGCCCTTTCAGATGGTAGGACTCTTTTTGTAATGGGCTACCAGGTTTCCGAGTTATGGCTCGATAGCCGATTATGAGGTGGCTCCGTTACGGGTTTTTCAAAATTTTGCTCTACCAAAAGAGTCGTAGAAAAAAAGTAATAATGAGAAAATGTAGCTCTCTTCAAGCCCTTTCAGATGATATGACTCTTTTTGTAATGGGTTGCCAGGTCGATAACCGATTATGTAAAAAGTGGTGGCTCCAATACGGTTTTTTCAAAATTTTGTTCTACCAAAAAAATCGTAGGAAAAAAGTAATAATGGGAAAATGTAGCTCTCTTTAAACCCTTTCAGATGGTATGACTCTTTTTGTAATGGGTTACCAGGTTTCCGAGTTATGGCTCGATAACCGATTATGAGGTGGCTCCGATACGGTTTTTTCAAAATTTTGCTCTACCAAAAGAGTCGTAGGAAAAAAGTGATAATATGAAAATGTAGCTCTCTTTAAGCCCTTTCAGATGGTTTGACTCTTTTTGTAATGGGTTGCCAGGTTTCCGAGTTATGGCTCGATAACCGATTATGTAAAAAGTAGTGGCTCCGATACGGTTTTTTCAAAATTTTGCTTTACCAAAAAAATCGTAGGAAAAAAGTAATAATAGAAAAATGTAGCTCTTTTTAAGCCCTTTCAGATGGTTTGACTCTTTTTGTAATGGGTTGCCAGGTTTCCGAGTTATGGCTCGATAACTGATTATGAGGTGGCTCCGATACGGTTTTTTCAAAATTTTGCTCTACCAAAAGAGTAGTAGGAAAAAAAATAATGGGAAAATGTAGCTCTCTTTGTAATGGGTTGCCAGGTTGCCGAGTTATGGCTCGATAACCGAATATGAGGTGGCTCCGATACGGTTTTTTCAAAATTTTGCTCTATCAAAAGAGTCGTAGGAAAAAAGTAATAATTTAAAACGTTGCTCTCTTTAAGCCCTTTCTGATGGTATGACTCTTTTTGTAATAGGTTGCTAGGTTTCCGAGTTATGGCTCGATAACCGATTATGTAAAAAGTAGTGGCTCCGATGCGGGTTTTTCAAAAGTTTGCTCTACCAAAAGCGTCGCAGGAAAAAAGTAATAATATGAAACTGTAGCTCTCTTTAAGCCCTTTCAGATGGTATGACTCTTTTTGTAATGGGTTACCAGGTTTCCGAGTTATGGCTCGATAACCGATTATGAGGTGGCTCCGATACGGTTTTTTCAAAATTTTGCTTTACCAAAAGAGTCCTATGAAAAAAGTAATAATGGAAAAATGTAGCTCTCTTTAAGCCCTTTCAGATGGTATGACTCTTTTTGTAATGGGTTGCCAGGTTTCCGAGTTATGGCTAGATAACCGATTATGAGGTAGCTCCGCTACGGTTTTATCAAAATTTTGCTCTACCAAAAGAGTCGTAGGAAAAAAGTAATAATATGAAAATGTAGCTCTCTTTAAGCCCTTTCAGATGGTATGACTCTTTTTGTAATGGGTTGCCAGGTTTCCTAGTTATGGCTCGATAACCGATTATGTAAAAAGTAGTGGCTCCGATACGGTTTTTTCAAAATTTTGCTCTACCAAAAGAGTCGTAGGAAAAAAGTAATAATATGAAAATGTAGCTCTCTTTAAGCCCTTACAGATGGTATGACTCTTTTTGTAATGGGTTGCCAGGTTTCCGAGCTATGGCTCGATAACCGATTATGAGATGGCTCCGATACGGTTTTTTTCAAAATTTTGCTCTACCAAAAGGGTCGTAGGAAAAAAGCAATAATATGAAAATGTAGCTCTCTTTAATCCCTTTCAGATGGTAGGACTCTTTTTGTAATGGGCTACCAGGTTTCCGAGTTATGGCTCGATAGCCGATTATGAGGTGGCTCCGTTACGGTTTTTTCAAAATTTTGCTCTACCAAAAGAGTCGTAGAAAAAAAGTAATAATGAGAAAATGTAGCTCTCTTCAAGCCCTTTCAGATGATATGACTCTTTTTGTAATGGGTTGCCAGGTCGATAACCGATTATGTAAAAAGTGGTGGCTCCAATACGGTTTTTTCAAAATTTTGTTCTACCAAAAAAATCGTAGGAAAAAAGTAATAATGGGAAAATGTAGCTCTCTTTAAGCCCTTTCAGATGGTATGACTCTTTTTGTAATGGGTTACCAGGTTTCCGAGTTATGGCTCGATAACCGATTATGAGGTGGCTCCGATACGGTTTTTTCAAAATTTTGCTCTACCAAAAGAGTCGTAGGAAAAAAGTGATAATATGAAAATGTAGCTCTCTTTAAGCCCTTTCAGATGGTTTGACTCTTTTTGTAATGGGTTGCCAGGTTTTCGAGTTATGGCTCGATAACCGATTATGTAAAAAGTAGTGGCTCCGATACGGTTTTTTCAAAATTTTGCTTTACCAAAAAAATCGTAGGAAAAAAGTAATAATAGAAAAATGTAGCTCTTTTTAAGCCCTTTCAGATGGTTTGACTCTTTTTGTAATGGGTTGCCAGGTTTCCGAGTTATGGCTCGATAACTGATTATGAGGTGGCTCCGATACGGTTTTTTCAAAATTTTGCTCTACCAAAAGAGTAGTAGGAAAAAAAATAATGGGAAAATGTAGCTCTCTTTGTAATGGGTTGCCAGGTTGCCGAGTTATGGCTCGATAACCGAATATGAGGTGGCTCCGATACGGTTTTTTCAAAATTTTGCTCTATCAAAAGAGTCGTAGGAAAAAAGTAATAATTTAAAACGTTGCTCTCTTTAAGCCCTTTCTGATGGTATGACTCTTTTTGTAATAGGTTGCTAGGTTTCCGAGTTATGGCTCGATAACCGATTATGTAAAAAGTAGTGGCTCCGATGCGGGTTTTTCAAAAGTTTGCTCTACCAAAAGCGTCGCAGGAAAAAAGTAATAATATGAAACTGTAGCTCTCTTTAAGCCCTTTCAGATGGTATGACTCTTTTTGTAATGGGTTACCAGGTTTCCGAGTTATGGCTCGATAACCGATTATGAGGTGGCTCCGATACGGTTTTTTCAAAATTTTGCTTTACCAAAAGAGTCCTATGAAAAAAGTAATAATGGAAAAATGTAGCTCTCTTTAAGCCCTTTCAGATTGTATGACTCTTTTTGTAATGGGTTGCCAGGTTTCCGAGTTATGGCTAGATAACCGATTATGAGGTAGCTCCGCTACGGTTTTTTCAAAATTTTGCTCTACCAAAAGAGTCGTAGGAAAAAAGTAATAATATGAAAATGTAGCTCTCTTTAAGCCCTTTCAGATGGTATGACTCTTTTTGTAATGGGTTGCCAGGTTTCCTAGTTATGGCTCGATAACCGATTATGTAAAAAGTAGTGGCTCCGATACGGTTTTTTCAAAATTTTGCTCTACCAAAAGAGTCGTAGGAAAAAAGTAATAATATGAAAATGT
The DNA here is from genome assembly GCA_956483635.1 of Panzeria rudis. Lineage (NCBI taxonomy): Eukaryota > Metazoa > Arthropoda > Insecta > Diptera > Tachinidae > Panzeria > Panzeria rudis. The sequence continues at coordinate 12,531,810 of OY101452.1, read as the reverse complement.
AGCTCTCTTTAAGCCCTTACAGATGGTATGACTCTTTTTGTAATGGGTTGCCAGGTTTCCGAGCTATGGCTCGATAACCGATTATGAGATGGCTCCGATACGGTTTTTTTCAAAATTTTGCTCTACCAAAAGGGTCGTAGGAAAAAAGCAATAATATGAAAATGTAGCTCTCTTTAAGCCCTTTCAGATGGTAGGACTCTTTTTGTAATGGGCTACCAGGTTTCCGAGTTATGGCTCGATAGCCGATTATGAGGTGGCTCCGTTACGGTTTTTTCAAAATTTTGCTCTACCAAAAGAGTCGTAGAAAAAAAGTAATAATGAGAAAATGTAGCTCTCTTCAAGCCCTTTCAGATGATATGACTCTTTTTGTAATGGGTTGCCAGGTCGATAACCGATTATGTAAAAAGTGGTGGCTCCAATACGGTTTTTTCAAAATTTTGTTCTACCAAAAAAATCGTAGGAAAAAAGTAATAATGGGAGAATGTAGCTCTCTTTAAGCCCTTTCAGATGGTATGACTCTTTTTGTAATGGGTTACCAGGTTTCCGAGTTATGGCTCGATAACCGATTATGAGGTGGCTCCGATACGGTTTTTTCAAAATTTTGCTCTACCAAAAGAGTCGTAGGAAAAAAGTGATAATATGAAAATGTAGCTCTCTTTAAGCCCTTTCAGATGGTTTGACTCTTTTTGTAATGGGTTGCCAGGTTTCCGAGTTATGGCTCGATAACCGATTATGTAAAAAGTAGTGGCTCCGATACGGTTTTTTCAAAATTTTGCTTTACCAAAAAAATCGTAGGAAAAAAGTAATAATAGAAAAATGTAGCTCTTTTTAAGCCCTTTCAGATGGTTTGACTCTTTTTGTAATGGGTTGCCAGGTTTCCGAGTTATGGCTCGATAACTGATTATGAGGTGGCTCCGATACGGTTTTTTCAAAATTTTGCTCTACCAAAAGAGTAGTAGGAAAAAAAATAATGGGAAAATGTAGCTCTCTTTGTAATGGGTTGCCAGGTTGCCGAGTTATGGCTCGATAACCGAATATGAGGTGGCTCCGATACGGTTTTTTCAAAATTTTGCTCTATCAAAAGAGTCGTAGGAAAAAAGTAATAATTTAAAACGTTGCTCTCTTTAAGCCCTTTCTGATGGTATGACTCTTTTTGTAATAGGTTGCTAGGTTTCCGAGTTATGGCTCGATAACCGATTATGTAAAAAGTAGTGGCTCCGATGCGGGTTTTTCAAAAGTTTGCTCTACCAAAAGCGTCGCAGGAAAAAAGTAATAATATGAAACTGTAGCTCTCTTTAAGCCCTTTCAGATGGTATGACTCTTTTTGTAATGGGTTACCAGGTTTCCGAGTTATGGCTCGATAACCGATTATGAGGTGGCTCCGATACGGTTTTTTCAAAATTTTGCTTTACCAAAAGAGTCCTATGAAAAAAGTAATAATGGAAAAATGTAGCTCTCTTTAAGCCCTTTCAGATGGTATGACTCTTTTTGTAATGGGTTGCCAGGTTTCCGAGTTATGGCTAGATAACCGATTATGAGGTAGCTCCGCTACGGTTTTTTCAAAATTTTGCTCTACCAAAAGAGTCGTAGGAAAAAAGTAATAATATGAAAATGTAGCTCTCTTTAAGCCCTTTCAGATGGTATGACTCTTTTTGTAATGGGTTGCCAGGTTTCCTAGTTATGGCTCGATAACCGATTATGTAAAAAGTAGTGGCTCCGATACGGTTTTTTCAAAATTTTGCTCTACCAAAAGAGTCGTAGGAAAAAAGTAATAATATGAAAATGTAGCTCTCTTTAAGCCCTTACAGATGGTATGACTCTTTTTGTAATGGGCTACCAGGTTTCCGAGTTATGGCTCGATAGCCGATTATGAGGTGGCTCCGTTACGGTTTTTTCAAAATTTTGCTCTACCAAAAGAGTCGTAGAAAAAAAGTAATAATGAGAAAATGTAGCTCTCTTCAAGCCCTTTCAGATGATATGACTCTTTTTGTAATGGGTTGCCAGGTCGATAACCGATTATGTAAAAAGTGGTGGCTCCAATACGGTTTTTTCAAAATTTTGTTCTACCAAAAAAATCGTAGGAAAAAAGTAATAATGGGAAAATGTAGCTCTCTTTAAGCCCTTTCAGATGGTATGACTCTTTTTGTAATGGGTTACCAGGTTTCCGAGTTATGGCTCGATAACCGATTATGAGGTGGCTCCGATACGGTTTTTTTCAAAATTTTGCTCTACCAAAAGGGTCGTAGGAAAAAAGCAATAATATGAAAATGTAGCTCTCTTTAAGCCCTTTCAGATGGTAGGACTCTTTTTGTAATGGGCTACCAGGTTTCCGAGTTATGGCTCGATAGCCGATTATGAGGTGGCTCCGTTACGGTTTTTTCAAAATTTTGCTCTACCAAAAGAGTCGTAGAAAAAAAGTAATAATGAGAAAATGTAGCTCTCTTCAAGCCCTTTCAGATGATATGACTCTTTTTGTAATGGGTTGCCAGGTCGATAACCGATTATGTAAAAAGTGGTGGCTCCAATACGGTTTTTTCAAAATTTTGTTCTACCAAAAAAATCGTAGGAAAAAAGTAATAATGGGAAAATGTAGCTCTCTTTAAGCCCTTTCAGATGGTATGACTCTTTTTGTAATGGGTTACCAGGTTTCCGAGTTATGGCTCGATAACCGATTATGAGGTGGCTCCGATACGGTTTTTTCAAAATTTTGCTCTACCAAAAGAGTCGTAGGAAAAAAGTGATAATATGAAAATGTAGCTCTCTTTAAGCCCTTTCAGATGGTTTGACTCTTTTTGTAATGGGTTGCCAGGTTTCCGAGTTATGGCTCGATAACCGATTATGTAAAAAGTAGTGGCTCCGATACGGTTTTTTCAAAATTTTGCTTTACCAAAAGAGTCGTAGGAAAAAAGTAATAATATGAAAATGTAGCTCTCCTTAAGCCCTTACAGATGGTATGACTCTTTTTGTAATGGGTTGCCAGGTTTCCGAGCTATGGCTCGATAACCGATTATGAGATGGCTCCGATACGGTTTTTTTCAAAATTTTGCTTTACCAAAAGAGTCGTAGGAAAAAAGCAATAATATGAAAATGTAGCTCTCTTTAAGCCCTTTCAGATGGTATGACTCTTTTTGTAATGGGTTACCAGGTTTCCGAGTTATGGCTCGATAACCGATTATGAGGTGGCTCCGATACGGTTTTTTCAAAATTATGCTCTACCAAAAGAGTCGTAGAAAAAAAGTAATAATGGGAAAATGTAGCTCTCTTTAAGCTCTTTCAGATGGTATGACTCTTTTTGTAATGGGTTGCCAGGTTTCCGAGTTATGGCTCGATAGCCGACTATGAGGTGGCTCCGATACGGTTTTTTCAAAATTTTGTTCTACCAAAAAAATCGTAGGAAAAAAGTAATAATAGAAAAATGTAGCTCTTTTTAAGCCCTTTCAGATGGTTTGACTCTTTTTGTAATGGGTTGCCAGGTTTCCGAGTTATGGCTCGATAACTGATTATGAGGTGGCTCCGATACGGTTTTTTCAAAATTTTGCTCTACCAAAAGAGTAGTAGGAAAAAAAATAATGAGAAAATGTAGCTCTCTTTGTAATGGGTTGCCAGGTTGCCGAGTTATGGCTCGATAACCGAATATGAGGTGGCTCCGATACGGTTTTTTCAAAATTTTGCTCTATCAAAAGAGTCGTAGGAAAAAAGTAATAATTTAAAACGTTGCTCTCTTTAAGCCCTTTCTGATGGTATGACTCTTTTTGTAATAGGTTGCTAGGTTTCCGAGTTATGGCTCGATAACCGATTATGTAAAAAGTAGTGGCTCCGATGCGGGTTTTTCAAAAGTTTGCTCTACCAAAAGCGTCGCAGGAAAAAAGTAATAATATGAAACTGTAGCTCTCTTTAAGCCCTTTCAGATGGTACGACTCTTTTTGTAATGGGTTACCAGGTTTCCGAGTTATGGCTCGATAACCGATTATGAGGTGGCTCCGATACGGTTTTTTCAAAATTTTGCTTTACCAAAAGAGTCCTATGAAAAAAGTAATAATAAAAAAATGTAGCTCTCTTTAAGCCCTTTCAGATGGTATGACTGTTTTTGTAATGGGTTGCCAGGTTTCCGAGTTATGGCTAGATAACCGATTATGAGATGGCTCCGATACGGTTTTTTTCAAAATTTTGCTTTACCAAAAAAATCGTAGGAAAAAAGTAATAATGAGAAAATGTAGCTCTCTTTAAGCCCTTTCAGATGGTTTGACTCTTTTTGTAATGGGTTGCCAGGTTTCCGAGTTATGGCTCGATAACTGATTATGAGGTGGCTCCGATACGGTTTTTTCAAAATTTTGCTTTACCAAAAAAATAGAAGAAAAAAAAATTAATGGAAAAATGTAGCTCTCTTTAAGCCCTTTCAGATGGTATGACTCTTTTTGTAATGGGTTGCCAGGTTTCCGAGTTATGGCTCGATAGCCGACTATGAGGTGGCTCCGATACGGTTTTTTCAAAATTTTGTTCTACCAAAAAAATCGTAGGAAAAAAGTAATAATAGAAAAATGTAGCTCTTTTTAAGCCCTTTCAGATGGTTTGACTCTTTTTGTAATGGGTTGCCAGGTTTCCGAGTTATGGCTCGATAACTGATTATGAGGTGGCTCCGATACGGTTTTTTCAAAATTTTGCTCTACCAAAAGAGTAGTAGGAAAAAAAATAATGGGAAAATGTAGCTCACTTTGTAATGGGTTGCCAGGTTGCCGAGTTATGGCTCGATAACCGAATATGAGGTGGCTCCGATACGGTTTTTTCAAAATTTTGCTCTATCAAAAGAGTCGTAGGAAAAAAGTAATAATTTAAAACGTTGCTCTCTTTAAGCCCTTTCTGATGGTATGACTCTTTTTGTAATAGGTTGCTAGGTTTCCGAGTTATGGCTCGATAACCGATTATGTAAAAAGTAGTGGCTCCGATGCGGGTTTTTCAAAAGTTTGCTCTACCAAAAGCGTCGCAGGAAAAAAGTAATAATATGAAACTGTAGCTCTCTTTAAGCCCTTTCAGATGGTACGACTCTTTTTGTAATGGGTTACCAGGTTTCCGAGTTATGGCTCGATAACCGATTATGAGGTGGCTCCGATACGGTTTTTTCAAAATTTTGCTTTACCAAAAGAGTCCTATGAAAAAAGTAATAATAAAAAAATGTAGCTCTCTTTAAGCCCTTTCAGATGGTATGACTCTTTTTGTAATGGGTTGCCAGGTTTCCGAGTTATGGCTAGATAACCGATTATGAGATGGCTCCGATACGGTTTTTTTCAAAATTTTGCTTTACCAAAAAAATCGTAGGAAAAAAGTAATAATGAGAAAATGTAGCTCTCTTTAAGCCCTTTCAGATGGTTTGACTCTTTTTGTAATGGGTTGCCAGGTTTCCGAGTTATGGCTCGATAACTGATTATGAGGTGGCTCCGATACGGTTTTTTCAAAATTTTGCTTTACCAAAAAAATAGAAGAAAAAAAAATTAATGGAAAAATGTAGCTCTCTTTAAGCCCTTTCAGATGGTATGACTCTTTTTGTAATGGGTTACCAGGTTTTCGAGTTATGGCTCGATAACCGATTATGAGGTGGCTCCGTTACGGTTTTTTCAAAATTTTGCTCTACCAAAAGAGTCGTAGAAAAAAAAATTAGAAGAAAAATGTAGCTCTCTTTAAGCCCTTTCAGATGGTATTACTCTTTTTGTAATAGGTTGCTAGGTTTCCGAGTTATGGCTCGATAACCGATTATGTAAAAAGTAGTGGCTCCGAAATGGATTTTTTCAAAATTTTGCTCTACCAAGAGCGTCGCAGGAAAAAAGTAATAATATGAAAATGTAGCTCTCATGAAGCCCTTTCAGATGGTATGACTCTTTTTGTAATGGGTTACCAGGTTTCCGAGTTATGGCTAGATAACCGATTATGAGGTGGCTCCGATACGGTTTTTCAAAATTTTGCTCTACAAAAAGAGTCGTAGGAAAAAAGTAATAATATGAAAATGTAGCTCTCTTTAAGCCCTTTGAGATGGTATGACTGTTTTTGTAATGGGTTGCCAGGTTTCCGAGTTATGGCTCGATAACCGATTATGTAAAAAGTAGTGGCTCCGAAATGGATTTTTTCAAAATTTTGCTCTACCAAGAGCGTCGCAGGAAAAAAGTAATAATATGAAAATGTAGCTCTCATGAAGCCCTTTCAGATGGTATGACTCTTTTTGTAATGGGTTACCAGGTTTCCGAGTTATGGCTAGATAACCGATTATGAGGTGGCTCCGATACGGTTTTTCAAAATTTTGCTCTACAAAAAGAGTCGTAGGAAAAAAGTAATAATATGAAAATGTAGCTCTCTTTAAGCCCTTTCAGATGGTATGACTCTTTTTGTAATGCGTTGCCAGGTTTCCGAGTTATGGCTCGATAACCGATTATGAGGTGGCTCCGATACGGTTTTTTCAAAATTTTGCTCTAGCAAAAGAGTCGTAGGAAAAAAGTTATAATGAAAGAATGTAGCTCTCTTTAAGCATTTCAGATGGTATGACTCTTTTTGTAATGGCTTGCCAGGTTTCCGAGTTATGGCTCGATAACCGATTATGTAAAAAGTGGTGGCTCTGATACGGTTTTTTCAAATTTTGCTTTACCAAAAGAGTCGTAGGAAAAAAGTAATAATGGGAAATGTAGGTTTCTTTAAGCCCTTTCAGATGGTATGACTCTTTTTGTAATGGGTTACCAGGTTTCCGAGTTATGGCTCGATAACCGATTATGTAAAAGTAGTGGCTCCGATGTTTTGCTCTACCAAAAGCGTCGCAGGAAAAAAGTAATAATATGAAAATGTAGCTCTCTTTAAGCCCTTTCAGATGGTATGACTCTTTTTGTAATGGGTTACCAGGTTTCCGAGTTATGGCTCGATAACCGATTATGAGGTGGCTCCGATACGGTTTTTTCAAAATTTTGCTTTACCAAAAGCGTCGCAGGAAAAAAGTAATAAAATGAAAATGTAGCTCTCTTTAAGCCCTTTCAGATGGTATGACTCTTTTTGTAATGGGTTACCAGGTTTCCGAGTTATGGCTCGATAACCGATTATGTAAAAAGTAGTGGCTCCGATACGGTTTTTTCAAAATTTTGCTCTACCAAAAGCGTCGCACGAAAAAAGTAGTAATATGAAAATGTAGCTCTCTTTAAGCCCTTTCAGATGGTATGACTCTTTTTGTAATGGGTTGCCAGGTTTCCGAGTTATGGCTCGATAACCGATTATGTAAAAAGTAGTGGCTCCGATACGGTTTTTTCAAAATTTTGTTCTACCAAAAAAATCGTGGGAAAAAAGTAACAATGGGAAAATGTAGCTCTCTTTAAGCCCTTTCAGATGGTTTGACTCTTTTTGTAATGGGTTGCCAGGTTTCCGAGTTATGGCTCGATAACTGATTATGAGGTGGCTCCGATACGGTTTTTTCAAAATTTTGGTCTACCAAAAGAGTAGTAGGTAAAAAAAAATAATGGGAAAATGTAGCTCTCTTTGTAATGGGTTGCCAGGTTTCCGAGTTATGGCTCGATAACCGAATATGAGGTGGCTCCGATACGGTTCTTTTCAAAATTTTGCTCTATCAAAAGAGTCGTAGGAAAAAAGTAATAATTTAAAAAGTTGCTCTCTTTAAGCCCTTTCAGATGGTATGACTCTTTTTGTAATAGGTTGCTAGGTTTCCGAGTTATGGCTCGATAACCGATTATGTAAAAAGTAGTGGCTCCGATGCGGTTTTTTCAAAATTTTGCTCTACCAAAAGCGTCGCAGGAAAAAAGTAATAATATGAAAATGTAGCTCTCTTTAAGCCCTTTCAGATGGTACGACTCTTTTTGTAATGGGTTACCAGGTTTCCGAGTTATGGCTCGATAACCGATTATGAGGTGGCTCCGATACGGTTTATTCAAAATTTTGCTTTACCAAAAGAGTCGTATGAAAAAAGTAATAATGGAAAAACGTAGCTCTCTTTAAGCCCTTTCAGATGGTATGACTCTTTTTGTAATGGGTTGCCAGGTTTCCGCGTTATGGCTAGATAACCGATAATGAGGTGGCTCCGATACGGTTTTTTCAAAATTTTGCTCTACCAAAAGAGTCGTAGGAAAAAAGTAATAATATGAAAATGTACCTCTCTTTAAGCCCTTTCAGATGGTATGATTCTTTTTGTAATGGGTTGCTAGGTTTCCGAGTTATGGCTCGATAACCGATTATGTAAAAGTAGTGGCTCCGATGCGGTTTTTTCAAAATTGTGCTCTTTTAAAAGCGTCGCAGGAAAAAACAAATAATATGAAAATGTAGCTCTTTTTAAGCCCTTTCAGATGGTATGACTCTTTTTGTAATGGGTTGCCAGGTTTCCGAGTTATGGCTCGATAACCGATTATGAGGTGGCTCCGATACGGTTTTTTCAAAATTTTGCTTTACCAAAAGCGTCGCCGGAAAAAAGTTATAATATGAAAATGTAGCTCTCTTTAAGCCCTTTCAGATGGTATGACTCTTTTAGTAATGGGTTGCCAGGTTTCCGAGTTATGGCTCGATAACCGATTATGAGGTGGCTCCGATACGGTTTTTTCAAAATTTTGCTTTACCAAAAGAGTCGTAGAAAAAAAATAATAACGAGAAAATGTAGCTCTCTTTCAGCCCTATCTGATGGTATTACTCTTTTTGTAATGGGTTGCCAGGTTTCTGAGTTATGGCTCGATAACCGATTATGTAAAAAGTAGTGGCTCCGATACGGTTTTTTCAAAATTTTGCTCTACCAAAAGAATTGTAGAAAAAAGTAATAATATGAAAATGTAGCTCTCTTTAAGCCCTTTCAGATGGTATGACTCTTTTTGTAATGCGTTGCCAGTTTTCCGAGTTATGGCTCGATAACCGATTATGTAAAAAGTAGTGGCTCCGATACGGTTTTTTCAAAATTTCGCTCTACCAAAAGCGTCGCAGGAAAAAAGTAATAATATGAAAATATAGCTCTCTGTAAGCCCTTTCAGATGGTATGACTCTTTTTGTATAGGGTTACCGAATTTCCGAGTTATGGCTCGATAACTGATTATGAGGTGGCTCCGATACGGTTTTTTCAAAATTTTGCTCTACCAAAAGAGTCGTAGGAAAAAAATGAAAGAAAAATGTAGCTCTCTTTAAGCCCTTTCAGATGGTATGATTCTTTTTGTAATGGGTTGCCAGGTTTCCGAGTTATGGCTCGATAACCGATTATGAGGTGGCTCCGATACGGTTTTTTTAAAATTTTGCTCTAGCAAAAGATTCATAGGAAAAAAGTAATAATTTAAAAAGTTGCTCTCTTTAAGCCCTTTCAGATGGTATGACTCTTTTTGTAATGGGTTGCTAGGTTTCCGAGTTATGGCTCGATAACCGATTATGTAAAAGTAGTGGCTCCGATGCGGTTTTTTCAAAATTTTGCTCTACCAAAAGCGTCGCAGGTAATAATATGAAAATGTAGCTCTCTTTAAGCCCTTTCAGATGGTATGACTCTTTTTGTAATGGGTTACCAGGTTTCCGAGTTATGGCTCGATAACCGATTATGAGGTGGCTCCGATACGGTTTTTTCAAAATTTTGCTTTACCAAAAGCGTCGCAGGAAAAAAGTAATAAAATGAAAATGTAGCTCTCTTTAAGCCCTTTCAGATGGTATGACTCTTTTGTAATGGGTTACCAGGTTTCCGAGTTATGGCTCGATAACCGATTATGAGGTGGCTCCGATACGGTTTTTTCAAAATTTTGCTTTACCAAAAGCGTCGCAGGAAAAAAGTTATAATATGAAAATGTAGCTCTCTTTAAGCCCTTTCAGATGGTATGACTCTTTTTGTAATGGGTTGCCAGGTTTCCGAGCTATGGCTCGATAACCGATTATGAGGTGGCTCCGATACGGTTTTTTCAAAATTTTGCTTTACCAAAAGAGTCGTAGAAAAAAAATAATAACGAGAAAATGTAGCTCTCTTTCAGCCCTATCTGATGGTATGACTCTTTTTGTAATGGGTTGCCAGGTTTCCGAGTTATGGCTCGATAACCGATTATGTAAAAAGTAGTGGCTCCGATACGTTTTTTCCAAAATTTTGCTCTACCAAAAGAATCGTAGAAAAAAGTAATAATATGAAAATGTAGCTCTCTTTAAGCCCTTTCAGATGGTATGACTCTTTTTGTAATGGGTTGCCAGTTTTCCGAGTTATGGCTCGATAACCGATTATGTAAAAAGTAGTGGCTCCGATACGGTTTTTTTTAAAATTTCGCTCTACCAAAAGCGTCGCAGGAAAAAAGTAATAATATGAAAATATAGCTCTCTGTAAGCCCTTTCAGATGGTATGACTCTTTTTGTATAGGGTTACCAAATTTCCGAGTTATGGCTCGATAACTGATTATGAGGTGGCTCCGATACGGTTTTTTCAAAATTTTGCTCTACCAAAAGAGTCGTAGGAAAAAAAATGAAAGGAAAATGTAGCTCTCTTTAAGCCCTTTCAGATGGTATGATTTTTTTTGTAATGGGTTGCCAGGTTTCCGAGTTATGGCTCGATAACCGATTATGAGGTGGCTCCGATACGGTTTTTTCAAAATTTTGCTCTAGCAAAAGAGTCGTAGGAAAAAAGTAATAATTTAAAAAGTTGCTCTCTTTAGGCCCTTTCAGATGGTATGACTCTTTTTGTAATGGGTTGCTAGGTTTCCGAGTTATGGCTCGATAACCGATTATGTAAAAGTAGTGGCTCCGATGCGGTTTTTTCAAAATTTTGCTCTACCAAAAGCGTCGCAGGAAAAAAGTAATAATGTGAAAATGTAGCTCTCTTTAAGCCCTTTCAGATGGTATGACTCTTTTTGTAATGGGTTACCAGGTTTCCGAGTTATGGCTCGATAACCGATTATGAGGTGGCTCCGATACGGTTTTTTCAAAATTTTGCTTTACCAAAAGCGTCGCAGGAAAAAAGTAATAAAATGAAAATGTAGCTCTCTTTAAGCCCTTTCAGATGGTATGACTCTTTTGTAATGGGTTACCAGGTTTCCGAGTTATGGCTCGATAACCGATTATGTAAAAAGTAGTGGCTCCGATACGGTTTTTTCAAAATTTTGCTTTACCAAAAGCGTCGCAGGAAAAAAGTATTAATATGAAAATGTAGCTCTCTTTAAGCCCTTTCAGATGGTTTGACTCTTTTTGTAATGGGTTGCCAGGTTTCCGAGTTATGGCTCGATAACTGATTATGAGGTGGCTCCGATACGGTTTTTTCAAAATTTTGCTCTACCAAAAGACTAGTAGGAAAAAAAAATAATGGGAAAATGTAGCTCTCTTTGTAATGGGTTGCCAGGTTTCCGAGTTATGGCTCGATAACCGAATATGAGGTGGCTCCGATACGGTTTTTTTCAAAATTTTGCTCTATCAAAAGAGTCGTAGGAAAAAAGTAATAATTTAAAAAGTTGCTCTCTTTAAGCCCTTTCAGGTGGTATGACTCTTTTTGTAATAGGTTGCTAGGTTTCCGAGTTATGGCTTGATAACCGATTATGTAAAAAGTAGTGGCTCCGATGCGGTTTTTTCAAAATTTTGCTCTACCAAAAGCGTCGCAGGAAAAAAGTAATAATATGAAAATGTAGCTCTCTTTAAGCCCTTTCAGATGGTACGACTCTTTTTGTAATGGGTTGCCAGGTTTCCGCGTTATGGCTAGATAACCGATAATGAGGTGGCTCCGATACGGTTTTTTCAAAATTTTGCTCTACCAAAAGAGTTGTAGGAAAAAAGTTATAATATGAAAATGTACCTCTCTTTAAGCCCTTTCAGATGGTATGACTCTTTTTGTAATGGGTTGCCAGGTTTCAGAGTTATGGCTCGATAGCCGATTATGTAAAAAGTAGTGGCTCCGATACGGTTTTTTCAAAATTTTGCTCTACCAAAAGAATCGTAGGAAAAAAGTAATAATACGAAAATGTACCTCTCTTTAAGCCCTTTCAGATGGTATGACTCTTTTTGTAATGGGTTTCCAGGTTTCCGAGTTATGGCTCGATAACCGATTCTGTAAAAAGTGGTGGCTCCGATACGGTTTTTTCAAAATTTTGCTTTACCAAAAGAGTCGTAGGAAAAAACGAATAATTCGAAACTATAGCTCTTTTTAAGTCCTTTCAGATGGTATGACTCTTTTTGTAATGGGTTGCCAGGTTTCCGAGATATGGCTCAATAACCGATTATGAGGTGGCTCCGATACGGTTTTTTCAAAATTTTGCTTTACCAAAAGAGTCGTAGGAAAAAAACAATAATGAGAAAATGTAGCTCTCTTTAAGCCCTTTCAGAAGGGTATGACTCTTTTTATAATGGGTTGCCAGGTTTCCAGGTCATGGCTCGATACCCGATTATGAGGTGGCTCCGATACGGTTTTTTCAAAATTTTGCTCTACCAAAAGATTCGTAGGAAAAAAGTAGTAGGGGAAAAATGTAGCTCTCTTTAAGCCCTTTCAGATGGTATGACTCTTTTTGTAATGGGTTGCCAGGTTTCCGAGTTATGGCTCGATAACCGATTATGAGGTGGCTCCGATACGGTTTTTTCAAAATTTTGCTTTGCCAAAAGCGTCGCAGGAAAAAAGTAATAACATGAAAATGTAGCTCTCTTTAAGCCCTTTCAGATGGTATGATTTTTTTTGTAATGGGTTGCCAGGTTTCCGAGCTATGGCTCGATAACCGATTATGAGATGGCTCCGATACGGTTTTTTCAAAATGTTGCTTTACCAAAAGCGTCGCAGGAAAAAAGTAATAATATGAAACTATAGCTCTCTTTAAGCTCTTTCAGATGGTACGACTCTTTTTGTAATGGGTTACCAGGTTTCCAAGTTATGGCTCGATAACCGATTATGAGGTGGCTCCGATACGGTTTTTTCAAAATTTTGCTTTACCAAGAGAGTCCTATGAAAAAAGTAATAATAGAAAAATGTAGCTCTCTTTAAGCCCTTTCAGATGGTATGACTCTTTTTGTAATGGGTTGCCAGGTTTCCGAGTTATGGCTAGATAACCGATTATGAGGTGGCTCCGATACGGTTTTTGCAAAATTTTGCTTTACCAAAAGAGACGTAGGAAATAAGTAATAATATGAAAATGTAGCTCTCTTTAAGCCCTTTCAGATGGTATGACTCTTTTTGTAATGGGTTGCCAGGTTTCCGAGTTATGGCTCGATAACCGATTATGTAAAAAGTAGTGGCTCCGATACGGTTTTTTCAAAATTTTGCTCTACCAAAAGAGTCGTAAGAAAAAAGTAATAATATGAAAATGTAGCTCTCCTTAAGCTTTTACAGATGGTATGACTCTTTTTGTAATGGGTTGCCAGGTTTCAGAGCTATGGCTCGATAACCGATTATGAGATGGCTCCGATACGGTTTTTTTTCAAAATTTTGCTCTACCAAAAGAGTTGTAGGAAAAAAACAATAATATGAAAATGTAGCTCTCTTTAAGCCCTTTCAGATGGTATGACTCTTTTTGTAATGGGTTACTAGGTTTCCGAGTTATGGCTCGTTAACCAATTATGAGGTGGCTCCGTTACGGTTTTTTCAAAATTTTGCTCTACCAAAAGAGTCGTAGAAAAAAAGTAATAATGAGAAAATCTAGCTCTCTTTAAGCCCTTTCAGATGGTATGACTCTTTTTGTAATGGGTTGCCAGGTCGATAACCGATTATGTAAAAAGTGGTGGCTCCAATACGGTTTTTTCAAAATTTTGTTTTACCAAAAAACTCGTAGGAAAAAAGTAATAATGGGAAAATGTAGCTCTCTCTAAGCCCTTTCAGATGGTATGACTCTTTTTGTAATGGGTTGCCAGGTTTCCGAGTTATGGCTAGATAACTGATTATGAGGTGGCTCCGATACGGTTTTTTCAAAATTTTGCTTTACCAAAAAAATAGAAGAAAAAAAAAATTAATGGAAAAATGTAGCTCTCTTTAAGCCCTTTCAGATGGTATGACTCTTTTTGTAATGGGTTGCCAGGTTTCCGAGTTATGGCTCGATAACCGATTATGAGGTGGCTCCGATACGGTTTTTTCAAAATTTTGCTCTACCAAAAGAGTCGTAGGAAAAAAGTAATAATATGAAAATGTAGCTCTCCTTAAGCCCTTACAGATGGTATGACTCTTTTTGTAATGGGTTGCCAGGTTTCCGAGTTATGGCTCGATAACTGATTATGAGGTGGCTCCGATACGGTTTTTTCAAAATTTTGCTTTACCAAAAGAGTAGTAGGAAAAAAAAATTAATGGAAAAATGTAGCTCTCTTTAAACCCTTTCAGATGGTATTACTCTTTTTGTAATAGGTTGCTAGGTTTCCGAGTTATGGCTCGATAACCGATTATGTAAAAAGTAGTGGCTCCGAAGGGGATTTTTTCAAAATTTTGCTCTACCAAAAGCGTCGCAGGAAAAAAGTAATAATATGAAAATGTAGCTCTCATGAAGCCCTTTCAGATGGTATGACTCTTTTTGTAATGGGTTATCAGGTTTCCGAGTTATGGCTAGATAACCGATTATGAGGTGGCTCCGATACGGTTTTTTCAAAATTTTGCTCTACAAAAAGAGTCGTAGGAAAAAAGTAATAATATGAAAATGTAGCTCTCTTTAAGCCCTTTCAGATGGTATGACTGTTTTTGTAATGGCTTGCCAGGTTTCCGAGTTATGGCTCGATAACCGATTATGTAAAAAGTGGTGGCTCCGATACGGTTTTTTCAAAATGTTGCTCTACTAAAAGAGTCGTAAGAAAAAAGTAATAATGGGAAAATGTAGCTCTCTTTAAGTTCTTTCAGATAGTATGACTCTTTTTGTAATGGGTTGCCAGGTTTCCGCGTTATGGCTCGATAACCGATTATGTAAAAAGTAGTGGCTCCGATGCGGTTTTTTCAAAATTTTGCTCTACCAAAAGCGTCGTAGGAAAAAAGTGTTAATAGGAAAATGTAGCTCTCTTTAAGCCCTTTTAGATGGTATGACTCTTTTTGTAATGGGTTGCCAGGTTTCCGAGTTATGGCTCGATAACTGATTATGAGGTGGCTCCGATACGGTTTTTTCAAAATTTTGCTCTACCAAAAGAGTCGTAGGAAAAAAATGAAAGGCAAATGTAGCTCTCTTTAAGCCCTTTCAGATGGTATGACTCTTTTTGTAATGGGTTGCCAGGTTTCCGAGTTATGGCTCGATAACCGATTATGAGGTGGCTCCGATACGGTTTTTTCAAAATTTTGCTTTAGCAAAAGAGTCGTAGGAAAAAAGTTATAATGAAAAAATGTAGCTCTCTTTAAGCATTTTAGATGGTATGACTCTTTTTGTAATGGCTTGCCAGGTTTCCGAGTTATGGCTCGATAAGAGATTATGTAAAAAGTGGTGGATCCGATACGGTTTTTTCAAAATTTTGCTTTACCAAAAGAGTCGTAGGAAAAAAGTCATAATGGAAAATGTAGCTTTCGTTAAGCCCTTTCAGATGGTATGACTCTTTTTGTAATGGGTTGCCAGGGTTCCGAGTTATGGCTCGATAACCGATTATGAGGTGGCTCCGAAACGGTTTTTTCAAAATTTTGCTCTACCAAAAGAGTCGTAGGAAAAAAGTAATAATTTTAAAAGTTGCTCTCTTTAAGCCCTTTCAGATGGTATGACTCTTTTTGTAATGGGTTGCTAGGTTTCCGAGTTATGGCTCGATAGCCGATTATGTAAAAGTAGTTGCTCCGATGCGGTTTTTTCAAAATTTTGCTCTACCAAAAGCGTCGCAGGAAAAAAGTAATAATATGAAAATGTAGATGTCTTTAAGCCCTTTCAGATGGTATGACTCTTTTTGTAATGGGTTACCAGGTTTCCGAGTTATGGCTCGATAACCGATTATGAGGTGGCTCCGATACGGTTTTTTCAAAATTTTGCTTTACCAAAAGCGTCGCAGGAAAAAAGTAATAATATGAAAATGTAGCTCTCTTTAAGCCCCTTCAGATGGTATGACTCTTTTTGTAATGGGTTATCAGGTTTCCGAGTTATGGCTCGATAGCCGATTATGAGGTGGCTCCGATACGGTTTTTTAAAAATTTTGCTTTACCAAAAGTGTCGTAGAAAAAAATAATAACAGGAAAATGGAGCTCTCTTTAAGCTTTTTCTGATGGTATGACTCTTTTTGTAATGGGTTGCCAGGTTTCCGAGTTATGGCTCGATAACCGATTATGTAAAAAGTAGTGGCTCCGATACGGTTTTTTCAAAATTTTGCTCTACCAAAAGAGTCGTAGGAAAAAACTAATAATATGAAAATGTAGCTCTCTTTAAGCCCTTTCAGATGGTATGACTCTTTTTGTAATGGGTTGCCAGGTTTCCGAGTTATGGCTTGATAACCGATTATGTAAAAAATAGTGGCTCCGATACGGTTTTTTCAAAATTTTGCTCTACCAAAAGCGTCGCAGGAAAAAAGTAATAATATGAAAATGTAGCTCTCTTTAAGCCCTTTCAGATGGTATGACTCTTTTTGTAATGGGTTACCAGGTTTCCGAGTTATGGCTCGATAACTGATTATGAGGTGGCTCCGATAGGGTTTTTTCAAAATTTTGCTCTACCAAAAGAGTCGTAGGAAAAAAAATGAAAGGAAAATGTAGCTCTCTTTAAGCCCTTTCAGATGGTATGACTCTTTTTGTAATGGGTTGCCAGGTTTCCGAGTTATGGCTCGATAACCGATTCTGTAAAAAGTGGTGGCTCCGATACGGTTTTTTCAAAATTTTGCTTTACCAAAAGAGTCGTAGGAAAAAACGAATAATTCGAAACTGTAGCTCTTTTTAAGTCCTTTCAGATGGTATGACTCTTTTTGTAATGGGTTGCCAGGTTTCCGAGATATGGCTCAATAACCGATTATGAGGTGGCTCCGATACGGTTTTTTCAAAATTTTGCTTTACCAAAAGAGTCGTAGGAAAAAAACAATAATGAGAAAATGTAGCTCTCTTTAAGCCCTTTCAGATGGTATGACTCTTTTTATAATGGGTTGCCAGGTTTCCGAGTCATGGCTCGATAACCGATTATGAGGTGGCTCCGATACGGTTTTTTCAAAATTTTGCTCTACCAAAAGATTCGTAGGAAAAAAGTAATAAGGGAAAAATTTAGCTCTCTTTAAGCCCTTTCAGATGGTATGACTCTTTTTGTAATGGGTTGCCAGGTTTTCGAGTTATGGCTAGATAACCGATTATGAGGTGGCTCCGATACGGTTTTTTCAAAATTTTGCTTTACCAAAAGAGACGTAGGAAAAAAGTAATAATATGAAAATGTAGCTCTCTTTAAGCCCTTTCAGATGGTATGACTCTTTTTGTAATGGGTTGCCAGGTTTCCGAGTTATGGCTCGATAACCGATTATGTAAAAAGTAGTGGCTCCGATACGGTTTTTTCAAAATTTTGCTCTACCAAAAGAGTCGTAAGAAAAAAGTAATAATATGAAAATGTAGCTCTCCTTAAGCTTTTACAGATGGTATGACTCTTTTTGTAATGGGTTGCCAGGTTTCAGAGCTATGGCTCGATAACCGATTATGAGATGGCTCCGATACGGTTTTTTTTCAAAATTTTGCTCTACCAAAAGAGTTGTAGGAAAAAAACAATAATATGAAAATGTAGCTCTCTTTAAGCCCTTTCAGATGGTATGACTCTTTTTGTAATGGGTTACTAGGTTTCCGAGTTATGGCTCGTTAACCAATTATGAGGTGGCTCCGTTACGGTTTTTTCAAAATTTTGCTCTACCAAAAGAGTCGTAGAAAAAAAGTAATAATGAGAAAATGTAGCTCTCTTTAAGCCCTTTCAGATGGTATGACTCTTTTTGTAATGGGTTGCCAGGTTTCCGAGTTATGGCTCGATAACTGATTATGAGGTGGCTCCGATACGGTTTTTTCAAAATTTTGCTTTACCAAAAGAGTAGTAGGAAAAAAAAAATTAATGGAAAAATGTAGCTCTCTTTAAGCCCTTTCAGATGGTATTACTCTTTTTGTAATAGGTTGCTAGGTTTCCGAGTTATGGCTCGATAACCGATTATGTAAAAAATAGTGGCTCCGATACGGTTTTTTAAAAATTTTGCTTTACCAAAAGTGTCGTAGAAAAAAAATAATAACAGGAAAATGGAGCTCTCTTTAAGCTTTTTCTGATGGTATGACTCTTTTTGTAATGGGTTGCCAGGTTTCCGAGTTATGGCTCGATAACCGATTATGTAAAAAGTAGTGGCTCCGATACGGTTTTTTCAAAATTTTGCTCTACCAAAAGAGTCGTAGGAAAAAACTAATAATATGAAAATGTAGCTCTCTTTAAGCCCTTTCAGATGGTATGACTCTTTTTGTAATGGGTTGCCAGGTTTCCGAGTTATGGCTTGATAACCGATTATGTAAAAAATAGTGGCTCCGATACGGTTTTTTCAAAATTTTGCTCTACCAAAAGCGTCGCAGGAAAAAAGTAATAATATGAAAATGTAGCTCTCTTTAAGCCCTTTCAGATGGTATGACTCTTTTTGTAATGGGTTACCAGGTTTCCGAGTTATGGCTCGATAACTGATTATGAGGTGGCTCCGATAGGGTTTTTTCAAAATTTTGCTCTACCAAAAGAGTCGTAGGAAAAAAAATGAAAGGAAAATGTAGCTCTCTTTAAGCCCTTTCAGATGGTATGACTCTTTTTGTAATGGGTTGCCAGGTTTCCGAGTTATGGCTCGATAACCGATTCTGTAAAAAGTGGTGGCTCCGATACGGTTTTTTCAAAATTTTGCTTTACCAAAAGAGTCGTAGGAAAAAACGAATAATTCGAAACTGTAGCTCTTTTTAAGTCCTTTCAGATGGTATGACTCTTTTTGTAATGGGTTGCCAGGTTTCCGAGATATGGCTCAATAACCGATTATGAGGTGGCTCCGATACGGTTTTTTCAAAATTTTGCTTTACCAAAAGAGTCGTAGGAAAAAAACAATAATGAGAAAATGTAGCTCTCTTTAAGCCCTTTCAGATGGTATGACTCTTTTTATAATGGGTTGCCAGGTTTCCGAGTCATGGCTCGATAACCGATTATGAGGTGGCTCCGATACGGTTTTTTCAAAATTTTGCTCTACCAAAAGATTCGTAGGAAAAAAGTAATAAGGGAAAAATTTAGCTCTCTTTAAGCCCTTTCAGATGGTATGACTCTTTTTGTAATGGGTTGCCAGGTTTTCGAGTTATGGCTAGATAACCGATTATGAGGTGGCTCCGATACGGTTTTTTCAAAATTTTGCTTTACCAAAAGAGACGTAGGAAAAAAGTAATAATATGAAAATGTAGCTCTCTTTAAGCCCTTTCAGATGGTATGACTCTTTTTGTAATGGGTTGCCAGGTTTCCGAGTTATGGCTCGATAACCGATTATGTAAAAAGTAGTGGCTCCGATACGGTTTTTTCAAAATTTTGCTCTACCAAAAGAGTCGTAAGAAAAAAGTAATAATATGAAAATGTAGCTCTCCTTAAGCTTTTACAGATGGTATGACTCTTTTTGTAATGGGTTGCCAGGTTTCAGAGCTATGGCTCGATAACCGATTATGAGATGGCTCCGATACGGTTTTTTTTCAAAATTTTGCTCTACCAAAAGAGTTGTAGGAAAAAAACAATAATATGAAAATGTAGCTCTCTTTAAGCCCTTTCAGATGGTATGACTCTTTTTGTAATGGGTTACTAGGTTTCCGAGTTATGGCTCGTTAACCAATTATGAGGTGGCTCCGTTACGGTTTTTTCAAAATTTTGCTCTACCAAAAGAGTCGTAGAAAAAAAGTAATAATGAGAAAATGTAGCTCTCTTTAAGCCCTTTCAGATGGTATGACTCTTTTTGTAATGGGTTGCCAGGTTTCCGAGTTATGGCTTGATAACCGATTATGTA
Organism: Panzeria rudis; assembly: GCA_956483635.1. NCBI lineage: Eukaryota > Metazoa > Arthropoda > Insecta > Diptera > Tachinidae > Panzeria > Panzeria rudis. Next base: position 12,511,995 of record OY101452.1, on the reverse strand, counting down.
AAAAATAGTGGCTCCGATACGGTTTTTTCAAAATTTTGCTCTACCAAAAGCGTCGCAGGAAAAAAGTAATAATATGAAAATGTAGCTCTCTTTAAGCCCTTTCAGATGGTATGACTCTTTTTGTAATGGGTTACCAGGTTTCCGAGTTATGGCTCGATAACTGATTATGAGGTGGCTCCGATAGGGTTTTTTCAAAATTTTGCTCTACCAAAAGAGTCGTAGGAAAAAAAATGAAAGGAAAATGTAGCTCTCTTTAAGCCCTTTCAGATGGTATGACTCTTTTTGTAATGGGTTGCCAGGTTTCCGAGTTATGGCTCGATAACCGATTCTGTAAAAAGTGGTGGCTCCGATACGGTTTTTTCAAAATTTTGCTTTACCAAAAGAGTCGTAGGAAAAAACGAATAATTCGAAACTGTAGCTCTTTTTAAGTCCTTTCAGATGGTATGACTCTTTTTGTAATGGGTTGCCAGGTTTCCGAGATATGGCTCAATAACCGATTATGAGGTGGCTCCGATACGGTTTTTTCAAAATTTTGCTTTACCAAAAGAGTCGTAGGAAAAAAACAATAATGAGAAAATGTAGCTCTCTTTAAGCCCTTTCAGATGGTATGACTCTTTTTATAATGGGTTGCCAGGTTTCCGAGTCATGGCTCGATAACCGATTATGAGGTGGCTCCGATACGGTTTTTTCAAAATTTTGCTCTACCAAAAGATTCGTAGGAAAAAAGTAATAAGGGAAAAATGTAGCTCTCTTTAAGCCCTTTCAGATGGTATGACTCTTTTTGTAATGGGTTGCCAGGTTTTCGAGTTATGGCTAGATAACCGATTATGAGGTGGCTCCGATACGGTTTTTTCAAAATTTTGCTTTACCAAAAGAGACGTAGGAAAAAAGTAATAATATGAAAATGTAGCTCTCTTTAAGCCCTTTCAGATGGTATGACTCTTTTTGTAATGGGTTGCCAGGTTTCCGAGTTATGGCTCGATAACCGATTATGTAAAAAGTAGTGGCTCCGATACGGTTTTTTCAAAATTTTGCTCTACCAAAAGAGTCGTAAGAAAAAAGTAATAATATGAAAATGTAGCTCTCCTTAAGCTTTTACAGATGGTATGACTCTTTTTGTAATGGGTTGCCAGGTTTCAGAGCTATGGCTCGATAACCGATTATGAGATGGCTCCGATACGGTTTTTTTTCAAAATTTTGCTCTACCAAAAGAGTTGTAGGAAAAAAACAATAATATGAAAATGTAGCTCTCTTTAAGCCCTTTCAGATGGTATGACTCTTTTTGTAATGGGTTACTAGGTTTCCGAGTTATGGCTCGTTAACCAATTATGAGGTGGCTCCGTTACGGTTTTTTCAAAATTTTGCTCTACCAAAAGAGTCGTAGAAAAAAAGTAATAATGAGAAAATGTAGCTCTCTTTAAGCCCTTTCAGATGGTATGACTCTTTTTGTAATGGGTTGCCAGGTTTCCGAGTTATGGCTCGATAACTGATTATGAGGTGGCTCCGATACGGTTTTTTCAAAATTTTGCTTTACCAAAAGAGTAGTAGGAAAAAAAAAATTAATGGAAAAATGTAGCTCTCTTTAAGCCCTTTCAGATGGTATTACTCTTTTTGTAATAGGTTGCTAGGTTTCCGAGTTATGGCTCGATAACCGATTATGTAAAAAGTAGTGGCTCCGAAGGGGATTTTTTCAAAATTTTGCTCTACCAAAAGCGTCGCAGGAAAAAAGTAATAATATGAAAATGTAGCTCTCATGAAGCCCTTCAGATGGTATGACTCTTTTTGTAATGGGTTACCAGGTTTCCGAGTTATGGCTAGATAACCGATTATGAGGTGGCTCCGATACGGTTTTTTCAAAATTTTGCTCTACAAAAAGAGTCGTAGGAAAAAAGTAATAATATGAAAATGTAGCTCTCTTGAAGCCCTTTCAGATGGTATGACTGTTTTTGTAATGGCTTGCCAGGTTTCCGAGTTATGGCTCGATAACCGATTATGTAAAAAGTGGTGGCTCCGATACGGTTTTTTCAAAATGTTGCTCTACTAAAAGAGTCGTAGGAAAAAAGTAATAATGGGAAAATGTAGCTCTTTTTAAGTTCTTTCAGATAGTATGACTCTTTTTGTAATGGGTTGCCAGGTTTCCGAGATATGGCTCGATAACTGATTATGAGGTGGCTCCGATACGGTTTTTTCAAAATTTTGCTTTACCAAAAGAGTCGTAGGAAAAAAACAATAATGAGAAAATGTAGCTCTCTTTAAGCCCTTTCAGATGGTATGACTCTTTTTATAATGGGTTGCCAGGTTTCCGAGTCATGGCTCGATAACCGATTATGAGGTGGCTCCGATACGGTTTTTTCAAAATTTTGCTCTACCAAAAGATTCGTAGGAAAAAAGTAATAAGGGAAAAATGTAGCTCTCTTTAAGCCCTTTCAGATGGTATGACTCTTTTTGTAATGGGTTGCCAGGTTTTCGAGTTATGGCTAGATAACCGATTATGAGGTGGCTCCGATACGGTTTTTTCAAAATTTTGCTTTACCAAAAGAGACGTAGGAAAAAAGTAATAATATGAAAATGTAGCTCTCTTTAAGCCCTTTCAGATGGTATGACTCTTTTTGTAATGGGTTGCCAGGTTTCCGAGTTATGGCTCGATAACCGATTATGTAAAAAGTAGTGGCTCCGATACGGTTTTTTCAAAATTTTGCTCTACCAAAAGAGTCGTAAGAAAAAAGTAATAATATGAAAATGTAGCTCTCCTTAAGCTTTTGCAGATGGTATGACTCTTTTTGTAATGGGTTGCCAGGTTTCAGAGCTATGGCTCGATAACCGATTATGAGATGGCTCCGATACGGTTTTTTTTCAAAATTTTGCTCTACCAAAAGAGTTGTAGGAAAAAAACAATAATATGAAAATGTAGCTCTCTTTAAGCCCTTTCAGATGGTATGACTCTTTTTGTAATGGGTTACTAGGTTTCCGAGTTATGGCTCGTTAACCAATTATGAGGTGGCTCCGTTACGGTTTTTTTCAAAATTTTGCTCTACCAAAGAGTCGTAGAAAAAAAGTAATAATGAGCAAATGTAGCTCTCTTTAAGCCCTTTCAGATGGTATGACTCTTTTTGTAATGGGTTTGCCAGGTTTCCGAGTTATGGCTCGATAACTGATTATGAGGTGGCTCCGATACGGTTTTTTCAAAATTTTGCTTTACCAAAAGAGTAGTAGTAGGAAAAAAAAATTAATGGAAAAATGTAGCTCTGCTTTAAGCCCTTTCAGATGGTATTACTCTTTTTGTAATAGGTTGCTAGGTTTCCGAGTTATGGCTCGATAACCGATTATGTAAAAAGTAGTGGCTCCGAAGGGGATTTTTTCAAAATTTTGCTCTACCAAAAGCGTCGCAGGAAAAAAGTAATAATATGAAAATGTAGCTCTCATGAAGCCCTTTCAGATGGTATGACTCTTTTTGTAATGGGTTACCAGGTTTCCGAGTTATGGCTAGATAACCGATTATGAGGTGGCTCCGATACGGTTTTTTCAAAAATTTGCTCTACAAAAAGAGTCGTAGGAAAAAAGTAATAATATGAAAATGTAGCTCTCTTTAAGCCCTTTCAGATGGTATGACTGTTTTTGTAATGGCTTGCCAGGTTTCCGAGTTATGGCTCGATAACCGATTATGTAAAAAGTGGTGGCTCCGATACGGTTTTTTCAAAATGTTGCTCTACTAAAAGAGTCGTAGGAAAAAAGTAATAATGGGAAAATGTAGCTCTCTTTAAGTTCTTTCAGATAGTATGACTCTTTTTGTAATGGGTTGCCAGGTTTCCGAGTTATGGCTCGATAACTGATTATGAGGTGGCTCCGATACGGTTTTTTCAAAATTTTGCTCTACCAAAAGAGTCGTAGGAAAAAAATGAAAGGCAAATGTAACTCTCTTTAAGCCCTTTCAGATGGTATGACTCTTTTTGTAATGGCTTGCCAGGTTTCCGAGTTATGGCTCGATAACCGATTATGAGGTGGCTCCGATACGGTTTTTTCAAAATTTTGCTTTAGCAAAAGAGTCGTAGGAAAAAAGTTATAATGAAAAAATGTAGCTCTCTTTAAGCATTTTAGATGGTATGACTCTTTTTGTAATGGCTTGCCAGGTTTCCGAGTTATGGCTCGATAAGAGATTATGTAAAAAGTGGTGGATCCGATACGGTTTTTTCAAAATTTTGCTTTACCAAAAGAGTCGCAGGAAAAAAGTCATAATGGAAAATGTAGCTTTCGTTAAGCCCTTTCAGATGGTATGACTCTTTTTGTAATGGGTTGCCAGGTTCCCGAGTTATGGCTCGATAACCGATTATGAGGTGGCTCCGAAACGGTTTTTTCAAAATTTTGCTCTACCAAAAGAGTCGTAGGAAAAAAGTTATAATTTTAAAAGTTGCTCTCTTTAAGCCCTTTCAGATGGTATGACTCTTTTTGTAATGGGTTGCTAGGTTTCCGAGTTATGGCTCGATAGCCGATTATGTAAAAGTAGTTGCTCCGATGCGGTTTTTTCAAAATTTTGCTCTACCAAAAGCGTCGCAGGAAAAAAGTAATAATATGAAAATGTAGATGTCTTTAAGCCCTTTCAGATGGTATGACTCTTTTTGTAATGGGTTACCAGGTTTCCGAGTTATGGCTCGATAACCGATTATGAGGTGGCTCCGATACGGTTTTTTCAAAATTTTGCTTTACCAAAAGCGTCGCAGGAAAAAAGTAATAATATGAAAATGTAGCTCTCTTTAAGCCCCTTCAGATGGTATGACTCTTTTTGTAATGGGTTACCAGGTTTCCGAGTTATGGCTCGATAGCCGATTATGAGGTGGCTCCGATACGGTTTTTTAAAAATTTTGCTTTACCAAAAGTGTCGTAGAAAAAAAATAATAACAGGAAAATGTAGCTCTCTTTAAGCTTTTTCTGATGGTATGACTCTTTTTGTAATGGGTTGCCAGGTTTCCGAGTTATGGCTCGATAACCGATTATGTAAAAAGTAGTGGCTCCGATACGGTTTTTTCAAAATTTTCCTCTACCAAAGAGTCGTAGGAAAAAACTAATAATATGAAAATGTAGCTCTCTTTAAGCCCTTTCAGATGGTATGACTCTTTTTGTAATGGGTTGCCAGGTTTCCGAGTTATGGCTCGATAACCGATTATGTAAAAAATAGTGGCTCCGATACGGTTTTTTCAAAATTTTGCTCTACCAAAAGCGTCGCAGGAAAAAAGTAATAATATGAAAATGTAACTCTCTTTAAGCCCTTTCAGATGGTATGACTCTTTTTGTAATGGGTTACCAGGTTTCCGAGTTATGGCTCGATAACTGATTATGAGGTGGCTCCGATAGGGTTTTTTCAAAATTTTGCTCTACCAAAAGAGTCGTAGGAAAAAAAAAATGAATGGCAAATGTAGCTCTCTTTAAGCTCTTTCAGATGGTATGACTCTTTTTGTAATGGGTTGCCAGGTTTCCGAGTTATGGCTCGATAACCGATTATGAGGTGGCTCCGATACGGTTTTTTCAAAATTTTGCTTTAGCAAAAGAGTCGTAGGAAAAAAGTTATAATGAAAAAATGTAGCTCTCTTTAAGCATTTTAGATGGTATGACTCTTTTTGTAATGGCTTGCCAGGTTTCCGAGTTATGGCTCGATAAGAGATTATGTAAAAAGTGGTGGCTCCGATACGGTTTTTAAAAATTTTGCTTTACCAAAAGAGTCGTAGGAAAAAAGTCATAATTGAAAATGTAGCTTTCGTTAAGCCCTTTCAGATGGTATGACTCTTTTTGTAATGGGTTGCCAGGTTTCCGAGTTATGGCTCGATAACTGATTATGAGGTGGCTCCGATACGGTTTTTTCAAAATTTTGCTTTACCAAAAGAGTAGTAGGAAAAAAAAATTAATGGAAAAATGTAGCTCTCTTTAAGCCCTTTCAGATGGTATTACTCTTTTTGTAATAGGTTGCTAGGTTTCCGAGTTATGGCTCGATAACCGATTATGTAAAAAGTAGTGGCTCCGAAGGGGATTTTTTCAAAATTTTGCTCTACCAAAAGCGTCGCAGGACGCTTTCTTTAAGCCCTTTCAGATGGTATGACTCTTTTTGTAATGGGTTGCCAGGTTTTCGAGTTATGGCTAGATAACCGATTATGAGGTGGCTCCGATACGGTTTTTTCAAAATTTTGCTTTACCAAAAGAGACGTAGGAAAAAAGTAATAATATGAAAATGTAGCTCTCTTTAAGCCCTTTCAGATGGTATGACTCTTTTTGTAATGGGTTGCCAGGTTTCCGAGTTATGGCTCGATAACCGATTATGTAAAAAGTAGTGGCTCCGATACGGTTTTTTCAAAATTTTGCTCTACCAAAAGAGTCGTAAGAAAAAAGTAATAATATGAAAATGTAGCTCTCCTTAAGCTTTTGCAGATGGTATGACTCTTTTTGTAATGGGTTGCCAGGTTTCAGAGCTATGGCTCGATAACCGATTATGAGATGGCTCCGATACGGTTTTTTTTCAAAATTTTGCTCTACCAAAAGAGTTGTAGGAAAAAAACAATAATATGAAAATGTAGCTCTCTTTAAGCCCTTTCAGATGGTATGACTCTTTTTGTAATGGGTTACTAGGTTTCCGAGTTATGGCTCGTTAACCAATTATGAGGTGGCTCCGTTACGGTTTTTTCAAAATTTTGCTCTACCAAAAGAGTCGTAGAAAAAAAGTAATAATGAGCAAATGTAGCTCTCTTTAAGCCCTTTCAGATGGTATGACTCTTTTTGTAATGGGTTGCCAGGTTTCCGAGTTATGGCTCGATAACTGATTATGAGGTGGCTCCGATACGGTTTTTTCAAAATTTTGCTTTACCAAAAGAGTAGTAGGAAAAAAAAATTAATGGAAAAATGTAGCTCTCTTTAAGCCCTTTCAGATGGTATTACTCTTTTTGTAATAGGTTGCTAGGTTTCCGAGTTATGGCTCGATAACCGATTATGTAAAAAGTAGTGGCTCCGAAGGGGATTTTTTCAAAATTTTACTCTACCAAAAGCGTCGCAGGAAAAAAGTAATAATATGAAAATGTAGCTCTCATGAAGCCCTTTCAGATGGTATGACTCTTTTTGTAATGGGTTACCAGGTTTCCGAGTTATGGCTAGATAACCGATTATGAGGTGGCTCCGATACGGTTTTTTCAAAAATTTGCTCTACAAAAAGAGTCGTAGGAAAAAAGTAATAATATGAAAATGTAGCTCTCTTTAAGCCCTTTCAGATGGTATGACTGTTTTTGTAATGGCTTGCCAGGTTTCCGAGTTATGGCTCGATAACCGATTATGTAAAAAGTGGTGGCTCCGATACGGTTTTTTCAAAATGTTGCTCTACTAAAAGAGTCGTAGGAAAAAAGTAATAATGGGAAAATGTAGCTCTCTTTAAGTTCTTTCAGATAGTATGACTCTTTTTGTAATGGGTTGCCAGGTTTCCGAGTTATGGCTCGATAACTGATTATGAGGTGGCTCCGATACGGTTTTTCCAAAATTTTGCTCTACCAAAAGAGTCGTAGGAAAAAAATGAAAGGCAAATGTAACTCTCTTTAAGCCCTTTCAGATGGTATGACTCTTTTTGTAATGGCTTGCCAGGTTTCCGAGTTATGGCTCGATAACCGATTATGAGGTGGCTCCGATACGGTTTTTTCAAAATTTTGCTTTAGCAAAAGAGTCGTAGGAAAAAAGTTATAATGAAAAAATGTAGCTCTCTTTAAGCATTTTAGATGGTATGACTCTTTTTGTAATGGCTTGCCAGGTTTCCGAGTTATGGCTCGATAAGAGATTATGTAAAAAGTGGTGGATCCGATACGGTTTTTTCAAAATTTTGCTTTACCAAAAGAGTCGCAGGAAAAAAGTCATAATGGAAAATGTAGCTTTCGTTAAGCCCTTTCAGATGGTATGACTCTTTTTGTAATGGGTTGCCAGGTTCCCGAGTTATGGCTCGATAACCGATTATGAGGTGGCTCCGAAACGGTTTTTTCAAAATTTTGCTCTACCAAAAGAGTCGTAGGAAAAAAGTTATAATTTTAAAAGTTGCTCTCTTTAAGCCCTTTCAGATGGTATGACTCTTTTTGTAATGGGTTGCTAGGTTTCCGAGTTATGGCTCGATAGCCGATTATGTAAAAGTAGTTGCTCCGATGCGGTTTTTTCAAAATTTTGCTCTACCAAAAGCGTCGCAGGAAAAAAGTAATAATATGAAAATGTAGATGTCTTTAAGCCCTTTCAGATGGTATGACTCTTTTTGTAATGGGTTACCAGGTTTCCGAGTTATGGCTCGATAGCCGATTATGAGGTGGCTCCGATACGGTTTTTTAAAAATTTTGCTTTACCAAAAGTGTCGTAGAAAAAAAATAATAACAGGAAAATGTAGCTCTCTTTAAGCTTTTTCTGATGGTATGACTCTTTTTGTAATGGGTTGCCAGGTTTCCGAGTTATGGCTCGATAACCGATTATGTAAAAAGTAGTGGCTCCGATACGGTTTTTTCAAAATTTTCCTCTACCAAAAGAGTCGTAGGAAAAAACTAATAATATGAAAATGTAGCTCTCTTTAAGCCCTTTCAGATGGTATGACTCTTTTTGTAATGGGTTGCCAGGTTTCCGAGTTATGGCTCGATAACCGATTATGTAAAAAATAGTGGCTCCGATACGGTTTTTTCAAAATTTTGCTCTACCAAAAGCGTCGCAGGAAAAAAGTAATAATATGAAAATGTAGCTCTCTTTAAGCCCTTTCAGATGGTATGACTCTTTTTGTAATGGGTTACCAGGTTTCCGAGTTATGGCTCGATAACTGATTATGAGGTGGCTCCGATAGGGTTTTTTCAAAATTTTGCTCTACCAAAAGAGTCGTAGGAAAAAAAAAATGAATGGCAAATGTAGCTCTCTTTAAGCTCTTTCAGATGGTATGACTCTTTTTGTAATGGGTTGCCAGGTTTCCGAGTTATGGCTCGATAACCGATTATGAGGTGGCTCCGATACGGTTTTTTCAAAATTTTGCTTTAGCAAAAGAGTCGTAGGAAAAAAGTTATAATGAAAAAATGTAGCTCTCTTTAAGCATTTTAGATGGTATGACTCTTTTTGTAATGGCTTGCCAGGTTTCCGAGTTATGGCTCGATAAGAGATTATGTAAAAAGTGGTGGCTCCGATACGGTTTTTAAAATTTTGCTTTACCAAAAGAGTCGTAGGAAAAAAGTCATAATTGAAAATGTAGCTTTCGTTAAGCCCTTTCAGATGGTATGACTCTTTTTGTAATGGGTTGCCAGGTTTCCGAGTTATGGCTCGATAACTGATTATGAGGTGGCTCCGATACGGTTTTTTCAAAATTTTGCTTTACCAAAAGAGTAGTAGGAAAAAAAAATTAATGGAAAAATGTAGCTCTCTTTAAGCCCTTTCAGATGGTATTACTCTTTTTGTAATAGGTTGCTAGGTTTCCGAGTTATGGCTCGATAACCGATTATGTAAAAAGTAGTGGCTCCGAAGGGGATTTTTTCAAAATTTTGCTCTACCAAAAGCGTCGCAGGAAAAAAGTAATAATATGAAAATGTAGCTCTCATGAAGCCCTTTCAGATGGTATGACTCTTTTTGTAATGGGTTACCAGGTTTCCGAGTTATGGCTAGATAACCGATTATGAGGTGGCTCCGATACGGTTTTTTCAAAATTTTGCTCTACAAAAAGAGTCGTAGGAAAAAAGTAATAATATGAAAATGTAGCTCTCTTTAAGCCCTTTCAGATGGTATGACTGTTTTTGTAATGGCTTGCCAGGTTTCCGAGTTATGGCTCGATAACCGATTATGTAAAAAGTGGTGGCTCCGATACGGTTTTTTCAAAATGTTGCTCTACTAAAAGAGTCGTAGGAAAAAAGTAATAATGGGAAAATGTAGCTCTCTTTAAGTTCTTTCAGATAGTATGACTCTTTTTGTAATGGGTTGCCAGGTTTCCGAGTTATGGCTCGATAACCGATTATGTAAAAAGTAGTGGCTCCGATGCGGTTTTTTCAAAATTTTGCTCTACCAAAAGCGTCGTAAGAAAAAAGTGTTAATAGGAAAATGTAGCTCTCTTTAAGCCCTTTTAGATGGTATGACTCTTTTTGTAATGGGTTGCCAGGTTTCCGAGTTATGGCTCGATAACTGATTATGAGGTGGCTCCGATACGGTTTTTTCAAAATTTTGCTCTACCAAAAGAGTCGTAGGAAAAAAATGAAAGGCAAATGTAGCTCTCTTTAAGCCCTTTCAGATGGTATGACTCTTTTTGTAATGGCTTGCCAGGTTTCCGAGTTATGGCTCGATAACCGATTATGAGGTGGCTCCGATACGGTTTTTTCAAAATTTTGCTTTAGCAAAAGAATCGTAGGAAAAAAGTTATAATGAAAAAATGTAGCTCCCTTTAAGCATTTTAGATGGTATGACTCTTTTTGTAATGGCTTGCCAGGTTTCCGAGTTATGGCTCGATAAGAGATTATGTAAAAAGTGGTGGATCCGATACGGTTTTTTCAAAATTTTGCTTTACCAAAAGAGTCGCAGGAAAAAAGTCATAATGGAAAATGTAGCTTTCGTTAAGCCCTTTCAGATGGTATGACTCTTTTTGTAATGGGTTGCCAGGTTTCCGAGTTATGGCTCGATAACCGATTATGAGGTGGCTCCGAAACGGTTTTTTCAAAATTTTGCTCTACCAAAAGAGTCGTAGGAAAAAAGTAATAATTTTAAAAGTTGCTCTCTTTAAGCCCTTTCAGATGGTATGACTCTTTTTGTAATGGGTTGCTAGGTTTCCGAGTTATGGCTCGATAGCCGATTATGTAAAAGTAGTTGCTCCGATGCGGTTTTTTCAAAATTTTGCTCTACCAAAAGCGTCGCAGGAAAAAAGTAATAATATGAAAATGTAGATGTCTTTAAGCCCTTTCAGATGGTATGACTCTTTTTGTAATGGGTTACCAGGTTTCCGAGTTATGGCTCGATAACCGATTATGAGGTGGCTCCGATACGGTTTTTTCAAAATTTTGCTTTACCAAAAGCGTCGCAGGAAAAAAGTAATAATATGAAAATGTAGCTCTCTTTAAGCCCCTTCAGATGGTATGACTCTTTTTGTAATGGGTTACCAGGTTTCCGAGTTATGGCTCGATAGCCGATTATGAGGTGGCTCCGATACGGTTTTTTAAAAATTTTGCTTTACTAAAAGTGTCGTAGAAAAAAAATAATAACAGGAAAATGTAGCTCTCTTTAAGCTTTTTCTGATGGTATGACTCTTTTTGTAATGGGTTGCTAGGTTTCCGAGTTATGGCTCGATAACCGATTATGTAAAAAGTAGTGGCTCCGATACGGTTTTTTCAAAATTTTGCTCTACCAAAAGAGTCGTAGGAAAAAACTAATAATAGGAAAATGTAGCTCTCTTTAAGCCCTTTCAGATGGTATGACTCTTTTTGTAATGGGTTGCCAGGTTTCCGAGTTATGGCTCGATAACCGATTATGTAAAAAATAGTGGCTCCGATACGGTTTTTTCAAAATTTTGCTCTACCAAAAGCGTCGCAGGAAAAAAGTAATAATATGAAAATGTAGCTCTCTTTAAGCCCTTTCAGATGGTATGACTCTTTTTGTAATGGGTTACCAGGTTTCCGAGTTATGGCTCGATAACTGATTATGAGGTGGCTCCGATAGGGTTTTTTCAAAATTTTGCTCTACCAAAAGAGTCGTAGGAAAAAAACATGAAAGGCAAATGTAGCTCTCTTTAAGCTCTTTCAGATGGTATGACTCTTTTTGTAATGGGTTGCCAGGTTTCCGAGTTATGGCTCGATAACCGATTATGAGGTGGCTCCGATACGGTTTTTTCAAAATTTTGCTTTAGCAAAAGAGTCGTAGGAAAAAAGTTATAATGAAAAAATGTAGCTCTCTTTAAGCATTTTAGATGGTATGACTCTTTTTGTAATGGCTTGCCAGGTTTCCGAGTTATGGCTCGATAAGAGATTATGTAAAAAGTGGTGGCTCCGATACGGTTTTTAAAAATTTTGCTTTACCAAAAGAGTCGTAGGAAAAAAGTCATAATGGAAAATGTAGCTTTCGTTAAGCCCTTTCAGATGGTATGACTCTTTTTGTAATGGGTTGCCAGGTTTCCGAGTTATGGCTCGATAACCGATTATGAGGTGGCTCCGAAACGGTTTTTTCAAAATTTTGCTCTACCAAAAGAGTCGTAGGAAAAAAGTAATAATTTTAAAAGTTGCTCTCTTTAAGCCCTTTCAGATGGTATGACTCTTTTTGTAATGGGTTGCTAGGTTTCCGAGTGATGGCTCGATAACCGATTATGTAAAAGTAGTTGCTCCGATGCGGTTTTTTCAAAATTTTGCTCTACCAAAAGCGTCGCAGGAAAAAAGTAATAATATGAAAATGTAGATGTCTTTAAGCCCTTTCAGATGGTATGACTCTTTTTGTAATGGGTTACCAGGTTTCCGAGTTATGGCTCGATATCCGATTATGAGGTGGCTCCGATACGGTTTTTTCAAAATTTTGCTTTACCAAAAGCGTCGCAGGAAAAAAGTAATAATATGAAACTGTAGCTCTCTTTAAGCCCCTTCAGATGGTATGACTCTTTTTGTAATGGGTTACCAGGTTTCCGAGTTATGGCTCGATAACCGATTATGAGGTGGCTCCGATACGGTTTTTTAAAAATTTTGCTTTACCAAAAGTGTCGTAGAAAAAAAATAATAACAGGAAAATGTAGCTCTCTTTAAGCCCTTTCTGATGGTATGACTCTTTTTGTAATGGGTTGCCATGTTTTCGAGTTATGGCTCGATAACCGATTATGTAAAAAGTAGTGGCTCCGATACGGTTTTTTCAAAATTTTGCTCTACCAAAAGAGTCGTAGGAAAAAACTAATAATATAAAAATGTAGCTCTCTTTAAGTCCTTTCAGATGGTATGACTCTTTTTGTAATGGGTTGCCAGGTTTCCGAGTTATGGCTCGATAACCGATTATGTAAAAAATAGTGGCTCCGATACGGTTTTTTCAAAATTTTGCTCTACCAAAAGCGTCGCAAGAAAAAAGTAATAATATGAAAATGTAGCTCTCTTTAAGCCCTTTCAGATGGTATGACTCTTTTTGTAATGGGTTACCAGGTTTCCGAGTTATGGCTCGATAACTGATTATGAGGTGGCTCCGATACGGTTTTTTCAAAATTTTGCTCTACCAAAAGAGTCGTAGGAAAAAAATGAAAGGAAAATGTAGCTCTCTTTAAGCCCTTTCAGATGGTATGACTCTTTTTGTAATGGGTTGCCAGGTTTCCGAGTTATGGCTCGATAACCGATTATGAGGTGGCTCCGATACGGTTTTTTCAAAATTTTGCTCTAGGAAAAGAGTCGTAGGAAAAAAGTTATAATGAAAAAATGTAGCTCTCTTTAAGCATTTCAGATGGTATGACTCTTTTTGTAATGGCTTGCCAGGTTTCCGAGTTATGGCTCGATAACCGATTATGTAAAAAGTGGTGGCTCCGATACGGTTTTTTCAAAATTTTGCTTTACCAAAAGAGTCGTAGGAAAAAAGTAATAATGGGAAATGTAGCTTTCTCTTTTTGTAATGGGTTGCCAGGTTTCCGAGTTATGGCTCGATAACCGATTATGAGGTGGCTCCGAAACGGTTTTTTCAAAATTTTGCTCTACCAAAAGAGTCGTAGGAAAAAAGTAATAATTTAAAAAGTTGCTCTCTTTAAGCCCTTTCAGATGGTATGACTCTTTTTGTAATGGGTTGCTAGGTTTCCGAGTTATGGCTCGATAACCGATCATGTAAAAGTAGTGGCTCCGATGCGGTTTTTTCAAAATTTTGCTTTACCAAAAGCGTCGCAGGAAAAAAGTAATAATATGAAAATGTAGCTCTCTTTAAGCCCTTTCAGATGGTATGACTCTTTTTGTAATGGGTTACCAGGTTTCCGAGTTATGGCTCGATAACCGATTATGAGGTGGCTCCGATACGGTTTATTCAAAATTTTGCTTTACCAAAAGAGTCGTATGAAAAAAGTAATAATGGAAAAACGTAGCTCTCTTTAATCCCTTTCAGATGGTATGACTCTTTTTGTAATGGGTTGCCAGGTTTCCGAGTTATGGCTAGATAACCGATAATGAGGTGGCTCCGATACGGTTTTTTCAAAATTTTGCTCTACCAAAAGAGTCGTAGGAAAACAGTAATAATATGAAAATGGAGCTCTCTTTAAGCCCTTTCAGATGGTATGACTCTTTTTGTAATGGGTTGCCAGGTTTTAGAGTTATGGCTCGATAGCCGATAATGTAAAAAGTAGTGGCTCCGATACGGTTTTTTCAAAATTTTGCTCTACCAAAAAAGAGTCGTAGGAAAAAAGGAATAATATGAAAATAAAGCTCTCCTTAAGCCCTTTCAGATGGTATGACTCTTTTTGTAATAGGTTGCCTGGTTTCCGAGCTATGGCTCGATAACCGATTATGAGATGGCTCCGATACGGTTTTTTCAAAATTTTGCTCTACCAAAAGAGTCGTAGGAAAAAAGCAATAATGAGAAAATGTAGCTCTCTTTAAGCCCTTTTAGATGGTATGACTCCTTTTGTAATGAGTTTCCAGGTTTCCGAGTTATGGCTCGATAACCGATTATGTAAAAAGTAGTGGCTCCGATACGGTTTTTTCAAAATTTTGCTCTACCAAAAGAGTCGTAGGAAAAAACGAATAATGGGGAAATGTAGCTCTTTTTAAGTCCTTTCAGATGGTATGACTCTTTTTGAAATGGCTTGCCAGGTTTGCGAGTTATGGCTCGATAAGAGATTATGTAAAAAGTGGTGACTCCTATACGGTTTTTTAAAAATTTTGCTTTACCAAAAGAGTCGTAGGAAAAAAGTAATAATGGAAAATGTAGCTTTCTTTAAGCCCTTTCAGATGGTATGACTCTTTTTATAATGGGTTGCCAGGTTTCCGAGCTATGGCTCGATAACCGATTATGAGGTGGCTCCGATACGGTTTTTTCAAAATTTTGCTTTACCAAAAGCGTCGCAGGAAAAAAGTAATAATATGAAAATGTAGCTCTCTTTAAGCCCCTTCAGATGGTATGACTCTTTTTGTAATGGGTTACCAGGTTTCCGAGTTATGGCTCGATAACCGATTATGAGGTGGCTTAGATACGGTTTTTTAAAAATTTTGCTTTACCAAAAGTGTCGTTTCCGAGTTATGGCTCGATAACCGATTATGTATAAAGTGGTGGCTCCGATACGGTTTTTTCAAAATTTTGCTTTACCAAAAGAGTCGTAGGAAAAAAGTAATAATGGGAAATGTAGCTTTCTCTTTTTGTAATGGGTTGCCAGGTTTCCGAGTTATGGCTCGATAACCGATTATGAGGTGGCTCCGAAACGGTTTTTTCAAAATTTTGCTCTACCAAAAGAGTCGTAGGAAAAAAGTAATAATTTAAAAAGTTGCTCTCTTTAAGCCCTTTCAGATGGTATGACTCTTTTTGTAATGGGTTGCTAGGTTTCCGAGTTATGGCTCGATAACCGATTATGTAAAAGTAGTGGCTCCGATGCGGTTTTTTCAAAATTTTGCTTTACCAAAAGCGTCGCAGGAAAAAAACAATTATATGAAAATGTAGCTCTCTTTAAGCCCTTTCAGATGGTATGACTCTTTTTGTAATGGGTTACCAGGTTTCCGAGTTATGGCTCGATAACCGATTATGAGGTGGCTCCGATACGGTTTTTTCAAAAGTTTGCTTTACCAAAAGCGTCGCAGGAAAAAAGTAATAAAACGAAAATGTAGCTCTCTTTAAGCCCTTTCAGATGGTATGACTCCTTTTGTAATGGGTTACCAGGTTTCCGAGTTATGGCTCGATAACCGATTATGTAAAAAGTAGTGGCTCCGATACGGTTTTTTCAAAATTTTGCTCTACCAAAAGAGTCATAGGAAAAAACTAATAATAAGAAAATGTAGCTCTCTTTAAGCCCTTTCAGATGGTATGACTCTTTTTGTAATGGGTTACCAGGTTTCCGAGTTATGGCTCGATAACTGATTATGAGGTGGCTCCGATACGGTTTTTTCAAAATTTTGCTCTACCAAAAGAGTCGTAGGAAAAAAAAAGAAAGGAAAATATAGCTCTCTTTAAGCCCTTTCAGATGGTATGACTCTTTTTGTAATGGGTTGCCAGGTTTCCGAGTTATGGCTCGATAACCGATTATGAGGTGGCTCCGATACGGTTTTTTCAAAATTTTGCTCTAGGAAAAGAGTCGTAGGAAAAAAGTTATAATGAAAAAATGTAGCTCTCTTTAAGCATTTCAGATGGTATGACTCTTTTTGTAATGGCTTGCCAGGTTTCCGAGTTATGGCTCGATAACCGATTATGTAAAAAGTGGTGGCTCCGATAGCTTTCTTTGTAATGGGTTGCCACGTTTCCGAGTTATGGCTCGATAACCGAATATGAGGTGGCTCCGATACGGTTTTTTCAAAATTTTGCTCTATCAAAAGAGTCGTAGGAAAAAAGTAATAATTTAAAAAGTTGCTCTCTTTAAGCCCTTTCAGATGGTATGACTCTTTTTGTAATAGGTTGCCAGGTTTCCGAGTTATGGCTCGATAACCGATTATGAGGTGGCTCCGATACGGTTTTTTCAAAATTTTGCTCTAGGAAAAGAGTCGTAGGAAAAAAGTTATAATGAAAAAATGTAGCTCTCTTTAAGCCCTTTCAGATGGTACGTTTGTTTTTGTAATGGGTTACCAGGTTTCCGAGTTATGGCTCGATAACCGATTATGAGGTGGCTCCGATACGGTTTATTCAAAATTTTGCTTTACCAAAAGAGTCGTATGAAAAAAGTAATAATGGAAAAACGTAGCTCTCTTTAATCCCTTTCAGATGGTATGACTCTTTTTGTAATGGGTTGCCAGGTTTCCGAGTTATGGCTCGATAGCCGATAATGTAAAAAGTAGTGGCTCCGATACGGTTTTTTCAAAATTTTGCTCTACCAAAAAAGAGTCGTAGGAAAAAAGGAATAATATGAAAATAAAGCTCTCCTTAAGCCCTTTCAGATGGTATGACTCTTTTTGTAATAGGTTGCCTGGTTTCCGAGCTATGGCTCGATAACCGATTATGAGATGGCTCCGATAAGGTTTTTTCAAAATTTTGCTCTACCAAAAGAGTCGTAGGAAAAAAGCAATAATGAGAAAATGTAGCTCTCTTTAAGCCCTTTTAGATGGTATGACTCCTTTTGTAATGAGTTTCCAGGTTTCCGAGTTATGGCTCGATAACCGATTATGTAAAAAGTAGTGGCTCCGATACGGTTTTTTCAAAATTTTGCTCTACCAAAAGAGTCGTAGGAAAAAACGAATAATGGGGAAATGTAGCTCTTTTTAAGTCCTTTCAGATGGTATGACTCTTTTTGAAATGGCTTGCCAGGTTTCCGAGTTATGGCTCGATAAGAGATTATGTAAAAAGTGGTGACTCCTATACGGTTTTTTAAAAATAATGGAAAATGTAGCTTTCTTTAAGCCCTTTCAGATGGTATGACTCTTTTTATAATGGGTTGCCAGGTTTCCGAGCTATGGCTCGATAACCGATTATGAGGTGGCTCCGATACGGTTTTTTCAAAATTTTGCTTTACCAAAAGCGTCGCAGGAAAAAAGTAATAATATGAAAATGTAGCTCTCTTTAAGCCCCTTCAGATGGTATGACTCTTTTTGTAATGGGTTACCAGGTTTCCGAGTTATGGCTCGATAACCGATTATGAGGTGGCTTAGATACGGTTTTTTAAAAATTTTGCTTTACCAAAAGTGTCGTTTCCGAGTTATGGCTCGATAACCGATTATGTATAAAGTGGTGGCTCCGATACGGTTTTTTCAAAATTTTGCTTTACCAAAAGAGTCGTAGGAAAAAAGTAATAATGGGAAATGTAGCTTTCTCTTTTTGTAATGGGTTGCCAGGTTTCCGAGTTATGGCTCGATAACCGATTATGAGGTGGCTCCGAAACGGTTTTTTCAAAATTTTGCTCTACCAAAAGAGTCGTAGGAAAAAAGTAATAATTTAAAAAGTTGCTCTCTTTAAGCCCTTTCAGATGGTATGACTCTTTTTGTAATGGGTTGCTAGGTTTCCGAGTTATGGCTCGATAACCGATTATGTAAAAGTAGTGGCTCCGATGCGGTTTTTTCAAAATTTTGCTTTACCAAAAGCGTCGCAGGAAAAAAACAATTATATGAAAATGTAGCTCTCTTTAAGCCCTTTCAGATGGTATGACTCTTTTTGTAATGGGTTACCAGGTTTCCGAGTTATGGCTCGATAACCGATTATGAGGTGGCTCCGATACGGTTTTTTCAAAAGTTTGCTTTACCAAAAGCGTCGCAGGAAAAAAGTAATAAAACGAAAATGTAGCTCTCTTTAAGCCCTTTCAGATGGTATGACTCCTTTTGTAATGGGTTACCAGGTTTCCGCGTTATGGCTCGATAACCGATTATGTAAAAAGTAGTGGCTCCGATACGGTTTTTTCAAAATTTTGCTCTACCAAAAGAGTCGTCGGAAAAAACTAATAATAAGAAAATGTAGCTCTCTTTAAGCCCTTTCAGATGGTATGACTCTATTTGTAATGGGTTACCAGGTTTCCGAGTTATGGCTCGATAACTGATTATGAGGTGGCTCCGATACGGTTTTTTCAAAATTTTGCTCTACCAAAAGAGTCGTAGGAAAAAAAAAGAAAGGAAAATGTAGCTCTCTTTAAGCCCTTTCAGATGGTATGACTCTTTTTGTAATGGGTTGCCAGGTTTCCGAGTTATGGCTCGATAACCGATTATGAGGTGGCTCCGATACGGTTTTTTCAAAATTTTGCTCTAGGAAAAGAGTCGTAGGAAAAAAGTTATAATGAAAAAATGTAGCTCTCTTTAAGCATTTCAGATGGTATGACTCTTTTTGTAATGGCTTGCCAGGTTTCCGAGTTATGGCTCGATAACCGATTATGTAAAAAGTGGTGGCTCCGATGCGGTTTTTTCAAAATTTTGCTTTACCAAAAGAGTCGTAGGAAAAAAGTAATAATGGGAAATGTAGCTTTTTCTTTTTGTAATGGGTTGCCAGGTTTCCGACTTATGGCTCGATAACCGATTATGAGGTGGCTCCGATACGGTTTTTTCAAAATTTTGCTCTACCAAAAGAGTAGTAGGAAAAAAAAATAATGGGAAAATGTAGCTTTCTTTGTAATGGGTTGCCACGTTTCCGAGTTATGGCTCGATAACCGAATATGAGGTGGCTCCGATACGGTTTTTTCAAAATTTTGCTCTATCAAAAGAGTCGTAGGAAAAAAGTAATAATTTAAAAAGTTGCTCTCTTTAAGCCCTTTCAGATGGTATGACTCTTTTTGTAATAGGTTGCCAGGTTTCCGAGTTATGGCTCGATAACCGATTATGAGGTGGTTCCGATAAGGTTTTTTCAAACTTTTGCTCTAGGAAAAGAGTCGTAGGAAAAAAGTTATAATGAAAAAATGTAGCTCTCTTTAAGCCCTTTCAGATGGTACGTTTGTTTTTGTAATGGGTTACCAGGTTTCCGAGTTATGGCTCGATAACCGATTATGAGGTGGCTCCGATACGGTTTATTCAAAATTTTGCTTTACCAAAAGAGTCGTATGAAAAAAGTAATAATGGAAAAACGTAGCTCTCTTTAATCCCTTTCAGATGGTATGACTCTTTTTGTAATGGGTTGCCAGGTTTCCGCGTTATGGCTAGATAACCGATAATGAGGTGGCTCCGATACGGTTTTTTCAAAATTTTGCTCTACCAAAAGAGTCGTAGGAAAACAGTAATAATATGAAAATGGAGCTCTCTTTAAGCCCTTTCAGATGGTATGACTCTTTTTGTAATGGGTTGCCAGGTTTTAGAGTTATGGCTCGATAGCCGATAATGTAAAAAGTAGTGGCTCCGATACGGTTTTTTCAAAATTTTGCTCTACCAAAAGAGTCGTAGGAAAAAAGGAATAATATGAAAATAAAGCTCTCCTTAAGCCCTTTCAGATGGTATGACTCTTTTTGTAATAGGTTACCTGGTTTCGAATAATGGGAAAATGTAGCTCTTTTTAAGTCCTTTCAGATGGTGTGACTCTTTTTGAAATGGCTTGTCAGGTTTCCGAGTTATGGCTCGATAGCCGATTATGAGGTGGCTCAGATACGGTTTTTTCAAAATTTTGCTTTAGCAAAAGAGTCGTAGGAAAAAACTTATAATGAAAAAATGTAGCTCTCTTTAAGCATTTCAGATGGTATGACTCTTTTTGTAATGGCTTGCCAGGTTTCCGAGTTATGGCTCGATAAGAGATTATGTAAAAAGTGGTGGCTCCGATACGGTTTTTTCAAAATTTTGCTTTACCAAAAGAGTCGTAGGAAAAAAGCAATAATGAGAAAATGTAGCTCTCTTTAAGCCCTTTTAGATGGTATGACTCCTTTTGTAATGAATTTCCAGGTTCCAGATTTATGGCTCGATAACCGATTATGTAAAAAGTGGTGGCTCCGATACGGTTTTTTCAAAATTTTGCTCTACCAAAAGAGTCGTAGGAAAAAACGAATAATGGGAAAATGTAGCTCTTTTTAAGTCCTTTCAGATGGTATGACTCTTTTTGAAATGGCTTGCCAGGTTTCCGAGTTATGGCTCGATAACCGATTATGAGGTGGCTCCGAAACGGTTTTTTCAAAATTTTGCTCTACCAAAAGAGTCGTAGGAAAAAAGTAATAATTTTAAAAGTTGCTCTCTTTAAGCCCTTTCAGATGGTATGACTCTTTTTGTAATGGGTTGCTAGGTTTCCGAGTTATGGCTCGATAACCGATTATGTAAAAGTAGTTGCTCCGATGCGGTTTTTTCAAAATTTTGCTCTACCAAAAGCGTCGCAGGAAAAAAGTAATAATATGAAAATGTAGATGTCTTTAAGCCCTTTCAGACGGTATTACTCTTTTTGTAATGGGCTACCAGGTTTCCGAGTTATGGCTCGATAACCGATTATGAGGTGGCTCCGATACGGTTTTTTCAAAATTTTGCTTTACCAAAAGCGTCGCAGGAAAAAAGTAATAATATGAAAATGTAGCTCTCTTTAAGCCCCTTCAGATGGTATGACTCTTTTTGTAATGGGTTACCAGGTTTCCGAGTTATGGCTCGGTAACCGATTATGAGGTGGCTCCGATACGGTTTTTTAAAAATTTTGCTTTACCAAAAGTGTCGTAGAAAAAAAAATTATAATATGAAAATGTAGCTCTCTTTAAGCCCTTTCAGATGGTATGACTCTTTTTGTAATGGGTTGCCAGGTTTCCGAGTTATGGCTCGATAACCGATTATGTAAAAAATAGTGGCTCCGATACGGTTTTTTCAAAATTTTGCTCTACCAAAAGCGTCGCAGGAAAAAAGTAATAATATGAAAATGTAGCTCTCTTTAAGCCCTTTCAGATAGTATGACTCTTTTTGTAATGGGTTACCAGGTTTCCGAGTTATGGCTCGATAACTGATTATGAGGTGGCTCCGATACGGTTTTTTCAAAATTTTGCTCTACCAAAAGAGTCGTAGGAAAAAAAATGAAAGGAAAATGTAGCTCTCTTTAAGCCCTTTCAGATGGTATGACTGTTTTTGTAATGGGTTGCCAGGTTTCCGAGTTATGGCTCGATAACCGATTATGAGGTGGCTCCGATACGGTTTTTTCAAAATTTTGCTCTACGAAAAGAGTCGTAGGAAAAAAGTTATAATGAAAAAATGTAGCTCTCTTTAAGCATTTCAGATGGTATGACTCTTTTTGTAATGGCTTGCCACGTTTCCGAGTTATGGCTCGATAACCGATTATGTAAAAGTGGTGGTTTCCGAGTTATGGCTCGATAAGAGATTATGTAAAAAGTGGTGGCTCCGATACGGTTTTTTCAAAATTTTGCTTTACCAAAAGAGTCGTAGGAAAAAAGCAATAATGAGAAAATGTAGCTCTCTTTAAGCCCTTTTAGATGGTATGACTCCTTTTGTAATGAGTTTCCAGGTTCCAGATTTATGGCTCGATAACCGATTATGTAAAAAGTGGTGGCTCCGATACGGTTTTTTCAAAATTTTGCTCTACCAAAAGAGTCGTAGGAAAAAAGTAATAATTTTAAAAGTTGCTCTCTTTAAGCCCTTTCAGATGGTATGACTGTTTTTGTAATGGGTTGCTAGGTTTCCGAGTTATGGCTCGATAACCGATTATGTAAAAGTAGTTGCTCCGATGCGGTTTTTTCAAAATTTTGCTCTACCAAAAGCGTCGCAGGAAAAAAGTAATAATATGAAAATGTAGATGTCTTTAAGCCCTTTCAGACGGTATTACTCTTTTTGTAATGGGCTACCAGGTTTCCGAGTTATGGCTCGATAACCGATTATGAGGTGGCTCCGATACGGTTTTTTCAAAATTTTGCTTTACCAAAAGCGTCGCAGGAAAAAAGTAATAATATGAAAATGTAGATGTCTTTAAGCCCTTTCAGACGGTATTACTCTTTTTGTAATGGGCTACCAGGTTTCCGAGTTATGGCTCGATAACCGATTATGAGGTGGCTCCGATACGGTTTTTTCAAAATTTTGCTTTACCAAAAGCGTCGCAGGAAAAAAGTAATAATATGAAAATGTAGCTCTCTTTAAGCCCCTTCAGATGGTATGACTCTTTTTGTAATGGGTTACCAGGTTTCCGAGTTATGGCTCGATAACCGATTATGAGGTGGCTCCGATACGGTTTTTTAAAAATTTTGCTTTACCAAAAGTGTCGTAGAAAAAAAAATTATAATATGAAAATGTAGCTCTCTTTAAGCCCTTTCAGATGGTATGACTCTTTTTGTAATGGGTTGCCAGGTTTCCGAGTTATGGCTCGATAACCGATTATGTAAAAAATAGTGGCTCCGATACGGTTTTTTCAAAATTTTGCTCTACCAAAAGCGTCGCAGGAAAAAAGTAATAATATGAAAATGTAGCTCTCTTTAAGCCCTTTCAGATAGTATGACTCTTTTTGTAATGGGTTACCAGGTTTCCGAGTTATGGCTCGATAACTGATTATGAGGTGGCTCCGATACGGTTTTTTCAAAATTTTGCTCTACCAAAAGAGTCGTAGGAAAAAAAATGAAAGGAAAATGTAGCTCTCTTTAAGCCCTTTCAGATGGTATGACTGTTTTTGTAATGGGTTGCCAGGTTTCCGAGTTATGGCTCGATAACCGATTATGAGGTGGCTCCGATACGGTTTTTTCAAAATTTTGCTCTACGAAAAGAGTCGTAGGAAAAAAGTTATAATGAAAAAATGTAGCTCTCTTTAAGCATTTCAGATGGTATGACTCTTTTTGTAATGGCTTGCCACGTTTCCGAGTTATGGCTCGATAACCGATTATGTAAAAAGTGGTGGCTCCGATACGGTTTTTTCAAAATTTTGCTTTACCAAAAGAGTCGTAGGAAAAAAGTAATAATGGGAAATGTAGCTTTCTCTTTTTGTAATGGGTTGCCAGGTTTCCGAGTTATGGCTCGATAACCGATTATGAGATGGCTCCGAAACGGTTTTTACAAAATTTTGCTCTACCAAAAGAGTCGTAGGAAAAAAGTAATAATTTAAAAAGTTGCTCTCTTTAAGCCCTTTCAGATGGTATGACTCTTTTTGTAATGGGTTGCTAGGTTTCCGAGTTATGGCTCGATAACCGATTATGTAAAAGTAGTGGCTCCGATGCGGTTTTTTCAAAATTTTGCTTTACCAAAAGCGTCGCAGGAAAAAAGTAATTATATGAAAATGTAGCTCTCTTTAAGCCCTTTCAGATGGTATGACTCTGTAATGGGTTACCAGGTTTCCGAGTTATGGCTCGATAACCGATTATGAGGTGGCTCCGATACGGTTTTTTCAAAATTTTGCTTTACCAAAAGCGTCGCAGGAAAAAAGTAATAAAATGAAAATGTAGCTCTCTTTAAGCCCTTTCAGATGGTATGACTCTTTTTGTAATGGGTTACCAGGTTTCCGAGTTATGGCTCGATAACCGATTATGAAGTGGCTCCGATACGGTTTTTTCAAAATTTTGCTCTACCAAAAGAGTAGTAGGAAAAAAAAATAATGGGAAAATGTAGCTTTCTTTGTAATGGGTTGCCAGGTTTCCGAGTTATGGCTCGATAACCGAATATGAGGTGGCTCCGATACGGTTTTTTCAAAATTTTGCTCTATCAAAAGAGTCGTAGGAAAAAAGTAATAATTTAAAAAGTTGCTCTCTTTAAGCCCTTTTAGATGGTATGACTCTTTTTGTAATAGGTTGCCAGGTTTCCGAGTTATGGCTCGATAACCGATTATGAGGTGGCTCCGATACGGTTTTTTCAAAATTTTGCTCTAGGAAAAGAGTCGTAGGAAAAAAGTTATAATGAAAAAATGTAGCTCTCTTTAAGCCCTTTCAGATGGTACGCTTCTTTTTGTAATGGGTTACCAGGTTTCCGAGTTATGGCTCGATAACCGATTATGAGGTGGCTCCGATACGGTTTATTCAAAATTTTGCTTTACCAAAAGAGTCGTATGAAAAAAGTAATAATGGTAAAACGTAGCTCTCTTTAATCCCTTTCAGATGGTATGACTCTTTTTGTAATGGGTTGCCAGGTTTCCGCGTTATGGCTAGATAACCGATAATGAGGTGGCTCCGATACGGTTTTTTCAAAATTTTGCTCTACCAAAAGAGTCGTAGGAAAACAGTAATAAGATGAAAATGTAGCTCTCTTTAAGCCCTTTCAGATGGTATGACTCTTTTTGTAATGGGTTGCCAGGTTTTAGAGTTATGGCTCGATAGCCGATAATGTAAAAAGTAGTGGCTCCGATACGGTTTTTTCAAAATTTTGCTCTACCAAAAGAGTCGTAGGCAAAAAGGAATAATATGAAAATAAAGCTCTCCTTAAGCCCTTTCAGATGGTATGACTCTTTTTGTAATGGGTTGCCAGGTTTCCGAGCTATGGCTCGATAACCGATTATGAGATGGCTCCGATACGGTTTTTTCAAAATTTTGCTCTACCAAAAGAGTCGTAGGAAAAAAGCAATAATGAGAAAATGTAGCTCTCTTTAAGCCCTTTTAGATGGTATGACTCCTTTTGTAATGAGTTTCCAGGTTCCAGATTTATGGCTCGATAA
Source organism: Panzeria rudis (assembly GCA_956483635.1). NCBI lineage: Eukaryota > Metazoa > Arthropoda > Insecta > Diptera > Tachinidae > Panzeria > Panzeria rudis. The sequence continues at coordinate 12,486,930 of OY101452.1, read as the reverse complement.
CCGATTATGTAAAAAGTGGTGGCTCCGATACGGTTTTTTCAAAATTTTGCTCTACCAAAAGAGTCGTAGGAAAAAACGAATAATGGGAAAATGTAGCTCTTTTTAAGTCCTTTCAGATGGTATGACTCTTTTTGAAATGGCTTGCCAGGTTTCCGAGTTATGGCTCGATAACCGATTATGAGGTGGCTCCGATACGGTTTTTTTAAAATTTTGCTTTACCAAAAGAGTCGTAGGAAAAAAACAATAATAAGAAAATGTAGCTCTCTTTAAGTCCTTTCAGATGGTATGACTCTTTTTGAAATGGCTTGCCAGGTTTCCGAGTTATGGCTCGATAACCGATTATGAGGTGGCTCCGATACGGTTTTTTCAAAATTTTGCTTTACCAAAAGAGTCGTAGGAAAAAAGCAATAATGAGAAAATGTAGCTCTCTTTAAGCCCTTTTAGATGGTATGACTCCTTTTGTAATGAGTTTCCAGGTTTCCGAGTTATGGCTCGATAACCGATTATGTAAAAAGTAGTGGCTCCGATACGGTTTTTTCAAAATTTTGCTCTACCAAAAGCGTCGAAGGAAAAAAGTAATAATATGAAAATGTAGCTCTCTTTAAGCCCTTTCAGATGGTATGACTCTTTTTGTAATGGGTTACCAGGTTTCCGAGTTAGAGCTCGATAACCGATTATGAGGTGGCTCCGATACGGTTTTTTCAAAATTATGCTCTACCAAAAGAGTCATAGGAAAAAAAAATAATGGGAAAATGTAGCTCTCTTTGTAATGGGTTGCCAGGTTTCCGAGTTATGGCTCGATAACCGAATATGAGGTGGCTCCGATACGGTTTTTTCAAAATTTTGCTCTATCAAAAGAGTCGTAGGAAAAAAGTAATAATTTAAAAAGTTGCTCTCTTTAAGCCCTTTCAGATGGTATGACTCTTTTTGTAATAGGTTGCTAGGTTTCCGAGTTATGGCTCGATAACCGATTATGTAAAAAGTAGTGGCTCCGATGCGGTTTTTTCAAAATTTTGCTATACCAAAAGCGTCGCAGGAAAAAAGTAATAATATGAAAATGTAGCTCTCTTTAAGCCCTTTCAGATGGTACGTTTCTTTTTGTAATGGGTTACCACGTTTCCGAGTTATGGCTCGATAACCGATTATGAGGTGGCTCCGATACGGTTTATTCAAAATTTTGCTTTACCAAAAGAGTCGTATGAAAAAAGTAATAATGGAAAAACGTAGCTCTCTTTAATCCCTTTCAGATGGTATGACTCTTTTTGTAATGGGTTGCCAGGTTTCCGCGTTATAGCTAGATAACCGATAATGAGGTGGCTCCGATACGGTTTTTTCAAAATTTTGCTCTACCAAAAGAGCCGTAGGGAAACAGTAATAATATGAAAATGTAGCTCTCTTTAAGCCCTTTCAGATGGTATGACTCTTTTTGTAATGGGTTGCCAGGTTTTAGAGTTATGGCTCGATAGCCGATAATGTAAAAAGTAGTGGCTCCGATACGGTTTTTTCAAAATTTTGCTCTACCAAAAGAGTCGTAGGCAAAAAGGAATAATATGAAAATAAAGCTCTCCTTAAGCCCTTTCAGATGGTATGACTCTTTTTGTAATGGGTTGCCAGGTTTCCGAGCTATGGCTCGATAACCGATTATGAGATGGCTCCGATACGGTTTTTTCAAAATTTTGCTCTACCAAAAGAGTCGTAGGAAAAAAGCAATAATGAGAAAATGTAGCTCTCTTTAAGCCCTTTTAGATGGTATGACTCCTTTTGTAATGAGTTTCCAGGTTCCAGATTTATGGCTCGATAACCGATTATGTAAAAAGTGGTGGCTCCGATACGGTTTTTTCAACATTTTGCTCTACCAAAAGAGTCGTAGGAAAAAACGAATAATGGGAAAATGTAGCTCTTTTTAAGTCCTTTCAGATGGTATGACTCTTTTTGAAATGGCTTGCCAGGTTTCCGAGTTATGGCTAGATAACCGATTATGAGGTGGCTCCGATACGGTTTTTTCAAAATTTTGCTTTACCAAAAGAGTCGTAGGAAAAAAACAATAATAAGAAAATGTAGCTCTCTTTAAGCCCTTTCAGATGGTATGACTCTTTTTGTAATGGGTTGCCAGGTTTCCGAGTCATGGCTCGATAACCGATTATGAGGTGGCTCCGATACGGTTTTTTCAAAATTTTGCTCTACCAAAAGAGTCGTAGGAAAAAAGTAATAATAGAAAAATGTAGCTCTCTTTAAGCCCTTTCAGATGGTATGACTCTTTTTGTAATGGGTTGCCAGGTTTCCGAGTTATGGCTCGATAACCGATTATGAGGTGGCTCCGATACGGTTTTTTCAAAATTTTGCTTTACCAAAAGCGTCGCAGGAAAAAAGTAATAATATGAAAATGTAGCTCTCTTTAAGCCCTTTCAGATGGTATGACTCTTTTTGTAATGGATTACCAGGTTTCCGAGTTATGGCTCGATAACCGATTATGAGGTGGCTCCGATACGGTTTTTTCAAAATTTTGCTCTACCAAAAGAGTCGTAGAAAAAAAATAATAAAGGGTTAATGTAGCTCTCTTGTAGCCCTTTCAGTTGGTATGACTCTTTTTGTAATGGGTTGCCAGGTTTCCGAGTTATGGCTCGATAACCGATTATGTAAAAAGTGGTGGCTCCGATACAGTTTTTTCAAAATTTTGCTCTACCAAAAGAGTCGTAGGAAAAAAGTAATATAATGAAAATGTAGCTCTCTTTAAGCCCTTTCAGATGGTATGACTCTTTTTGTAATGGGTTGCCAGGTTTCCGAGTTATGGCTCGATAACCGATTATGTAAAAAGTAGTGGCTCCGATACGGTTTTTTCAAAATTTTGCTCTACCAAAAGCGTCGAAGGAAAAAAGTAATAATATGAAAATGTAGCTCTCTTTAAGCCCTTTCAGATGGTATGACTCTTTTTGTAATGGGTTACCAGGTTTCCGAGTTAGAGCTCGATAACCGATTATGAGGTGGCTCCGATACGGTTTTTTCAAAATTAGGCTCTACCAAAAGAGTCATAGGAAAAAAAATAATGGGAAAATGTAGCTCTCTTTGTAATGGGTTGCCAGGTTTCCGAGTTATGGCTCGATAACCGAATATGAGGTGGCTCCGATACGGTTTTTTCAAAATTTTGCTCTATCAAAAGAGTCGTAGGAAAAAAGTAATAATTTAAAAAGTTGCTCTCTTTAAGCCCTTTCAGATGGTATGACTCTTTTTGTAATAGGTTGCTAGGTTTCCGAGTTATGGCTCGATAACCGATTATGTAAAAAGTAGTGGCTCCGATGCGGTTTTTTCAAAATTTTGCTATACCAAAAGCGTCGAAGGAAAAAAGTAATAATATGAAAATGTAGCTCTCTTTAAGCCCTTTCAGATGGTATGACTCTTTTTGTAATGGGTTACCAGGTTTCCGAGTTAGAGCTCGATAACCGATTATGAGGTGGCTCCGATACGGTTCTTTCAAAATTATGCTCTACCAAAAGAGTCGTAGAAAATAGTAATAATGGGAAAATGTAGCTCTCTTTAAGCCCTTTCAGGTGGTATGACGCTTTTTGTAATGGGTTGCCAGGTTTCTGAGTTATGGCTCGATAACCGATTATGTAAAAAGTGATGGCTCCGATACGGTTTTTTCAAAATTTTGTTCTACCAAAAAAATCGTAGGAAAAAAGTAATAATGGGAAAATGTAGCTCTCTTTAAGCCCTTTCAGATGGTTTGACTCTTTTTGTAATGGGTTGCCAGGTTTCCGAGTTATGGCTAGATAACCGATTATGAGGTGGCTCCTATACGGTTTTTTCAAAATTTTGCTCTACCAAAAGAGTCGTAGGAAAAAAGTAATAATGAGAAAATTTAGCTCTCTTTAAGCCCTTTTAGATGGTATAACTCTTTTTGTAATGGGTTACCACGTTTCCGAGTTATGGCTCGATAACCGATTATGAGGTGGCTCCGATACGGTTTATTCAAAATTTTGCTTTACCAAAAGAGTCGTAGGAAAAAAACAATAATAAGAAAATGTAGCTCTCTTTAAGCCCTTTCAGATGGTATGACTCTTTTTGTAATGGGTTGCCAGGTTTCCGAGTCATGGCTCGATAACCGATTATGAGGTGGCTCCGATACGGTTTTTTCAAAATTTTGCTCTACCAAAAGAGTCGTAGGAAAAAAGTAATAATAGAAAAATGTAGCTCTCTTTAAGCCCTTTCAGATGGTATGACTGTTTTTGTAATGGGTTGCCAGGTTTCCGAGTTATGGCTCGATAACCGATTATGAGGTGGCTCCGATACGGTTTTTTCAAAATTTTGCTTTACCAAAAGCGTCGCAGGAAAAAAGTAATAATATGAAAATGTAGCTCTCTTTAAGCCCTTTCAGATGGTATGACTCTTTTTGTAATGGATTACCAGGTTTCCGAGTTATGGCTCGATAACCGATTATGAGGTGGCTCCGATACGGTTTTTTCAAAATTTTGCTCTACCAAAAGAGTCGTAGAAAAAAAATAATAAAGGGTTAATGTAGCTCTCTTGTAGCCCTTTCAGTTGGTATGACTCTTTTTGTAATGGGTTGCCAGGTTTCCGAGTTATGGCTCGATAACCGATTATGTAAAAAGTGGTGGCTCCGATACAGTTTTTTCAAAATTTTGCTCTACCAAAAGAGTCGTAGGAAAAAAGTAATATAATGAAAATGTAGCTATCTTTAAGCCCTTTCAGATGGTATGACTCTTTTTGTAATGGGTTGCCAGGTTTCCGAGTTATGGCTCGATAACCGATTATGTAAAAAGTAGTGGCTCCGATACGGTTTTTTCAAAATTTTGCTCTACCAAAAGCGTCGAAGGAAAAAAGTAATAATGTGAAAATGTAGCTCTCTTTAAGCCCTTTCAGATGGTATGACTCTTTTTGTAATGGGTTACCAGGTTTCCGAGTTAGAGCTCGATAACCGATTATGAGGTGGCTCCGATACGGTTTTTTCAAAATTAGGCTCTACCAAAAGAGTCATAGGAAAAAAAAATAATGGGAAAATGTAGCTCTCTTTGTAATGGGTTGCCAGGTTTCCGAGTTATGGCTCGATAACCGAATATGAGGTGGCTCCGATACGGTTTTTTCAAAATTTTGCTCTATCAAAAGAGTCGTAGGAAAAAAGTAATAATTTAAAAAGTTGCTCTCTTTAAGCCCTTTCAGATGGTATGACTCTTTTTGTAATAGGTTGCTAGGTTTCCGAGTTATGGCTCGATAACCGATTATGTAAAAAGTAGTGGCTCCGATGCGGTTTTTTCAAAATTTTGCTATACCAAAAGCGTCGCAGGAAAAAAGTAATAATATGAAAATGTAGCTCTCTTTAAGCCCTTTCAGATGGTACGTTTCTTTTTGTAATGGGTTACCACGTTTCCGAGTTATGGCTCGATAACCGATTATGAGGTGGCTCCGATACGGTTTATTCAAAATTTTGCTTTACCAAAAGAGTCGTATGAAAAAAGTAATAATGGAAAAACGTAGCTCTCTTTAATCCCTTTCAGATGGTATGACTCTTTTTGTAATGGGTTGCCAGGTTTCCGCGTTATAGCTAGATAACCGATAATGAGGTGGCTCCGATACGGTTTTTTCAAAATTTTGCTCTACCAAAAGAGTCGTAGGGAAACAGTAATAATATGAAAATGTAGCTCTCTTTAAGCCCTTTCAGATGGTATGACTCTTTTTGTAATGGGTTGCCAGGTTTTAGAGTTATGGCTCGATAGCTGATAATGTAAAAAGTAGTGGCTCCGATACGGTTTTTTCAAAATTTTGCTCTACCAAAAGAGTCGTAGGAAAAAAGGAATAATATGAAAATAAAGCTCTCCTTAAGCCCTTTCAGATGGTATGACTCTTTTTGTAATGGGTTGGCAGGTTTCCGAGCTATGGCTCGATAACCGATTATGAGATGGCTCCGATACGGTTTTTTCAAAATTTTGCTCTACCAAAAGAGTCGTAGGAAAAAAGCAATAATGAGAAAATGTAGCTCTCTTTAAGCCCTTTTAGATGGTATGACTCCTTTTGTAATGAGTTTCCAGGTTTCCGAGTTATGGCTCGATAACCGATTATGTAAAAAGTGGTGGCTCCGATACGGTTTTTTCAAAATTTTGCTCTACCAAAAGAGTCGTAGGAAAATACGAATAATGGAAAAATGTAGCTCTTTTTAAGTCCTTTCAGATGGTATGACTCTTTTTGTAATGGGTTGCCAGGTTTCCGAGTAATGGCTCGATAACCGATTATGAGGTGGCTCCGATACGGTTTTTTCAAAATTTTGCTTTACCAAAAGAGTGGTAGGAAAAAAACAATAATAAGAAAATGTAGCTCTCTTTAAGCCCTTTCAGATGGTATGACTCTTTTTGTAATGGGTTGCAAGGTTTCCGAGTCATGGCTCGATAACCGATTATGAGGTGGCTCCGATACGGTTTTTTCAAAATTTTGCTCTACCAAAAGAGTCGTAGGAAAAAAGTAATAATAAAAAAATTTAGCTTTCTTTAAGCCCTTTCAGATGGTATGACTCTTTTTGTAATGGGTTGCCAGGTTTCCGAGTTATGGCTCGATAACCGATTATGAGGTGGCTCCGATACGGTTTTTTCAAAATTTTGCTTTACCAAAAGCGTCGCAGGAGAAAAGTAATAATATGAAAATGTAGCTCTCTTTAAGCCCTTTCAGATGGTATGACTCGTTTTGTAATGGATTACCAGGTTTCCGAGTTATGGCTCGATAACCGATTATGAGGTGGCTCCGATACGGTTTTTTCAAAATTTTGCTCTACCAAAAGAGTCGTAGAAAATAGTAATAATGGGAAAATGTAGCTCTCTTTAAGCCCTTTCAGGTGGTATGACGCTTTTTGTAATGGCTTGCCAGGTTTCCGAGTTATGGCTCGATAACCGATTATGTAAAAAGTGGTGGCTCCGATAGCTTTCTTTGTAATGGGTTGCCACGTTTCCGAGTTATGGCTCGATAACCGAATATGAGGTGGCTCCGATACGGTTTTTTCAAAATTTTGCTCTATCAAAAGAGTCGTAGGAAAAAAGTAATAATTTAAAAAGTTGCTCTCTTTAAGCCCTTTCAGATGGTATGACTCTTTTTGTAATAGGTTGCCAGGTTTCCGAGTTATGGCTCGATAACCGATTATGAGGTGGCTCCGATACGGTTTTTTCAAAATTTTGCTCTAGGAAAAGAGTCGTAGGAAAAAAGTTATAATGTAAAAATGTAGCTCTCTTTAAGCCCTTTCAGATGGTTTGACTCTTTTTGTAATGGGTTGCCAGGTTTCCGAGTTATGGCTAGATAACCGATTATGAGGTGGCTCCTATACGGTTTTTTCAAAATTTTGCTCTACCAAAAGAGTCGTAGGAAAAAAGTAATAATGAGAAAATTTAGCTCTCTTTAAGCCCTTTTAGATGGTATAACTCTTTTTGTAATGGGTTACCACGTTTCCGAGTTATGGCTCGATAACCGATTATGAGGTGGCTCCGATACGGTTTATTCAAAATTTTGCTTTACCAAAAGAGTCGTAGGAAAAAAACAATAATAAGAAAATGTAGCTCTCTTTAAGCCCTTTCAGATGGTATGACTCTTTTTGTAATGGGTTGCCAGGTTTCCGAGTCATGGCTCGATAACCGATTATGAGGTGGCTCCGATACGGTTTTTTCAAAATTTTGCTCTACCAAAAGAGTCGTAGGAAAAAAGTAATAATAGAAAAATGTAGCTCTCTTTAAGCCCTTTCAGATGGTATGACTCTTTTTGTAATGGGTTGCCAGGTTTCCGAGTTATGGCTCGATAACCGATTATGAGGTGGCTCCGATACGGTTTTTTCAAAATTTTGCTTTACCAAAAGCGTCGCAGGAAAAAAGTAATAATATGAAAATGTAGCTCTCTTTAAGCCCTTTCAGATGGTATGACTCTTTTTGTAATGGATTACCAGGTTTCCGAGTTATGGCTCGATAACCGATTATGAGGTGGCTCCGATACGGTTTTTTCAAAATTTTGCTCTACCAAAAGAGTCGTAGAAAAAAAATAATAAAGGGTTAATGTAGCTCTCTTGTAGCCCTTTCAGTTGGTATGACTCTTTTTGTAATGGGTTGCCAGGTTTCCGAGTTATGGCTCGATAACCGATTATGTAAAAAGTGGTGGCTCCGATACAGTTTTTTCAAAATTTTGCTCTACCAAAAGAGTCGTAGGAAAAAAGTAATATAATGAAAATGTAGCTCTCTTTAAGCCCTTTCAGATGGTATGACTCTTTTTGTAATGGGTTGCCAGGTTTCCGAGTTATGGCTCGATAACCGATTATGTAAAAAGTAGTGGCTCCGATACGGTTTTTTCAAAATTTTGCTCTACCAAAAGCGTCGAAGGAAAAAAGTAATAATGTGAAAATGTAGCTCTCTTTAAGCCCTTTCAGATGGTATGACTCTTTTTGTAATGGGTTACCAGGTTTCCGAGTTAGAGCTCGATAACCGATTATGAGGTGGCTCCGATACGGTTTTTTCAAAATTAGGCTCTACCAAAAGAGTCATAGGAAAAAAAAATAATGGGAAAATGTAGCTCTCTTTGTAATGGGTTGCCAGGTTTCCGAGTTATGGCTCGATAACCGAATATGAGGTGGCTCCGATACGGTTTTTTCAAAATTTTGCTCTATCAAAAGAGTCGTAGGAAAAAAGTAATAATTTAAAAAGTTGCTCTCTTTAAGCCCTTTCAGATGGTATGACTCTTTTTGTAATAGGTTGCTAGGTTTCCGAGTTATGGCTCGATAACCGATTATGTAAAAAGTAGTGGCTCCGATGCGGTTTTTTCAAAATTTTGCTATACCAAAAGCGTCGCAGGAAAAAAGTAATAATGGAAAAACGTAGCTCTCTTTAATCCCTTTCAGATGGTATGACTCTTTTTGTAATGGGTTGCCAGGTTTCCGCGTTATAGCTAGATAACCGATAATGAGGTGGCTCCGATACGGTTTTTTCAAAATTTTGCTCTACCAAAAGAGTCGTAGGGAAACAGTAATAATATGAAAATGTAGCTCTCTTTAAGCCCTTTCAGATGGTATGACTCTTTTTGTAATGGGTTGCCAGGTTTTAGAGTTATGGCTCGATAGCTGATAATGTAAAAAGTAGTGGCTCCGATACGGTTTTTTCAAAATTTTGCTCTACCAAAAGAGTCGTAGGAAAAAAGGAATAATATGAAAATAAAGCTCTCCTTAAGCCCTTTCAGATGGTATGACTCTTTTTGTAATGGGTTGGCAGGTTTCCGAGCTATGGCTCGATAACCGATTATGAGATGGCTCCGATACGGTTTTTTCAAAATTTTGCTCTACCAAAAGAGTCGTAGGAAAAAAGCAATAATGAGAAAATGTAGCTCTCTTTAAGCCCTTTTAGATGGTATGACTCCTTTTGTAATGAGTTTCCAGGTTTCCGAGTTATGGCTCGATAACCGATTATGTAAAAAGTGGTGGCTCCGATACGGTTTTTTCAAAATTTTGCTCTACCAAAAGAGTCGTAGGAAAATACGAATAATGGAAAAATGTAGCTCTTTTTAAGTCCTTTCAGATGGTATGACTCTTTTTGTAATGGGTTGCCAGGTTTCCGAGTAATGGCTCGATAACCGATTATGAGGTGGCTCCGATACGGTTTTTTCAAAATTTTGCTTTACCAAAAGAGTGGTAGGAAAAAAACAATAATAAGAAAATGTAGCTCTCTTTAAGCCCTTTCAGATGGTATGACTCTTTTTGTAATGGGTTGCAAGGTTTCCGAGTCATGGCTCGATAACCGATTATGAGGTGGCTCCGATACGGTTTTTTCAAAATTTTGCTCTACCAAAAGAGTCGTAGGAAAAAAGTAATAATAAAAAAATTTAGCTTTCTTTAAGCCCTTTCAGATGGTATGACTCTTTTTGTAATGGGTTGCCAGGTTTCCGAGTTATGGCTCGATAACCGATTATGAGGTGGCTCCGATACGGTTTTTTCAAAATTTTGCTTTACCAAAAGCGTCGCAGGAGAAAAGTAATAATATGAAAATGTAGCTCTCTTTAAGCCCTTTCAGATGGTATGACTCGTTTTGTAATGGATTACCAGGTTTCCGAGTTATGGCTCGATAACCGATTATGAGGTGGCTCCGATACGGTTTTTTCAAAATTTTGCTCTACCAAAAGAGTCGTAGAAAAAAAATAATAAAGGGTTAATGTAGCTCTCTTTAAGCTTTTTCAGATGGTATGACTCTTTTTGTAATGGGTTGCCAGGTTTCCGAGTTATGGCTCGATAACCGATTATGTAAAAAGTGGTGGCTCCGATACAGTTTTTTCAAAATTTAGCTCTACCAAAAGAGTTGTAGGAAAAAAGTAATAATATGAAAATGTAGCTCTCTTTAAGCCCTTTCAGATGGTATGACTCTTTTTGTAATGGGTTGCCAGGCTTACGAGTTATGGCTCGATAACCGATTATGTAAAAAGTAGTGGCTCCGATACGGTTTTTTCAAAACTTTGCTTTACCAAAAGCGTCGAAGGAAAAAAGTAATAATATGAAAATGTAGCTCTCTTTAAGCCCTTTCAGATGGTATGACTCTTTTTGTAATGGGTTACCAGGTTTCCGAGTTAGAGCTCGATAACCGATTATGAGGTGGCTCCGATACGGTTCTTTCAAAATTATGCTCTACCAAAAGAGTCGTAGAAAATAGTAATAATGGGAAAATGTAGCTCTCTTTAAGCCCTTTCAGGTGGTATGACGCTTTTTGTAATGGCTTGCCAGGTTTCCGAGTTATGGCTCGATAACCGATTATGTAAAAAGTGGTGGCTCCGATAGCTTTCTTTGTAATGGGTTGCCACGTTTCCGAGTTATGGCTCGATAACCGAATATGAGGTGGCTCCGATACGGTTTTTTCAAAATTTTGCTCTATCAAAAGAGTCGTAGGAAAAAAGTAATAATTTAAAAAGTTGCTCTCTTTAAGCCCTTTCAGATGGTATGACTCTTTTTGTAATAGGTTGCCAGGTTTCCGAGTTATGGCTCGATAACCGATTATGAGGTGGCTCCGATACGGTTTTTTCAAAATTTTGCTCTAGGAAAAGAGTCGTAGGAAAAAAGTTATAATGAAAAAATGTAGCTCTCTTTAAGCCCTTTCAGATGGTTTGACTCTTTTTGTAATGGGTTGCCAGGTTTCCGAGTTATGGCTAGATAACCGATTATGAGGTGGCTCCTATACGGTTTTTTCAAAATTTTGCTCTACCAAAAGAGTCGTAGGAAAAAAGTAATAATGAGAAAATTTAGCTCTCTTTAAGCCCTTTTAGATGGTATAACTCTTTTTGTAATGGGTTACCACGTTTCCGAGTTATGGCTCGATAACCGATTATGAGGTGGCTCCGATACGGTTTATTCAAAATTTTGCTTTACCAAAAGAGTCGTAGGAAAAAAACAATAATAAGAAAATGTAGCTCTCTTTAAGCCCTTTCAGATGGTATGACTCTTTTTGTAATGGGTTGCCAGGTTTCCGAGTCATGGCTCGATAACCGATTATGAGGTGGCTCCGATACGGTTTTTTCAAAATTTTGCTCTACCAAAAGAGTCGTAGGAAAAAAGTAATAATAGAAAAATGTAGCTCTCTTTAAGCCCTTTCAGATGGTATGACTCTTTTTGTAATGGGTTGCCAGGTTTCCGAGTTATGGCTCGATAACCGATTATGAGGTGGCTCCGATACGGTTTTTTCAAAATTTTGCTTTACCAAAAGCGTCGCAGGAAAAAAGTAATAATATGAAAATGTAGCTCTCTTTAAGCCCTTTCAGATGGTATGACTCTTTTTGTAATGGATTACCAGGTTTCCGAGTTATGGCTCGATAACCGATTATGAGGTGGCTCCGATACGGTTTTTTCAAAATTTTGCTCTACCAAAAGAGTCGTAGAAAAAAAATAATAAAGGGTTAATGTAGCTCTCTTGTAGCCCTTTCAGTTGGTATGACTCTTTTTGTAATGGGTTGCCAGGTTTCCGAGTTATGGCTCGATAACCGATTATGTAAAAAGTGGTGGCTCCGATACAGTTTTTTCAAAATTTTGCTCTACCAAAAGAGTCGTAGGAAAAAAGTAATATAATGAAAATGTAGCTCTCTTTAAGCCCTTTCAGATGGTATGACTCTTTTTGTAATGGGTTGCCAGGTTTCCGAGTTATGGCTCGATAACCGATTATGTAAAAAGTAGTGGCTCCGATACGGTTTTTTCAAAATTTTGCTCTACCAAAAGCGTCGAAGGAAAAAAGTAATAATGTGAAAATGTAGCTCTCTTTAAGCCCTTTCAGATGGTATGACTCTTTTTGTAATGGGTTACCAGGTTTCCGAGTTAGAGCTCGATAACCGATTATGAGGTGGCTCCGATACGGTTTTTTCAAAATTAGGCTCTACCAAAAGAGTCATAGGAAAAAAAAATAATGGGAAAATGTAGCTCTCTTTGTAATGGGTTGCCAGGTTTCCGAGTTATGGCTCGATAACCGAATATGAGGTGGCTCCGATACGGTTTTTTCAAAATTTTGCTCTATCAAAAGAGTCGTAGGAAAAAAGTAATAATTTAAAAAGTTGCTCTCTTTAAGCCCTTTCAGATGGTATGACTCTTTTTGTAATAGGTTGCTAGGTTTCCGAGTTATGGCTCGATAACCGATTATGTAAAAAGTAGTGGCTCCGATGCGGTTTTTTCAAAATTTTGCTATACCAAAAGCGTCGCAGGAAAAAAGTAATAATGGAAAAACGTAGCTCTCTTTAATCCCTTTCAGATGGTATGACTCTTTTTGTAATGGGTTGCCAGGTTTCCGCGTTATAGCTAGATAACCGATAATGAGGTGGCTCCGATACGGTTTTTTCAAAATTTTGCTCTACCAAAAGAGTCGTAGGGAAACAGTAATAATATGAAAATGTAGCTCTCTTTAAGCCCTTTCAGATGGTATGACTCTTTTTGTAATGGGTTGCCAGGTTTTAGAGTTATGGCTCGATAGCTGATAATGTAAAAAGTAGTGGCTCCGATACGGTTTTTTCAAAATTTTGCTCTACCAAAAGAGTCGTAGGAAAAAAGGAATAATATGAAAATAAAGCTCTCCTTAAGCCCTTTCAGATGGTATGACTCTTTTTGTAATGGGTTGGCAGGTTTCCGAGCTATGGCTCGATAACCGATTATGAGATGGCTCCGATACGGTTTTTTCAAAATTTTGCTCTACCAAAAGAGTCGTAGGAAAAAAGCAATAATGAGAAAATGTAGCTCTCTTTAAGCCCTTTTAGATGGTATGACTCCTTTTGTAATGAGTTTCCAGGTTTCCGAGTTATGGCTCGATAACCGATTATGTAAAAAGTGGTGGCTCCGATACGGTTTTTTCAAAATTTTGCTCTACCAAAAGAGTCGTAGGAAAATACGAATAATGGAAAAATGTAGCTCTTTTTAAGTCCTTTCAGATGGTATGACTCTTTTTGTAATGGGTTGCCAGGTTTCCGAGTAATGGCTCGATAACCGATTATGAGGTGGCTCCGATACGGTTTTTTCAAAATTTTGCTTTACCAAAAGAGTGGTAGGAAAAAAACAATAATAAGAAAATGTAGCTCTCTTTAAGCCCTTTCAGATGGTATGACTCTTTTTGTAATGGGTTGCAAGGTTTCCGAGTCATGGCTCGATAACCGATTATGAGGTGGCTCCGATACGGTTTTTTCAAAATTTTGCTCTACCAAAAGAGTCGTAGGAAAAAAGTAATAATAAAAAAATTTAGCTTTCTTTAAGCCCTTTCAGATGGTATGACTCTTTTTGTAATGGGTTGCCAGGTTTCCGAGTTATGGCTCGATAACCGATTATGAGGTGGCTCCGATACGGTTTTTTCAAAATTTTGCTTTACCAAAAGCGTCGCAGGAGAAAAGTAATAATATGAAAATGTAGCTCTCTTTAAGCCCTTTCAGATGGTATGACTCGTTTTGTAATGGATTACCAGGTTTCCGAGTTATGGCTCGATAACCGATTATGAGGTGGCTCCGATACGGTTTTTTCAAAATTTTGCTCTACCAAAAGAGTCGTAGAAAAAAAATAATAAAGGGTTAATGTAGCTCTCTTTAAGCTTTTTCAGATGGTATGACTCTTTTTGTAATGGGTTGCCAGGTTTCCGAGTTATGGCTCGATAACCGATTATGTAAAAAGTGGTGGCTCCGATACAGTTTTTTCAAAATTTAGCTCTACCAAAAGAGTTGTAGGAAAAAAGTAATAATATGAAAATGTAGCTCTCTTTAAGCCCTTTCAGATGGTATGACTCTTTTTGTAATGGGTTGCCAGGCTTACGAGTTATGGCTCGATAACCGATTATGTAAAAAGTAGTGGCTCCGATACGGTTTTTTCAAAACTTTGCTTTACCAAAAGCGTCGAAGGAAAAAAGTAATAATATGAAAATGTAGCTCTCTTTAAGCCCTTTCAGATGGTATGACTCTTTTTGTAATGGGTTACCAGGTTTCCGAGTTAGAGCTCGATAACCGATTATGAGGTGGCTCCGATACGGTTCTTTCAAAATTATGCTCTACCAAAAGAGTCGTAGAAAATAGTAATAATGGGAAAATGTAGCTCTCTTTAAGCCCTTTCAGGTGGTATGACGCTTTTTGTAATGGGTTGCCAGGTTTCTGAGTTATGGCTCGATAACCGATTATGTAAAAAGTGATGGCTCCGATACGGTTTTTTCAAAATTTTGTTCTACCAAAAAAATCGTAGGAAAAAAGTAATAATGGGAAAATGTAGCTCTCTTTAAGCCCTTTCAGATGGTTTGACTCTTTTTGTAATGGGTTGCCAGGTTTCCGAGTTATGGCTAGATAACCGATTATGAGGTGGCTCCTATACGGTTTTTTCAAAATTTTGCTCTACCAAAAGAGTCGTAGGAAAAAAGTAATAATGAGAAAATTTAGCTCTCTTTAAGCCCTTTTAGATGGTATAACTCTTTTTGTAATGGGTTTTCAGGTTTCCGAGTTATGGCTCGATAACCGATTATGTAAAAAGTGGTGGCCCCGATACGGTTTTTTCAAAATTTTGCTCTACCAAAAGAGTCGTAGGAAAATAGTAATAATATAAAAATGTAGCTCTCTTTAAGCCCTTTCAGATGGTACGACTCTTTTTGTAATGGGTTACCATGTTTCCGAGTTATGGCTCGATAACCGATTATGAGGTGGCTCCGATACGGTTTTTTCAAAATTTTGCTATACCAAAAGAGTCCTATGAAAAAAGTAATAATGAAAAAATTTAGCTCTCTTTAAGTCCTTTCAGATGGTATGACTCTTTTTGTAATGGGCTGCCAGGTTTCCGAGTCATGGCTCGATAACCGATTATGAGGTGGCTCCGATACGGTTTTATCAAAATTTTGCTTTACCAAAAGAGTCGTACGAAAAAAGTAATAATAGGAAAATGTAGCTCTCTTTAAGCCCTTTCAGATGGTATGACTGTTTTTGTAATGGGTTGCCAGGTTTCCGAGTTATGGTCGATAACCGATTATGAGGTGGCTCCGATACGGTTTTTTCAAAATTTTGCTCTACCACAAGAGTCGTAGGAAAAAAGTAATAATAAAAAAATGTAGCTTTCTTTAAGCCCTTTCAGATGGTATGACCCTTTTTGTAATGGGTTGCCAGGTTTCCGAGTTATGGGTCGATAACCGATTATGAGGTGGCTCCGATACGGTTTTTTCAAAATTTTGCTTTACCAAAAGCGTCGCAGGAAAAAAGTAATAATATGAAAATGTAGCTCTCTTTAAGCCCTTTCAGATGGTATGACTCTTTTTGTAATGGATTACCAGGTTTCCGAGTTATGGCTCGATAACCGATTATGAGGTGGCTCCGATACGGTTTTTTCAAAATTTTGCTCTACCAAAAGAGTCGTAGAAAAAAAATAATAAAGGGTTAATGTAGCTCTCTTTAAGCCCTTTCAGATGGTATGACTCTTTTTGTAATGGGTTGCCAGGTTTCCGAGTTATGGCTCGATAACCGATTATGTAAAAAGTGGTGGCTCCGATACAGTTTTTTCAAAATTTTGCTCTACCAAAAGAGTTGTAGGAAAAAAGTAATAATATGCAAATGTAGCTATCTTTAAGCCCTTTCAGATGGTATGACTCTTTTTGTAATGGGTTGCCAGGTTTCCGAGTTATGGCTCGATAACCGATTATGTAAAAAGTAGTGGCTCCGATACGGTTTTTTCAAAACTTTGCTCTACCAAAAGCGTCGAAGGAAAAAAGTAATAATATGAAAATGTAGCTCTCTTTAAGCCCTTTCAGATGGTATGACTCTTTTTGTAATGGGTTACCAGGTTTCCGAGTTAGAGCTCGATAACCGATTATGAGGTAACTCCGATACGGTTTTTTCAAAATTATGCTCTACCAAAAGAGTCGTAGAAAATAGTAATAATGGGAAAATGTAGCTCTCTTTAAGCCCTTTCAGGTGGTATGACGCTTTTTGTAATGGGTTGCCAGGTTTCTGAGTTATGGCTCGATAACCGATTATGTAAAAAGTGATGGCTCCGATACGGTTTTTTCAAAATTTTGTTCTACCAAAAAAAACGTAGGAAAAAAGTAATAAAGGGAAAATGTAGCTCTCTTTAAGCCCTTTCAGATGGTGTGACTCTTTTTGTAATGGGTTTTCAGGTTTCCGAGTTATGGCTCGATAGCCGATTATGTAAAAAGTGATGGCTCCGATACGGTTTTTTCAAAATTTTGCTCTACCAAAAGAGTCGTAGGAAAATAGTAATAATATGAAAATGTAGCTCTCTTTAAGCCCTTTCAGATGGTACGACTCTTTTTGTAATGGGTTACCATGTTTCCGAGTTATGGCTCGATAACCGATTATGAGGTGGCTCCGATACGGTTTTTTCAAAATTTTGCTTTACCAAAAGAGTCCTATGAAAAAAGTAATAATGAAAAAATGTAGCTCTCTTTAAGTCCTTTCAGATGGTATGACTCTTTTTGTAATGGGCTGCCAGGTTTCCGAGTCATGGCTCGATAACCGATTATGAGGTGGCTCCGATACGGTTTTATCAAAATTTTGCTTTACCAAAAGAGTCGCACGAAAAAAGTAATAATTGGAAAATGTAGCTCTCTTTAAGCCCTTTCAGATGGTATGACTCTTTTTGTAATGGGTTGCCAGGTTTCCGAGTTATGGCTCGATAACCGATTATGAGGTGGCTCCGATACGGTTTTTTCAAAATTTTGCTTTACCAAAAGAGTCGTAGGAAAAAAGTAATAATTGAAAAAGTTGCTCTCTTTAAGCCGTTTCAGATGGTATGACTCTTTTTGTAATGGGTTGCTAGGTTTTCGAGTTATGGGTCGATAACCGATTCTGTAAAAAGTAGTGGCTCCGATGCGGTTTTTTCAAAATTTTGCTCTACCAAAAGCGTCGTAGGAAAAAAGTAATAATTTGAAAATGTAGCTCTCTTTAAGCCCTTTCAGAGGGTATGACTCTTTTTCTAATGGGTTGCCAGGTTTCCGAGTTATGGCTCGATAACCGATTATGAGGTGGCTCCGATACGGTTTTTTCAAAAGTTTGCCCTACCAAAAGAGTCGTAGGAAAAAAAGTTATAATGGGAAATGTAGCTCTCTTCAAGCCCTTTCAGATGGTATGACTCTTT
The DNA here is from genome assembly GCA_956483635.1 of Panzeria rudis. Lineage (NCBI taxonomy): Eukaryota > Metazoa > Arthropoda > Insecta > Diptera > Tachinidae > Panzeria > Panzeria rudis. Next base: position 12,469,352 of record OY101452.1, on the reverse strand, counting down.
TTGTAATGGGTTGCCAGGCTTCCGAGTTATGGCTCGATAACCGATTATGAGGTGGCTCCGATACGGTTTTTTCAAAATTTTGCTTTACCAAAAGAGTCGTGGGACAAAAGTAATAATTGGAAAATGTAGCTCACTTTAAGCCCTTTCAGATGGTATGACTCTTTTTGTATTGGGTTGTTAGGTTGCCGAGTTATGGCTCGATAACCGATTATGTAAAAAGTAGTGGCTCCGATGCGGTTTTTTCAAAATTTTGCTCTACCAAAAGCGTCGTAGGAAAAAAGTAATAATATGAAAATGTAGCTCTCTTTAAGCTTTTTCAGATGGTATGACTCTTTTTGTAATGGGTTGCCAGGTTTCCGAGTTATGGCTCGATAACCGATTATGAGGTGGCTCCGATACGGTTTTTTCAAAATTTTGCTATACCAAAAGAGTCGTAGGAAAAAAGTAATAATAAGAAAATGTAGCTCTCTTTAAGCCCTTTCAGATAATATGACTCTTTTTGTAATGGGTTACCAGGTTTCCGAGTTATGGCTCGATAACCGATTATGAGGTGGCTCCGATACGGTTTTTTCAAAATTATGCTCTACCAAAACAGTCGTAGAAAAAAAGTAATAATGGGGAAATGTAGGTCTCTTTAAGTCCTTTCAGATGGTATGACTCTTTTTGTAATGGGTTGCCACGTTTCCGAGTTATGGCTCGATAACCGATTATGAGGTGGCTCCGATACGGTTTTTTCAAAATTTTGTTCTACCAAAAAAATCGTAGGAAAAAAGTAATAATGGGAAAATGTAGCTCTCTTTAAGCCCTTTCAGATGACTTGACTCTTTTTGTAATGGGTTGCCAGGTTTCCGAGTTATGGTGCGATAACCGATTATGTAAAAAGTGGTGGCTCCGATACGGGCTTTTCAAAATTTTTGTCTACCAAAAGAGTCGTAGGAAAAAAACAATAATGAGAAAATGTAGCTCTCTTTAAGCCCTTTCTGATGGTATGACTCTTTTTGTAATGGGTTGCCAGTTTTCGGAGTTATGACTCGATAACCGATTATGTAAAAAGTGGTGGCTCCGATACGGTTTTTTCAAAATTTTCCTTTACCAAAAGAGTCGTAGGAAAAAAGTAATAATATGAAAATGAAGCTCTCTTTGAGATGGTATGACTCTTTTTGTAATGGGTTGCCAGGTTTCCGAGTTATGGCTCGATAACCGATTATGAGGTGGCTCCGATACGGTTTTTTCAAAATTTTGCTTTACCAAAAGAGTCGTAGGAAAAAAGTAATAATGTTAAAATGTAGCTTTCTTTAAGCCCTTTCAGATGGTATGACTCTTTTTGTAATGGGTTGCCAGGTTTCCGGGTTATGGCTCGATAATCGATTATGTAAAAAGTGGTGGCTCCGATACGGGTTTTTCAAAATTTTGCTTTACCAAAAGAGTCGTAAGAAAAAAACAATAATGAGAAAATGTAGCTCTCTTTAAGCCCTTTCAGATGGTATGACTCTTTTTGTAATGGGTTGCCAGTTTTCCGAGTTATGACTCGATAACCGATTATGTAAAAAGTGGTGGCTCCGATACGGTTTTTTCAAAATTTTGCTTTACCAAAAGAGTCGTAGGAAAAAAGTAATAATGTTAAAATGTAGCTTTCGTTAAGCCCTTTCAGATGGTATGACTCTTTTTGTAATGGGTTGCCAGGTTTCCGGGTTATGGCTCGATAATCGATTATGTAAAAAGTGGTGGCTCCGATACGGGTTTTTCAAAATTTTGCTTTACCAAAAGAGTCGTAAGAAAAAAACAATAATGAGAAAATGTAGCTCTCTTTAAGCCCTTTCAGATGGTATGACTCTTTTTGTAATGGGTTGCCAGGTTTCCGAGTTATGGCTCGATAACCGATTATGAGGTGGCTCCGATACGGTTTTTTCAAAAGTTTGCCCTACCAAAAGAGTCGTAGGAAAAAAAGTTATAATGGGAAATGTAGCTTTCTTCAAGCCCTTTCAGATGGTATGACTCTTTTTGTAATGGGTTGCCAGGCTTCCGAGTTATGGCTCGATAACCGATTATGAGGTGGCTCCGATACGGTTTTTTCAAAATTTTGCTTTACCAAAAGAGTCGTGGGACAAAAGTAATAATTGGAAAATGTAGCTCACTTTAAGCCCTTTCAGATGGTATGACTCTTTTTGTATTGGGTTGTTAGGTTGCCGAGTTATGGCTCGATAACCGATTATGTAAAAAGTAGTGGCTCCGATGCGGTTTTTTCAAAATTTTGCTCTACCAAAAGCGTCGTAGGAAAAAAGTAATAATATGAAAATGTAGCTCTCTTTAAGCTTTTTCAGATGGTATGACTCTTTTTGTAATGGGTTGCCAGGTTTCCGAGTTATGGCTCGATAACCGATTATGAGGTGGCTCCGATACGGTTTTTTCAAAATTTTGCTATACCAAAAGAGTCGTAGGAAAAAAGTAATAATAAGAAAATGTAGCTCTCTTTAAGCCCTTTCAGATAATATGACTCTTTTTGTAATGGGTTACCAGGTTTCCGAGTTATGGCTCGATAACCGATTATGAGGTGGCTCCGATACGGTTTTTTCAAAATTATGCTCTACCAAAACAGTCGTAGAAAAAAAGTAATAATGGGGAAATGTAGGTCTCTTTAAGTCCTTTCAGATGGTATGACTCTTTTTGTAATGGGTTGCCACGTTTCCGAGTTATGGCTCGATAACCGATTATGAGGTGGCTCCGATACGGTTTTTTCAAAATTTTGTTCTACCAAAAAAATCGTAGGAAAAAAGTAATAATGGGAAAATGTAGCTCTCTTTAAGCCCTTTCAGATGACTTGACTCTTTTTGTAATGGGTTGCCAGGTTTCCGAGTTATGGTGCGATAACCGATTATGTAAAAAGTGGTGGCTCCGATACGGGCTTTTCAAAATTTTTCTCTACCAAAAGAGTCGTAGGAAAAAAACAATAATGAGAAAATGTAGCTCTCTTTAAGCCCTTTCTGATGGTATGACTCTTTTTGTAATGGGTTGCCAGTTTTCGGAGTTATGACTCGATAACCGATTATGTAAAAAGTGGTGGCTCCGATACGGTTTTTTCAAAATTTTCCTTTACCAAAAGAGTCGTAGGAAAAAAGTAATAATATGAAAATGTAGCTCTCTTTGAGATGGTATGACTCTTTTTGTAATGGGTTGCCAGGTTTCCGAGTTATGGCTCGATAACCGATTATGAGGTGGCTCCGATACGGTTTTTTCAAAATTTTGCTTTACCAAAAGAGTCGTAGGAAAAAAGTAATAATGTTAAAATGTAGCTTTCTTTAAGCCCTTTCAGATGGTATGACTCTTTTTGTAATGGGTTGCCAGGTTTCCGGGTTATGGCTCGATAATCGATTATGTAAAAAGTGGTGGCTCCGATACGGGTTTTTCAAAATTTTGCTTTACCAAAAGAGTCGTAAGAAAAAAACAATAATGAGAAAATGTAGCTCTCTTTAAGCCCTTTCAGATGGTATGACTCTTTTTGTAATGGGTTGCCAGTTTTCCGAGTTATGACTCGATAACCGATTATGTAAAAAGTGGTGGCTCCGATACGGTTTTTTCAAAATTTTGCTTTACCAAAAGAGTCGTAGGAAAAAAGTAATAATGGGAAAATGTAGCTCTCTTTAAGCCCTTTCAGATGGTATGACTCTTTTTGTAATGGGTTGCCAGGTTTTCGAGTTATGGCTCGATAACCGATTATGAGGTGGCTCCGATACGGTTTTTTCAAAATTTGGCGTTACCAAAAGCGTCGTAGGAAAAAAGTAATAATATGAAAATGTAGCTCTCTTTCAGATGGTATGACTCTTTTTGTAATGGGTTGCCAGGTTTCCGAGTTATGGCTCGATAACCGATTATGAGGTGGCTCCGATACGGTTTTTTCAAAATTTTGCTTTACCAAAAGAGTCGTAGGAAAAAAGTAATAATGTTAAAATGTAGCTTTCTTTAAGCCCTTTCAGATGGTATGACTCTTTTTGTAATGGGTTGCCAGGTTTCCGGGTTATGGCTCGATAACCGATTATGAGGTGGCTCCGATACGGTTTTTTCAAAATTTTGCTCTACCAAAAAAGTCGTAGGAAAAAAGTTATAATTGAAAAAGTTGCTCTCTTTAAGCCCTTTCAGATGGTATGACTCTTTTTGTAATGGGTTGCTAGGTTTCCGAGTTATGGCTCGATAGCCGATTATGTAAAAAGTAGTGGCTCCGATGCGGTTTTTTCAAAATTTTGCTCTACCAAAAGCGTCGTATGAAAAAAGTAATAATTGAAAAAGTTGCTCTCTTTAAGCCCTTTCAGATGGTATGATTCTTTTTGTAATAAGTTGCCAGGTTTCCGAGTTATGGCTCGATAACCGATTATGAGGTGGCTCCGATACGGTTTTTTCAAAATTTTGCTCTACAAAAAGACTCGTAGGAAAAAAGTAATAATTGAAAAAGTTGCTTTCTTTAAGCCCTTTCAGATGGTATGACTCTTTTTGTAATGGGTTGAAAGGTTTCCGAGGTATGGCTCGATAACCGATTATGTAAAAAGTAGTGGATCCGATGCGGTTTTTTCAAAATTTTGCTTTACCAAAAGCGTCGTAGGAAAAAAGTAATAATATGAAAATGTAGCTCTCTTTAAGCCCTTTCAGATGGTATGACTCTTTTTGTAATGGGTTGCCAGGTTTCCGAGTTATGGCTCGATAACCGATTATGAGGTGGCTCCGATACGGTTTTTTCAAAATTGTGCTTTACCAAAAGAGTCGTAGGAAAAAAGTAATAATGGGAAAATGTAGCTCTCTTTAAGATGGTATGACTCTTTTTGTAATGGGTTGCCAGGTTTTCGGGTTATGGCTCGATAACCGATTATGAGGTGGCTCCGATACGGTTTTTTCAAAATTTTGCTTTACCAAAAGAGTCGTAGGAAAAAAGTAATAATGGGAAAATGTAGCTCTCTTTAAGCCCTTTCAGATGGTATGATTTTTTTTGTAATGGGTTGCTAGGTTTCCGAGTTATGGCTCGATAACCGATTATGTAAAAAGTAGTGGCTCCGATGCGGTTTTTTCAAAATTTTGCTCTACCAAAAGCGTCGTAGGAAAAAAGTAATAATAAGAAAATGTAGCTCTCTTTAAGCCCTTTCAGATAATATGACTCTTTTTGTAATGGGTTGCCAGGTTTCCGAGTTATTGCTCGATAACCGATTATGAGGTGGCTCCGATACGGTAGCTCTCTTTAAGATGGTATGATTCTTTTTGTAATGGGTTGCCAGGTTTCCGAGTTATGGCTCGATAACCGATTATGTAAAAAGTAGTGGCTCCGATACGGTTTTTTCAAAATTTTGCTTTACCAAAAGAGTCGTATGAAAAAAGTATTAATGGAAAAATTTAGCTGTCTTTAAGCCCTTTCAGATGGTATGACTCTTTTTGTAATGGGTTGCCAGGTTTCCGAGTTATGGCTAGATAACCGATTATGAGGTGGCTCCGATACGGATTTTTCAAAATTTTGCTCTACCAAAAGAGTCGTAGAAAAAAAGTAATAATGGGAAAATGTAGCTCTCTTTAAGATGGTATGACTCTTTTTGTAATGGGTTGCCAGGTTTTCGGGTTATGGCTCGATAACCGATTATGAGGTGGCTCCGATACGGTTTTTTTTCAAAATTTTGCTTTACCAAAAGAGTCGTAGGAAAAAAGTAATAATGGGAAAATGTAGCTCTCTTTAAGCCCTTTCAGATGGTATGACTCGTTTTGTAATGGATTGCTAGGTTTCCCAGTTATGGCTCGATAACCGATTATGTAAAAAGTAGTGGCTCCGATGCGGTTTTTTCAAAATTTTGCTTTACCAAAAGCGTGGTAGGAAAAAAGTAATAAGGAGAAAATGTAGCTCTCTTTAAGCCCTTTCAGATGGTATGACTCTTTTTGTAATGGGTTGCCAGGTTTCCGAGTTATGGCTCGATAACCGATTATGAGGTGGCTCCGATACGGTTTTTTCAAAATTTTGCTTTACCAAAAGAGTTGTAGGAAAAAAGTAATAATGGGAAAATGTAGCTCTCTTTAAGATGGTATGACTCTTTTTGTAATGGGTTGCCAGGTTTTCGGGTTATGGCTCGATAACCGATTATGAGGTGGCTCCGATACGGTTTTTTCAAAATTTTGCACTACCAAAAGAGTCGTAGGAAAAAAGTAATAATTGAAAAAGTTACTCTCTTTAAGCCCTTTCAGATGGTATGACTCTTTTTGTAATGGCTTGCTAGGTTTCTGAGTTATGGCTCGATAACCGATTATGTAAAAAGTAGCGGCTCCGATGCGGTTTTTTCAAAATTTTGCTTTACCAAAAGCGTGGTAGGAAAAAAGTAATAATTTGAAAATGTAGCTCTCTTTAAGCCCTTTCAGATGGTATGACTCTTTTTTTTTTGTAATGGGTTGCCAGGTTTCCGAGTTATGGCTCGATAACCGATTATGAGGTGGCTCCGATACGGTTTTTTCAAAATTTTGCTCTACCAAAAGAGTCGTAGGAAAAAAGTAATAATGGGAAAATGTAGCTCTCTTTAAGATGGTATGACTCTTTTTGTAATGGGTTGCCAGGTTTTCGGGTTATGGCTCGATAACCGATTATGAGGTGGCTCCGATGCGGTTTTTTCAAAATTTTGCTTTACCAAAAGAGTCGTAGGAAAAAAGTAATAATGGTAAAATGTAGCTCTCTTTAAGCCCTTTCAAACTCAAAATCTATATTAAATTTTAGTAAAATACAGCCCAAAATCAAACCCGTTTAAAAATTAAAAATCGGTTCACAAATGACGTTTTACGAGCATTTTAGTGTGTAAATTAGTGTTTTTTGAAAATATTTGTAACTCCCAAATTCTAACCGATTTTCAATATATAAGGCTTATTTTATTTCTTATAAAATACACCTTAAATATGATAGAAAAAAGAAGTATGGTGAATTAAAAATTTTTGGAAAAAACGTTTAATATATAAAAAAATTATTGAAAAGTAAAATTTAAAAACTTAAATTTTGTCAGTATTTTGGTAAAAGATTTTGAACTCAAAATCTATATTAAATTTTAGCAAAATACGGCACAAAATCAAACCCGTTTAAAAATTAAAAATCGGTTCACAAATGACGTTTTACGAGCATTTTAGTGTGTAAATTAGTGTTTTTTGAAAATATTTGTAACTCCCAAATTCTAACCGATTTTCAATATATAAGGCTTATTTTATTTCTTATAAAATACACCTTAAATATGATAGAAAAAAGAAGTGTGGTGAATTAAAAATTTTTGGAAAAAACGTTTAATATATAATAAAATTATTGAAAAGTAAAATTTAAATACTTAAATTTTGTCAGTATTTTGGTAAAAGATTTTGAACTCAAAATCTATATTAAATTTTAGCAACATACAGCCCCAAACCCGTTTAAAAATTAAAAATCGGTTCACAAATGACGTTTTACGAGCATTTTAGTGTGTAAATTAGTGTTTTTTGAAAATATTTGTAACTCCCAAATTCTAACCGATTTTCAATATATAAGGCTTATTTTATTTCTTATAAAATACACCTTAAATATGATAGAAAAAAGAAGTATGGTGAATTAAAAATTTTTGGAAAAAACGTTTAATATATAAAAAAATTATTGAAAAGTAAAATTTAACAACTTAAATTTTGTCAGTATTTTGGTAAAAGATTTTGAACTCAAAATCTATATTAAATTTTAGCAAAATACAGCCCAAAATCAAACCCGTTTAAAATTTAAAAATCGGTTCACAAATGACGTTTTACGAGCATTTTAGTGTGTAAATTAGTGTTTTTTGAAAATATTTGTAACTCCCAAATTCTAACCGATTTTCAATATATAAGGCTTATTTTATTTCTTATAAAATACACCTTAAATATGATAGAAAAAAGAAGTACGGTGAATTAAAAATTTTTGGAAAAAACGTTTAATATATAAAAAAATTATTGAAAAGTAAAATTTAACAACTTAAATTTTGTCAGTATTTTGGTAAAAGATTTTGAACTCAAAATCTATATTAAATTTTAGCAAAATACAGCCCAAAATCAAACCCGTTTAAAAATTAAAAATCGGTTCACAAAAGACGTTTTACGAGCATTTTAGTGTGTAAATTAGTGTTTTTTGAAAATATTTGTAACTCCCAAATTCTAACCGATTTTCAATATATAAGGCTTATTTTATTTCTTATAAAATACACCTTAAATATGATAGAAAAAAGAAGTATGGTGAATTAAAAATTTTTGGAAAAAACGTTTAATATATAATAAAATTATTGAAAAGTAAAATTTAACAACTTAAATTTTGTCAGTATTTTGGTAAAAGATTTTGAACTCAAAATCTATATTAAATTTTAGCAAAATACAGCCCAAAATCAAACCCGTTTAAAAATTAAAAATCGGTTCACAAATGACGTTTTACGAGCATTTTAGTGTGTAAATTAGTGTTTTATGAAAATATTTGTAACTCCCAAATTCTAACCGATTTTCAATATATAAGGCTTATTTTATTTCTTATAAAATACACCTTAAATATGATAGAAAAAAGAAGTGTGGTGAATTAAAAATTTTTGGAAAAAACGTTTAATATATAATAAAATTATTGAAAAGTAAAATTTAACAACTTAAATTTTGTCAGTATTTTGGTAAAAGATTTTGAACTCAAAATCTATATTAAATTTTAGCCAAATACAGCCCAAAATCAAACCCGTTTAAAAATTAAAAATCGGTTCACAAATGACGTTTTACGAGCATTTTAGTGTGTAAATTAGTGTTTTTTGAAAATATTTGTAACTCCCAAATTCTAACCGATTTTCAATATATAAGGCTTATTTTATTTCTTATAAAATACACCTTAAATATGATAGAAAAAAGAAGTATGGTGAATTAAAAATTTTTGGAAAAAACGTTTAATATATAATAAAATTATTGAAAAGTAAAATTTAAATACTTAAATTTTGTCAGTATTTTGGTAAAAGATTTTGAACTCAAAATCTATATTAAATTTTAGCAAAATACAGCCCAAAATCAAACCCGTTTAAAAATTAAAAATCGGTTCACAAATGACGTTTTACGAGCATTTTAGTGTGTAAATTAGTGTTTTTTGAAAATATTTGTAACTCCCAAATTCTAACCGATTTTCAATATATAAGGCTTATTTTATTTCTTATAAAATACACCTTAAATATGATAGAAAAAAGAAGTATGGTGAATTAAAAATTTTTGGAAAAAAACGTTTAATATATAAAAAAATTATTGAAAAATAAAATTTAAAAACTTAAATTTTGTCAGTATTTTGGTAAAAGATTTTGAACTCAAAATCTATATTAAATTTTAGCAAAATACAGCACAAAATCAAACCCGTTTAAAAATTAAAAATCTGTTCACAAATGACGTTTTACGAGCATTTTAGTGTGTAAATTAGTGTTTTTTGAAAATATTTGTAACTCCCAAATTTTAACCGATTTTCAATATATAAGGCTTATTTTATTTCTTATAAAATACACCTTAAATATGATAGAAAAAAGAAGTGTGGTGAATTAAAAATTTTGGAAAAAACGTTTAATATATAATAAAATTATTGAAAAGTAAAATTTAAATACTTAAATTTTGTCAGTATTTTGGTAAAAGATTTTGAACTCAAAATCTATATTAAATTTTAGCAAAATACAGCCCCAAACCCGTTTAAAAATTAAAAATCGGTTCACAAATGACGTTTTACGAGCATTTTAGTGTGTAAATTAGTGTTTTTTGAAAATATTTGTAACTCCCAAATTCTAACCGATTTTCAATATATAAGGCTTATTTTATTTCTTATAAAATACACCTTAAATATGATAGAAAAAAGAAGTATGGTGAATTAAAAATTTTTGGAAAAAACGTTTAATATATAATAAAATTATTGAAAAGTAAAATTTTAATACTTAAATTTTGTCAGTATTTTGGTAAAAGATTTTGAACTCAAAATCTATATTAAATTTTAGCAAAATACAGGCCAAAATCAAACCCGTTTAAAAATTAAAAATGGGTTCACAAATGACGTTTTACGAGCATTTTAGTGTGTAAATTAGTGTTTTTTGAAAATATTTGTAACTCCCAAATTCTAACCGATTTTCAATATATAAGGCTTATTTTATTTCTTATAAAATACACCTTAAATATGATAGAAAAAAGAAGTATGGTGAATTAAAAATTTTTGGAAAAAACGTTTAATATATAAAAAAATTATTGAAAAGTAAAATTTAAAAACTTAAATTTTGTCAGTATTTTGGTAAAAGATTTTGAACTCAAAATCTATATTAAATTTTAGCAAAATACAGCACAAAATCAAACCCGTTTAAAAATTAAAAATCTGTTCACAAATGACGTTTTACGAGCATTTTAGTGTGTAAATTAGTGTTTTTTGAAAATATTTGTAACTCCCAAATTCTAACCGATTTTCAATATATAAGGCTTATTTTATTTCTTATAAAATACACCTTAAATATGATAGAAAAAAGAAGTATGGTGAATTAAAAATTTTTGGAAAAAACGTTTAATATATAATAAAATTATTGAAAAGTAAAATTTAAATACTTAAATTTTGTCAGTATTTTGGTAAAAGATTTTGAACTCAAAATCTATATTAAATTTTAGCAAAATACAGCCGAAAATCAAACCCGTTTAAAAATTAAAAATCGGTTCACAAATGACGTTTTACGAGCATTTTAGTGTGTAAATTAGTGTTTTTTGAAAATATTTGTAACTCCCAAATTCTAACCGATTTTCAATATATAAGGCTTATTTTATTTCTTATAAAATACACCTTAAATATGATAGAAAAAAGAAGTATGGTGAATTAAAAATTTTTGGAAAAAACGTTTAATATATAATAAAATTATTGAAAAGTAAAATTTAAATACTTAAATTTTGTCAGTATTTTGGTAAGATTTTGAACTCAAAATCTATGTTAAATTTTAGCAAAATACAGCCCAAAATCAAACCCGTTTAAAAATTAAAAATCGGTTCACAAATGACGTTTTACGAGCATTTTAGTGTGTAAATTAGTGTTTTTTGAAAATATTTGTAACTCCCAAATTCTAACCGATTTTCAATATATAAGGCTTATTTTATTTCTTATAAAATACACCTTAAATATGATAGAAAAAAGAAGTGTGGTGAATTAAAAATTTTTGGAAAAAACGTTTAATATATAATAAAATTATTGAAAAGTAAAATTTAACAACTTAAATTTTGTCAGTATTTTGGTAAAAGATTTTGAACTCAAAATCTATATTAAATTTTAGCAAAATACAGCCCAAAATCAAACCCGTTTAAAAATTAAAAATCGGTTCACAAATGACGTTTTACGAGCATTTTAGTGTGTAAATTAGTGTTTTTTGAAAATATTTGTAACTCCCAAATTCTAACCGATTTTCAATATATAAGGCTTATTTTATTTCTTATAAAATACACCTTAAATATGATAGAAAAAAGAAGTATGGTGAATTAAAAATTTTTGGAAAAAACGTTTAATATATAATAAAATTATTGAAAAGTAAAATTTAAATACTTAAATTTTGTCAGTATTTTGGTAAAAGATTTTGAACTCAAAATCTATATTAAATTTTAGCAAAATACAGGCCAAAATCAAACCCGTTTAAAAATTAAAAATCGGTTCACAAATGACGTTTTACGAGCATTTTAGTGTGTAAATTAGTGTTTTTTGAAAATATTTGTAACTCCCAAATTCTAACCGATTTTCAATATATAAGGCTTATTTTATTTCTTATAAAATACACCTTAAATATGATAGAAAAAAGAAGTATGGTGAATTAAACATTTTTGGAAAAAACGTTTAATATATAAAAAAATTATTGAAAAGTAAAATTTAACAACTTAAATTTTGTCAGTATTTTGGTAAAAGATTTTGAACTCAAAATCTATATTAAATTTTAGCAAAATACAGCCCAAAATCAAACCCGTTTAAAAATTAAAAATCGGTTCACAAATGACGTTTTACGAGCATTTTAGTGTGTAAATTAGTGTTTTTTGAAAATATTTGTAACTCCCAAATTCTAACCGATTTTCAATATATAAGGCTTATTTTATTTCTTATAAAATACACCTTAAATATGATAGAAAAAAGAAGTATGGTGAATTAAAAATTTTTGGAAAAAACGTTTAATATATAATAAAATTATTGAAAAGTAAAATTTAAATACTTAAATTTTGTCAGTATTTTGGTAAAAGATTTTGAACTCAAAATCTATATTAAATTTTAGCAAAATACAGCCCAAAATCAAACCCGTTTAAAAATTAAAAATCGGTTCACAAATGACGTTTTACGAGCATTTTAGTGTGTAAATTAGTGTTTTTTGAAAATATTTGTAACTCCCAAATTCTAACCGATTTTCAATATATAAGGCTTATTTTATTTCTTATAAAATACACCTTAAATATGATAGAAAAAAGAAGTGTGGTGAATTAAAAATTTTTGGAAAAAAACGTTTAATATATAATAAAATTATTGAAAAGTAAAATTTAATACTTAAATTTTGTCAGTATTTTGGTAAAAGATTTTGAACTCAAAATCTATATTAAATTTTAGCAAAATACAGCCCAAAATCAAACCCGTTTAAAAATTAAAAATCGGTTCACAAATGACGTTTTACGAGCATTTTAGTGTGTAAATTAGTGTTTTTTGAAAATATTTGTAACTCCAAATTCTAACCGATTTTCAATATATAAGGCTTATTTTATTTCTTATAAAATACACCTTAAATATGATAGAAAAAAGAAGTATGGTGAATTAAAAATTTTGGAAAAAACGTTTAATATATAATAAAATTATTGAAAAGTAAAATTTAAATACTTAAATTTTGTCAGTATTTTGGTAAAAGATTTTGAACTCAAAATCTATATTAAATTTTAGCAAAATACAGCCCAAAATCAAACCCGTTTAAAAATTAAAAATCGGTTCACAAATGACGTTTTACGAGCATTTTAGTGTGTAAATTAGTGTTTTTTGAAAATATTTGTAACTCCCAAATTCTAACCGATTTTCAATATATAAGGCTTATTTTATTTCTTATAAAATACACCTTAAATATGATAGAAAAAAGAAGTATGGTGAATTAAAATTTTTGGAAAAAACGTTTAATATATAATAAAATTATTGAAAAGTAAAATTTAAAAACTTAAATTTTGTCAGTATTTTGGTAAAAGATTTTGAACTCAAAATCTATATTAAATTTTAGCAAAATACAGCACAAAATCAAACCCGTTTAAAAATTAAAAATCGGTTCACAAATGACGTTTTACGAGCATTTTAGTGTGTAAATGAGTGTTTTTTGAAAATATTTGTAACTCCCAAATTCTAACCGATTTTCAATATATAAGGCTTATTTTATTTCTTATAAAATACACCTTAAATATGATAGAAAAAAGAAGTATGGTGAATTAAAAATTTTTGGAAAAAACGTTTAATATATAATAAAATTCATTGAAAAGTAAAATTTAAATACTTAAATTTTGTCAGTATTTTGGTAAAAGATTTTGAACTCAAAATCTATATTAAATTTTAGCAAAATACAGCCCAAAATCAAACCCGTTTAAAAATTAAAAATCGGTTCACAAATGACGTTTTACGAGCATTTTAGTGTGTAAATTAGTGTTTTTTGAAAATATTTGTAACTCCCAAATTCTAACCGATTTTCAATATATAAGGCTTATTTTATTTCTTATAAAATACACCTTAAATATGATAGAAAAAAGAAGTATGGTGAATTAAAAATTTTTGGAAAAAACGTTTAATATATAAAAAAATTATTGAAAAGTAAAATTTAACAACTTAAATTTTGTCAGTATTTTGGTAAAAGATTTTGAACTCAAAATCTATATTAAATTTTAGCAAAATACACCACAAAATCAAACCCGTTTAAAAATTAAAAATCGGTTCGCAATGACGTTTTACGAGCATTTTAGTGTGTAAATTAGTGTTTTTTGAAAATATTTGTAACTCCCAAATTCTAACCGATTTTCAATATATAAGGCTTATTTTATTTCTTATAAAATACACCTTAAATATGATAGAAAAAAGAAGTATGGTGAATTAAAAATTTTTGGAAAAAACGTTTAATATATAATAAAATTATTGAAAAGTAAAATTTAAATACTTAAATTTTGTCAGTATTTTGGTAAAAGATTTTGAACTCAAAATCTATATTAAATTTTAGCAAAATACAGGCCAAAATCAAACCCGTTTAAAAATTAAAAATCGGTTCACAAATGACGTTTTACGAGCATTTTAGTGTGTAAATTAGTGTTTTTTGAAAATATTTGTAACTCCCAAATTCTAACCGATTTTCAATATATAAGGCTTATTTTATTTCTTATAAAATACACCTTAAATATGATAGAAAAAAGAAGTATGGTGAATTAAAAATTTTTGGAAAAAACGTTTAATATATAATAAAATTATTGAAAAGTAAAATTTAAAAACTTAAATTTTGTCAGTATTTTGGTAAAAGATTTTGAACTCAAAATCTATATTAAATTTTAGCAAAATACAGCCCAAAATCAAACCGTTTAAAAACTAAAAATCGGTTCACAAATGACGTTTTACGAGCATTTTAGTGTGTAAATTAGTGTTTTTTGAAAATATTTGTAACTCCCAAATTCTAACCGATTTTCAATATATAAGGCTTATTTTATTTCTTATAAAATACACCTTAAATATGATAGAAAAAAGAAGTATGGTGAATTAAAAATTTTTGGAAAAAACGTTTAATATATAATAAAATTATTGAAAAGTAAAATTTAAAAACTTAAATTTTGTCAGTATTTTGGTAAAGATTTTGAACTCAAAATCTATATTAAATTTTAGCAAAATACAGCCCAAAATCAAACCCGTTTAAAAATTAAAAATCGGTTCCAAATGACGTTTTACGAGCATTTTAGTGTGTAAATTAGTGTTTTTTGAAAATATTTGTAACTCCCAAATTCTAACCGATTTTCAATATATAAGGCTTATTTTATTTCTTATAAAATACACCTTAAATATGATAGAAAAAAGAAGTGTGGTGAATTAAAAATTTTTGGAAAAAACGTTTAATATATAATAAAATTATTGAAAAGTAAAATTTAAATACTTAAATTTTGTCAGTATTTTGGTAAAAGATTTTGAACTCAAAATCTATATTAAATTTCAGCAAAATACAGCACAAAATCAAACCCGTTTAAAAATTAAAAATCGGTTCACAAATAACGTTTTACGAGCATTTTAGTGTGTAAATGAGTGTTTTTTGAAAATATTTGTAACTCCCAAATTCTAACCGATTTTCAATATATAAGGCTTATTTTATTTCTTATAAAATACACCTTAAATATGATAGAAAAAAGAAGTATGGTGAATTAAAAATTTTTGGAAAAAACGTTTAATATATAATAAAATTATTGAAAAGTAAAATTTAACAACTTAAATTTTGTCAGTATTTTGGTAAAAGATTTTGAACTCAAAATCTATATTAAATTTTAGCAAAATACAGCCCAAAATCAAACCCGTTTAAAAATTAAAAATCGGTTCACAAATGACGTTTTACGAGCATTTTAGTGTGTAAATTAGTGTTTTTTGAAATATTTGTAACTCCCAAATTCTAACCGATTTTCAATATATAAGGCTTATTCTATTTCTTATAAAATACACCTTAAATATGATAGAAAAAAGAAGTATGGTGAATTAAAAATTTTTGGAAAAAACGTTTAATATATAAAAAAATTATTGAAAGTAAAATTTAACAACTTAAATTTTGTCAGTATTTTGGTAAAAGATTTTGAACTCAAAATCTATATTAAATTTTAGCAAAATACACCACAAATCAAACCCGTTTAAAAATTAAAAATCGGTTCACAAATGACGTTTTACGAGCATTTTAGTGTGTAAATTAGTGTTTTTTGAAAATATTTGTAACTCCCAAATTCTAACCGATTTTCAATATATAAGGCTTATTTTATTTCTTATAAAATACACCTTAAATATGATAGAAAAAGAAGTATGGTGAATTAAAATTTTTGGAAAAAACGTTTAATATATAATAAAATTATTGAAAAGTAAAATTTAAATACTTAAATTTTGTCAGTATTTTGGTAAAAGATTTTGAACTCAAAATCTATATTAAATTTTAGCAAATACAGGCCAAAATCAAACCCGTTTAAAAATTAAAATCTGTTCACAAATGACGTTTTACGAGCATTTTAGTGTGTAAATTAGTGTTTTTTGAAAATATTTGTAACTCCCAAATTCTAACCGATTTTTAATATATAAGGCTTATTTTATTTCTTATAAAATACACCTTAAATATGATAGAAAAAAGAAGTATGGTGAATTAAAAATTTTTGGAAAAAACGTTTAATATATAATAAAATTATTGAAAAGTAAAATTTAAAAACTTAAATTTTGTCAGTATTTTGGTAAAAGATTTTGAACTCAAAATCTATATTAAATTTTAGCAAAATACAGCCCAAAATCAAACCCGTTTAAAAATTAAAAATCGGTTCACAAATGACGTTTTACGAGCATTTTAGTGTGTAAATTAGTGTTTTTTGAAAATATTTGTAGCTCCCAAATTCTAACCGATTTTCAATATATAAGGCTTATTTTATTTCTTATAAAATACACCTTAAATATGATAGAAAAAAGAAGTATGGTGAATTAAAAATTTTGGAAAAAACGTTTAATATATAATAAAATTATTGAAAAGTAAAATTTAAAAACTTAAATTTTGTCAGTATTTTGGTAAAAGATTTTGAACTCAAAATCTATATTAAATTTTAGCAAAATACAGCCCAAAATCAAACCCGTTTAAAAATTAAAAATCGGTTCCCAAATGACGTTTTACGAGCATTTTAGTGTGTAAATTAGTGTTTTTTGAAAATATTTGTAACTCCCAAATTCTAACCGATTTTCAATATATAAGGCTTATTTTATTTCTTATAAAATACACCTTAAATATGATAGAAAAAAGAAGTGTGGTGAATTAAAAATTTTGGAAAAAACGTTTAATATATAATAAAATTATTGAAAAGTAAAATTTAAATACTTAAATTTTGTCAGTATTTTGGTAAAAGATTTTGAACTCAAAATCTATATTAAATTTTAGCAAAATACAGCCCAAAATCAAACCCGTTTAAAAATTAAAAATCGGTTCACAAATGACGTTTTACGAGCATTTTAGTGTGTAAATTAGTGTTTTTTGAAAATATTTGTAACTCCCAAATTCTAACCGATTTTCAATATATAAGGCTTATTTTATTTCTTATAAAATACACCTTAAATATGATAGAAAAAAGAAGTATGGTGAATTAAAAATTTTTGGAAAAAACGTTTAATATATAATAAAATTATTGAAAAGTAAAATTTAAAAACTTAAATTTTGTCAGTATTTTGGTAAAAGATTTTGAACTCAAAATCTATATTAAATTTTAGCAAAATACAGCCCAAAATCAAACCCGTTTAAAAATTACAAATCGGTTCACAAATGACGTTTTACGAGCATTTTAGTGTGTAAATTAGTGTTTTTTGAAAATATTTGTAACTCCCAAATTCTAACCGATTTTCAATATATAAGGCTTATTTTATTTCTTATAAAATACACCTTAAATATGATAGAAAAAAGAAGTATGGTGAATTAAAAATTTTTGGAAAAAACGTTTAATATATAATAAAATTATTGAAAAGTAAAATTTAACATACTTAAATTTTGTCAGTATTTTGGTAAAAGATTTTGAACTCAAAATCTATATTAAATTTTAGCAAAATAGAGCCCAAAATCAAACCCGTTTAAAATTAAAAATCGGTTCACAAATGACGTTTTACGAGCATTTTAGTGTGTAAATTAGTGTTTTTGAAAATATTTGTAACTCCCAAATTCTAACCGATTTTCAATATTTAAGGCTTATTTTATTTCTTATAAAATACACCTTAAATATGATAGAAAAAAGAAGTATGGTGAATTAAAAATTTTGGAAAAAACGTTTAATATATAATAAAATTATTGAAAAGTAAAATTTAAAACTTAAATTTTGTCAGTATTTTGGTAAAAGATTTTGAACTCAAAATCTATATTAAATTTTAGCAAAATACAGGCCAAAATCAAACCCGTTTAAAAATTAAAAATCGGTTCACAAATGACGTTTTACGAGCATTTTAGTGTGTAAATTAGTGTTTTTTGAAAATATTTGTAACTCCCAAATTCTAACCGATTTTCAATATATAAGGCTTATTTTATTTCTTATAAAATACACCTTAAATATGATAGAAAAAAGAAGTGTGGTGAATTAAAATTTTTGGAAAAAACGTTTAATATATAATAAAATTATTGAAAAGTAAAATTTAAATACTTAAATTTTTTCAGTATTTGGTAAAAGATTTTGAACTCAAAATCTATATTAAATTTTAGCAAAATACAGCCCAAAATCAAACCCGTTTAAAAATTAAAAATCGGTTCACAAATGACGTTTTACGAGCATTTTAGTGTGTAAATTAGTGTTTTTTGAAAATATTTGTAACTCCCAAACTCTAACCGATTTTCAATATATAAGGCTTTTTTTATTTCTTATAAAATACACCTTAAATATGATAGAAAAAAGAAGTATGGTGAATTAAAAATTTTTGGAAAAAACGTTTAATATATAATAAAATTATTGAAAAGTAAAATTTAACAACTTAAATTTTGTCAGTATTTTGGTAAAAGATTTTGAACTCAAAATCTATATTAAATTTTAGCAAAATACAGCCCAAAATCAAACCCGTTTAAAAATTAAAAATCGGTTCACAAATGACGTTTTACGAGCATTTTAGTGTGTAAATTAGTGTTTTTTGAAAATATTTGTAATTCCCAAATTCTAACCGATTTTCAATATATAAGGCTTATTTTATTTCTTATAAAATACACCTTAAATATGATAGAAAAAAGAAGTATGGTGAATTAAAAATTTTTGGAAAAAACGTTTAATATATAATAAAATTATTGAAAAGTAAAATTTAAATACTTAAATTTTGTCAGTATTTTGGTAAAAGATTTTGAACTCAAAATCTATATTAAATTTTAGCAAAATACAGCCCAAAATCAAACCCGTTTAAAAATTAAAAATCGGTTCACAAATGACGTTTTACGAGCATTTTAGTGTGTAAATTAGTGTTTTTTGAAAATATTTGTAACTCCCAAATTCTAACCGATTTTCAATATATAAGGCTTATTTTATTTCTTATAAAATACACCTTAAATATGATAGAAAAAAGAAGTATGGTGAATTAAAAATTTTTGGAAAAAACGTTAATATATAATAAAATTATTGAAAAGTAAAATTTAAATACTTAAATTTTGTCAGTATTTTGGTAAAAGATTTTGAACTCAAAATCTATATTAAATTTTAGCAAAATACAGCCCAAAATCAAACCCGTTTAAAAATTAAAAATCGGTTCACAAATGACGTTTTACGAGCATTTTAGTGTGTAAATTAGTGTTTTTTGAAAATATTTGTAACTCCCAAATTCTAACCGATTTTCAATATATAAGGCTTATTTTATTTCTTATAAAATACACCTTAAATATGATAGAAAAAAGAAGTATGGTGAATTAAAATTTTTTGGAAAAAACTTTTAATATATAATAAAATATTGAAAAGTAAAATTTAACAACTTAAACTTTGTCAGTATTTTGGTAAAAGATTTTGAACTCAAAATCTATATTAAATTTTAGCACAATACAGCACAAAATCAAACCCGTTTAAAAATTAAAAATCGGTTCACAAATGACGTTTTACGAGCATTTTAGTGTGTAAATTAGTGTTTTTTGAAAATATTTGTAACTCCCAAATTCTAACCGATTTTCAATATATAAGGCTTATTTTATTTCTTATAAAATACACCTTAAATATGATAGAAAAAAGAAGTGTGGTGAATTAAAAATTTTTGGGAAAAACGTTTAATATATAATAAAATTATTGAAAAGTAAAATTTAACAACTTAAATTTTGTCAGTATTTTGGTAAAAGATTTTGAACTCAAAATCTATATTAAATTTTAGCAAAATACAGCCCAAAATCAACCCGTTTAAAAATTAAAAATCGGTTCACAAATGACGTTTTACGAGCATTTTAGTGTGTAAATTAGTGTTTTTTGAAAATATTTGTAACTCCCAAATTCTAACCGATTTTCAATATATAAGGCTTATTTTATTTCTTATAAAATACACCTTAAATATGATAGAAAAAAGAAGTATGGTGAATTAAAAATTTTTGGAAAAAACGTTTAATATATAATAAAATTATTGAAAAGTAAAATTTAAATACTTAAATTTTGTCAGTATTTTGGTAAAAGATTTTGAACTCAAAATCTATATTAAATTTTAGCAAAATACAGCCCAAAATCAAACCCGTTTAAAAATTAAAATCGGTTCACAAATGACGTTTTACGAGCATTTTAGTGTGTAAATTAGTGTTTTTTGAAAATATTTGTAACTCCCAAATTCTAACCGATTTTCAATATATAAGGCTTATTTTATTTCTTATAAAATACACCTTAAATATGATAGAAAAAAGAAGTATGGTGAATTAAAATTTTTGGAAAAAAACGTTTAATATATAATAAAATTATTGAAAAGTAAAATTTAAATACTTAAATTTTGTCAGTATTTTGGTAAAAGATTTTGAACTCAAAATCTATATTAAATTTTAGCAAAATACAGCCCAAAATCAAACCCGTTTAAAAATTAAAAATCGTTCACAAATGACGTTTTACGAGCATTTTAGTGTGTAAATTAGTGTTTTTGAAAATATTTGTAACTCCCAAATTCTAACCGATTTTCAATATATAAGGCTTATTTTATTTCTTATAAAATACACCTTAAATATGATAGAAAAAAGAAGTATGGTGAATTAAAAATTTTTGGAAAAAACTTTTAATATATAATAAAATTATTGAAAAGTAAAATTTAACAACTTAAATTTTGTCAGTATTTTGGTAAAAGATTTTGAACTCAAAATCTATATTAAATTTTAGCAAAATACAGCACAAAATCAAACCCGTTTAAAATTAAAAATCGGTTCACAAATGACGTTTTACGAGCATTTTAGTGTGTAAATTAGTGTTTTTTGAAAATATTTGTAACTCCCAAATTCTAACCGATTTTCAATATATAAGGCTTATTTTATTTCTTATAAAATACACCTTAAATATGATAGAAAAAAGAAGTATGGTGAATTAAAAATTTTTGGAAAAAACGTTTAATATATAATAAAATTATTGAAAAGTAAAATTTAACAACTTAAATTTTGTCAGTATTTTGGTAAAAGATTTTGAACTCAAAATCTATATTAAATTTTAGCAAAATACAGCCCAAAATCAAACCCGTTTAAAAATTAAAAATCGGTTCACAAATGACGTTTTACGAGCATTTTAGTGTGTAAATTAGTGTTTTTTGAAAATATTTGTAACTCCCAATTCTAACCGATTTTCAATATATAAGGCTTATTTTATTTCTTATAAAATACACCTTAAATATGATAGAAAAAAGAAGTGTGGTGAATTAAAAATTTTGGAAAAAACGTTTAATATATAATAAAATTATTGAAAAGTAAAATTTAAATACTTAAATTTTGTCAGTATTTTGGTAAAAGATTTTGAACTCAAAATCTATATTAAATTTTAGCAAAATACAGCCCAAAATCAAACCCGTTTAAAAATTAAAAATCGGTTCACAAATGACGTTTTACGAGCATTTTAGTGTGTAAATTAGTGTTTTTTGAAAATATTTGTAACTCCCAAATTCTAACCGATTTTCAATATATAAGGCTTATTTTATTTCTTATAAAATACACCTTAAATATGATAGAAAAAAGAAGTGTGGTGAATTAAAAATTTTGGAAAAAACGTTTAATATATAATAAAATTATTGAAAAGTAAAATTTAAATACTTAAATTTTGTCAGTATTTTGGTAAAAGATTTTGAACTCAAAATCTATATTAAATTTTAGCAAAATACAGCCCAAAATCAAACCCGTTTAAAAATTAAAAATCGGTTCACAAATGACGTTTTACGAGCATTTTAGTGTGTAAATTAGTGTTTTTTGAAAATATTTGTAACTCCCAAATTCTAACCGATTTTCAATATATAAGGCTTATTTTATTTCTTATAAAATACACCTTAAATATGATAGAAAAAAGAAGTATGGTGAATTAAAAATTTTTGGAAAAAACGTTTAATATATAATAAAATTATTGAAAAGTAAAATTTAACAACTTAAATTTTGTCAGTATTTTGGTAAAAGATTTTGAACTCAAAATCTATATTAAATTTTAGCAAAATACAGCACAAAATCAAACCCGTTTAAAAATTAAAAATCGGTTCACAAATGACGTTTTACGAGCATTTTAGTGTGTAAATTAGTGTTTTTTGAAAATATTTGTAACTCCCAAATTCTAACCGATTTTCAATATTTAAGGCTTATTTTATTTCTTATAAAATACACCTTAAATATGATAGAAAAAAGAAGTATGGTGAATTAAAAATTTTTGGAAAAAACGTTTAATATATAATAAAGTTATTGAAAAGTAAAATTTAAAAACTTAAATTTTGTCAGTATTTTGGTAAAAGATTTTGAACTCAAAATCTATATTAAATTTTAGCAAAATACAGGCCAAAATCAAACCCGTTTAAAAATTAAATATCGGTTCACAAATGACGTTTTACGAGCATTTTAGTGTGTAAATTAGTGTTTTTTGAAAATATTTGTAACTCCCAAATTCTAACCGATTTTCAATATATAAGGCTTATTTTATTTCTTATAAAATACACCTTAAATATGATAGAAAAAAGAAGTATGGTGAATTAAAAATTTTGGAAAAACGTTTAATATATAATAAAATTATTGAAAAGTAAAATTTAAAAACTTAAATTTTGTCAGTATTTTGGTAAAAGATTTTGAACTCAAAATCTATATTAAATTTTAGCAAAATACAGCACAAAATCAAACCCGTTTAAAAATTAAAAATCGGTTCACAAATGACGTTTTTACGAGCATTTTAGTGTGTAAATTAGTGTTTTTTGAAAATATTTGTAACTCCCAAATTCTAACCGATTTTCAATATATAAGGCTTATTTTATTTCTTATAAAATACACCTTAAATATGATAGAAAAAAGAAGTATGGTGAATTAAAAATTTTTGGAAAAAACGTTTAATATATAAAAAAATTATTGAAAAGTAAAATTTAACAACTTAAATTTTGTCAGTATTTTGGTAAAAGATTTTGAACTCAAAATCTATATTAAATTTTAGCAAAATACAGCCCAATTCAAACCCGTTTAAAAATTAAAAATCGGTTCACAAATGACGTTTTACGAGCATTTTAGTGTGTAAATTAGTGTTTTTTTGAAAATATTTGTAACTCCCAAATTCTAACCGATTTTCAATATATAAGGCTTATTTTATTTCTTATAAAATACACCTTAAATATGATAGAAAAAAGAAGTATGGTGAATTAAAAATTTTTGGAAAAAACGTTTAATATATAATAAAATTATTGAAAAGTAAAATTTAAATACTTAAATTTTGTCAGTATTTTGGTAAAAGATTTTGAACTCAAAATCTATATTAAATTTTAGCAAAATACAGGCCAAAATCAAACCCGTTTAAAAATTAAAAATCGGTTCACAAATGACGTTTTACGAGCATTTTAGTGTGTAAATTAGTGTTTTTGAAAATATTTGTAACTCCCAAATTCTAACCGATTTTCAATATATAAGGCTTATTTTATTTCTTATAAAATACACCTTAAATATGATAGAAAAAAGAGGTGTGGTGAATTAAAAATTTTTGGAAAAAACGTTTAATATATAATAAAATTATTGAAAAGTAAAATTTAAATACTTAAATTTTGTCAGTATTTTGGTAAAAGATTTTGAACTCAAAATCTATATTAAATTTTAGCAAAATACAGCCCAAAATCAAACCCGTTTAAAAATTAAAAATCGGTTCACAAATGACGTTTTACGAGCATTTTAGTGTGTAAATTAGTGTTTTTGAAAATATTTGTAACTCCCAAATTCTAACCGATTTTCAATATATAAGGCTTATTTTATTTCTTATAAAATACACCTTAAATATGATAGAAAAAAGAAGTATGGTGAATTAAAAATTTTTGGAAAAAACGTTTAATATATAATAAAATTATTGAAAAGTAAAATTTAAATACTTAAATTTTGTCAGTATTTTGGTAAAAGATTTTGAACTCAAAATCTATATTAAATTTTAGCAAAATACAGGCCAAAATCAAACCCGTTTAAAAATTAAAAATTTGTTCACAAATGACGTTTTACGAGCATTTTAGTGTGTAAATTAGTGTTTTTTGAAAATATTTGTAACTCCCAAATTCTAACCGATTTTCAATATATAAGGCTTATTTTATTTCTTATAAAATACACCTTAAATATGATAGAAAAAAGAAGTGTGGTGAATTAAAAATTTTTGGAAAAAACGTTTAATATATAATAAAAGTATTGAAAAGTAAAATTTAAATACTTAAATTTTGTCAGTATTTTGGTAAAAGATTTTGAACTCAAAATCTATATTAAATTTTAGCAAAATACAGCCCAAAATCAAACCCGTTTAAAAATTGAAAATCGGTTCACAAATGACGTTTTACGAGCATTTTAGTGTGTAAATTAGTGTTTTTTGAAAATATTTGTAACTCCCAAATTCTAACCGATTTTCAATATATAAGGCTTATTTTATTTCTTATAAAATACACCTTAAATATGATAGAAAAAAGAAGTATGGTGAATTAAAAATTTTTGGAAAAAAAGTTTAATATATAATAAAATTATTGAAAAGTAAAATTTAAATACTTAAATTTTGTCAGTATTTTGGTAAAAGATTTTGAACTCAAAATCTATATTAAATTTTAGCAAAATACAGCCCAAAACCAAACCCGTTTAAAAATTAAAAATCGGTTCACAAATGACGTTTTACGAGCATTTTAGTGTGTAAATTAATGTTTTTTGAAAATATTTGTAACTCCCAAATTCTAACCGATTTTCAATATATAAGGCTTATTTTATTTCTTATAAAATACACCTTAAATATGATAAAAAAGAAGTGTGGTGAATTAAAAATTTTTGGAAAAAACGTTTAATATATAATAAAATTATTGAAAAGTAAAATTTAAATACTTAAATTTTGTCAGTATTTTGGTAAAAGATTTTGAACTCAAAATCTATATTAAATTTTAGCAAAATACAGCCCAAAATCAAACCCGTTTAAAAATCGGTTCACAAATGACGTTTTACGAGCATTTTAGTGTGTAAATTAGTGTTTTTTGAAAATATTTGTAACTCCCAAATTCTAACCGATTTTCAATATATAAGGCTTATTTTATTTCTTATAA